>JAUMJL010000209.1:1200000-1511408 GCA_033558185.1 Dromococcyx pavoninus
TGGCAATGTGTCAGTCATCACCAGAAGTTATTAATACACGGAGTCACAGTATTTACACTTGTAAAACAGAGTAGATGTTGTCAAGCGATTGACTACCTTAACTAATGTGAGGAAAAGAGTGTTAAGATTAATTTTGTTTGTTTGTTTCTCTCGTTATTTTTTAAGTTGGCTGTGATGGTTCCTTGCTAATATCAGGTCTGATTTACTGAAGTTGTTCTTAAAATTCAGTCTGATAAGACTTCACTCCCATTCAGCCTGATGATGGTGGTCCAGTTACGTGGAAGTGAAGCACTTCCTGACCAAATTTTTTACAAGGTGTGTAAGTCTGTCATGAGAATCCTCTAGTGAAAAATCATAGAATCATAGAATTATCTGGGTTGGAAGAGACCTCCAAGATCATCAAGTCCAACTTTTGATCCAACACTATCATGATTACTAGATCATGGCACTAAGTGCCACATCCAGTCTTATTTTAAAAACCTCCAGGGATGGTGGATTCACCACCTCTTTGGGCAGGCCATTCCAATGCCTGATTACTCATTCTGTGAAGAACTTTTTCTGATATCCAGCCTAAACCTTCCCTGGCAGAGTCTAAGCTCGTGCCCTCTTGTTCTGTTGCTGATTGCCTGGGAGAAGAGATCGACCCCCACCTGTCTACAACCTCCTTTCAGATAGTTGTAGAGAGCGATGAGGTCACCCCTGAGCCTCCTCTTCTCCAAGCTAAACAGCCCCAGCTCCCTCAGCCTCTCTTCATAGGACTTGTGCTCAAGTCACTTCACCAGTTTTGTTGCTCTTCTCTGGACCCACTCCAGCACCTCAATATCTTTCTTGAACTGAGGGACCCAGAACTGAACACAATACTCAAGGTGTGGCCTCACCAATGCCGAATACAGGGGAAGGATCACTTCCCTCGTCCTGCTGGCCACACTATTCTTGATACAGGCCAGGATGCCATTGGCCTTTTTTGGCCACCTGGGCACACTGCTGGCTCATGTTTAGCCTCCTGTCAATCAGTACCCCCAGGTCCCTTTCCACCTGAAATACCTAGATAGTGGATGTTATACCAGGCCCTATATACTCCTCTCTGAGCATGATTCTTCTGAGCATGATTCTCTAAAGGCTTTCTGTATGTAAATAGAAATTCTGATCTCTGTGTGTTTGTGTTGGCAATGCATTTTTGCTGGAGATGCCCGGGCTGAAAGCTACTGGCCTAGAATTGAGCCAGCAACAGCATTCACTTTAAGTAAAAGGCTGTCAGTTATGTTCCTAGTTATTTGTAGCAATTTCTTAAATAAGAGACTAGTGTAAGCTGGAAGCATTTTTGGTATTTTTTGTTCCCTTGAGCTGCACTGTTCCTCTTTGTGCTTTTTTTCTCTTTCCTGTCAAATTTGTAAGAAATTCCCTCAATGTAGATGGCATCTTTTGTTTGAATTATTCTGGTCATGCATGTAGGAACTCGAACTTCACACTTTCTTAATAAATTCTCAGTGCTGGGTCACTCCTGGCAGTATCACAAACTCATTGGAGGCCCATGGGAAATCTTTCACCCTAGTTTTCGTCTTGTAGCAGATGAGTACTCAGAGGTGACTCTGAAACTGTCCTCTGAATGCCAGTTGTCAGCAGTCAGGGCAACAGAGGCAGAGACCTGTTCTGCTGATTCTCCTAAAGCATGTAGCAGTGCAGAGTGAATGCATTGACAGGGGCTGAGTATAGATCTCTGATGGACCTAGACCTGATTTTTCTTTTCCCCTGCCTCTCTAGGTTTATTGTTCCTCTTCCAAGCATGTTCTTCCTGTTGCTGACGCCCTCACCTCTTTATTTCATGTTTGTTTCTTCCCTAGCACTGCCCACTGTGGTTCCACATGCTCTTTTCTTAGTTCCCCCTGTTGTTTTTCAATAAGAAAGAGAAATGTCTCTGTTAAATTCCATATATTGTCTACAGGTAGCTGGAAAATAAAAAAAAATGTGGAACACTCACCCTCTGTGAAACTTTTGTAGGACTTTTTGGGGATTGGTGAGGAATTGCCAAGACAGGAGCTGAAAAAAAACGCTTACCTACAGAACGTTGTTGTGAAGACCAGACATTTCTCAAGGTTCACATTGAAAATACCTTGCAGACAAACACGTTGGGGTGACTGGTTTACAGGTGCAGTGGGTGATATTTTCTTAACAAACTGTATCGTCTTCATGTTTCTGCTTTGAAGATTCATAGAAACATAGAATGATTTGCATTGGAAGGGACTTTAAAGATCATCCAGTTCCAGCTCCCCTGCTATGGGACGGGACACCCTCCACTGGATCAGGTTGTTCAAAGCCTCATCCAACCTGGCCTTGAACACCTCCAGGGATGGGGCAACCACAGCTTCTCCAGCAACCAGTGCTTCACGACCCTCACAGTAAACAATTTCTTCCTAATATCTAATCTAAATCTCCCCTTTTTCAGCTTAAAACTGTTACCCCTCATCTTATCACTTCAATCCCTGATAAAGAACGCCTTCCCATCTTTCCTGTAGGCCCCCATTAAGTACTGGAAGGTTGCTAGAAAGTCTCTCTGGAGCCTTCTCTTCTCTAGGCTAAACAAGCCCAACTCTCTCAGCCCGAGTAGATGATGCTTATGCAGTAGTGGGGCATGGAGTTGTCTTGACTCCCTTTAAAGGCAAAGTGCATGTATCTCTTTAGGACTTTGAAGCCTACATTTAGAAATATGAAGTAATACTAAACTATTGAAAGGCTAAGTCGCTAATTCTGGGAGTCTTTTTATTACTTTCTGTACTTTCTGTTATTTTGAGGCTAGGTAATTGTGCCATAAATATGGAACAGAAATTGATTTATGCAGCATGAAGCAAGAAACCGCACAAAGTGCGGGTTAAACGTAACATTAAAAGAAAAAAAATAATTGCATGTTCAATAACAGAAAGGCTATGGTTTGAGATTTGGTTTTGGGACTTTTGTTGGGAGCCTGTAACTCTTGCTATTTTTAATGCCCTTGTAAAACACTTTTGGTATATAATGAGCTTATCTGGCCATTAGACTTTCCTGCCACCACCACCTTCCCTTTGCAAATTACAGGAACAGCCTTTTCCGAAGAAAATTAAGTTTGAGTACATAATGAAGAAGTGATACAGTGAAGAGCTGGCATTGGTTTTTTGTCCTTTTCACACTTTTGCCTCCTCCAATTACTCTCGTTTGTAACCTCCTTTCCCTCTTTCCTGACCCCTGCACACAACCCTTGTAAAGACATCTTCAAAACAGTAATTATTGAGGAAAGGAACAACTTTGTCTTAAGGTGAATGCTTTTCAAAGAACAGCTCTCTTTTGAATAAAACTTTGGCTTTACTTCTCCAGGAAGCTTTTTCCACTCCTTCTTTAGAGATGTGAACAGCAAGGTAGTGCTGCTGCTTTTTTGGGGGTGTCCTTCCCCTGTGGATTAACTCTGAATATTGTTAATGGGGGGATCAGGAGGGTGTGTCCCCACCAACAAAACAGTCCAGAAATAAGGCTGACTTAGCCATGAGACTTTCCAGAGTCTGGGAAATTAAAGGTTCACACAAAGAACGTAAGTTTATCATGTAAGACCATGTTGAAGCTTTCTGCCTGATATGTGTAGACTGAACTTGTGGTTTAGAAAACAGCACTGAGGTATGTCTCACTGCAGTGAAGTGTCTTTTCTTACTTGGAGCAATGGTATCTTATGAGCATCCAAGAAAAACAGTGTGCAAGGTTAAGAATATCCTGTGTGCAATGGCTGTTAGGCTGGAAAAGGAAATACTTATGAACAACTTTTCTTTTGAAAATGCTTTAATCATAGCACTGTGATTGACTCAACTGTTATTTCCTCCCTTAGGTTCATTAAAAGACCACCCGCAGCAGCAGCCTGGAATGCTTTCTCGTGTGACTGGTGGCCTCTTCAGTGTCACAAAGGGAGCTGTTGGTGCCACAATTGGAGGTGTTGCTTGGATTGGAGGGAAGAGCTTGGAAATCACTAAAACAGCAGTCACATCTGTGCCTTCCATGGGAGTGGGGCTAGTCAAAGGAAGTGTTTCTGCTGTGGCTGGAGGTGTTACAGCTGTAGGATCTGCTGTTGCAAGTAAAGTGCCTTTAACGGGAAAGAAAAAGGATAAGTCTGACTAAAACCAAAACTGAGACGCACTTGATTCTCCAGAATATTACATCAGTGGCATTAAAATCTGCTGAGATTTGGACCATGAGAAGCCATGTGTCTTAGACACCTTATCTTCTAAAGAGCTGTGCAAGTAACTCGATTTCATCAGAAAAGGACAGAAGCAGCTTGGCTAGCACAGAGTCTTGAAGATTTATTAGAGCCTAGATTGAAGCTTTGTATCTTGTGAAATGTTACACTTGGTAACTGTAGAAGTGTATCTGAAGGGATAATACATATTTGAATATTCATTTACTGTAAGTCTTTTGCAGTTTTGAACTAAAATGTGAACACAGAAACTTGGTAATCTCTGCCATGGTATGATGAGATGCCATTTATTGTTCTCAGTGGTTTCCACATCCTACTGCGAAGGATCCTTCAGCTGTGTTTAATGGCATTGCTGGATGTGCCTAAATAGTTTCAGTTACGAAACTGTATCTGTAGGCAGCCTGTAAACTATCAATGACTGCATTCTGCCAGTGCAGACTGGAGCAAATAGATCTGGAGGTGAGCAGGAATCAGAAATGAGAGTGGGAGATAGAAGTGAGAAAGTTTCACGTGGTATCATAAAGAGTAAACTAACTTAATGCCTTTTTAGAAAAAATACCTTTTTTACTAGGTGAAGCTATGGAAAGAGCTGTCCTGTTGTTTCAGTACAGTTCAAAGAATGAGCTTTAGGCTCTCTTTACAAATCCTGATAACCTGAAGCTTTGTCAATTTTTACTGAAAACAAGATTGCTTCATCTCAGGTGTATTTAATGATACACATTTGTCTCCTGCAAGTGAAAACTTGCTTCTAATCACCTTCTTATAGACACTAGAAAAAACGATGGCTTCATGGAACCTGGGCTGATGTTTGTGGTTTTCTAGCACAATTGTCTGACTTGAAAGAGATTCCTTTGCATAGTTGGAAACCACTGAAGATCTAGCAAAGCTGTTGTCTCAACTCCATGATGTGCCAGGTTAGCTTCTTGCTCTGTTTAAGCAAATGCAAGGAATTCTTCACTACATCTTTCTCTCATATTTCACGTTTTGATTTTTTGAGTGAAATGCAATACTTCTATTTAAAACAAACCAAAAATGTAGACGAGGCCTTAACAAAAAAAAAGAGTACATAGATTGTGTACTGACAGATTCTAAACATTCACACACCTCATATGGGAACATCTGTAGGTCCTCTTCAGCGTGTGAGGCAAAATGCACTTGTAACGACACAGCTTGAGGTTGCCTTAAAATATAAGCTGTTGGTGATTATTTTTTTGTGTGTACTGACTTTGCAAACAAGTAACCTCTTTGGAAGCCCATAAAAGAACGCTGTGAATGTTGTGTATGCAGTACTTGCTTGTGCCCCAAGAGAGAACTTCGAAGCATATAAGCTGACTTTTTCAGTGGCTGTACAAGAAGGAAATGCAGGGAGACTTTTTAGAAATTAAAAATCAAAACATATCACTTGTCTAAACCTTAGTCCTATACTCATGAGTGTTGAAAGTATGCTGTGTGTAAACTATGGTACAGTAGTCATCTGGTCTCTCTGAGCCATGGGTAGTTCAACTGCAGTCTGGAACAACTTTATTTGATATCAGTAATTGTTGTATATGTTGGTACTATGGTATTCGTCACCATGGGGGGGTTGTGGCAGTGGGGAGAGCATAAACCCAACAAACAGAATTATCTGCTCCTTTTGTTAGATGCACCAGATGCTTAGCTTTTCTGCTGCAAGCGTTTGATGAGGTAAGTTTATGCAACAAATGGAAGACACCTAACTTTTTTACAGTCAAAAGCTAATGGCATAGAGTATAGTGTAGTTCAGGGATGCCTGTTAGCTCTAGAAATGAGCAGGCTTGCATATCAGAAGCAATCTATCTGCAGCAAACGATTTAGTATGGTCTGCTCCCCTGCAGTTTACAATGTAGACACATCCCCAGAGTGCTACCACTGAACTATTTAGAGTCACCTGGTTGGAGTTTAGTGATATTTGTAACACTCAACCAAACCCTTCCTAACCGTTTTCAGGAAACATAAATGTTGAACTGGTCATACCCCCTTTTTGTGACATTCTCTAATTTTTATACTATGAAACTTGCTGCAAAGAAGTGTGGTCTGAGATAAGCAACATTCAATCTGTAAAGTGCTGCCAACACTTTGTTTTGATTTGTTCTTAACATATCCTGTAGTTATTCCTTCTGAATCTTGTAACTGAAAGACTTTAACATGGCATATCGTTTTAGTTTTTGAAAAGAGCTTTGTTCTGAATATTTTCCATTCACTTATGAAACTTGCTTTGTCTTAAAAACTTGTTCTTATTCTGTTGACACTTGTGAAACATTAAATCGTTGCTGTTTCAGACATTCCAAAGCTTCATTAGTTCATTTGTGGAGAAAAGCATATGTAGATATAAATCTTCCCACAGTTATCATGCCCTGGAGTGTCTTATCTCTCCATCTGAGTAGCACCAACCACCTCACAACGAAAATGGTAACTTTCCTCTGTAGGCTGTGCATAGACACAACACAAAATCCCTCGTACTGATTTTTCCTGGGAACTGAGGCTTGGGGATAACTCACTTTTAAGTCTGTAGGGAACTTAATGGAATATAGGACTAAAATTGTTTTTTGGGGGTGGGGTTTTTCTCGTATTTTGGTATTGGTTTTGTGGTGGTTTTCTTTTACTCTCCATTCCCCAGCCGCCACTTCAAAAGTGGAAATGTTTATGAAGATGACATGTATGCCTGACCACTCACTGTGTAAGGAAAGGCTGGTCTACAGGCTTTTTTATGTGCCAGACTTAAATAGTAGGAACTGGTTCATGTTCGCTGTGAGTGACAGCAAGAGAGCAGGAGGTGGATTTCAGCAATGCAATGTTTTGGTAATTGGGATCTTAGCCCTCAGGTTTTATATATAAATAAACAATTTTTGTAAAGAAGAGAGAAACAGGTCTCAGGCATAGAGTTATGAATGCAGGATTGAATTATTTTTGGTAAAGAATGGTAAAGAAAAGGACTCTGCTTATTTCTTTGTTTTGAAAGAGGGTGGAGGAATTGAAACATTCAGAATGGAAAATGAGTTGGTGGTAAGTCAGGCTGGGACTCAACAAAATGTGTCACTTTCCCCTTTCATTGCTGCCTCTGGAAGTGATGGGAATAAGCTGTTTCAGGGACTTTTTTAAAAAAGATACCTGTAGAAATGCTGAATTTTCAGGGAAAACATTTTGTGCCTTGGTTTCCTTTTCAACCTATACCACTGATCAGTTCAGTGGTTCAGAACTGAGATTGTATTATGAATAGCTTGAGAGCACTGAAATGCCCCCTTGTGTCTGAGCAGAAGGATGCTTTTGAATTCTGATAATACTGTGGTTTGCTTGATATTTGAGCACTGAAGGACAGTCCGAAAGGGACAAAGGCAACTTCCTATGAATTTTTAATATGGCTGTCTTCCCAGTTTCCTCTTAGAAAATGATAATGTGTTTTGAAGAGTCAGCAAAGAAATGGCTTAGTAGGACAGCCTGACTTTTATAGTGCTGGTGATATGTGCCCCTTCTTGAATTCTCGCTGCTGTCACACGCACTCTAACGAGAGCGGTGTTTATTCCTGCTAGCTGTTGTCTCGCCCACACCTGCCTGCATGGGGGTGAGTTTAAGACCTTCAGCTGTTGAGATCTTTGGCACTGCTCTGACCAGATGTTTCTAGCCCTTTCCAAGCTCACAGCTGATACATGGCAGGCTATATAAAAGCATCATCTTACAGCCCACCCTCCAAACAAGTAATTCAATACCAGCTTTCCTCAGCAAATTAAAACTTCTCTTTAAGAAAAGGAACTCTGGATTTGCCGCCAGCGTATCTGTTAAAAATGACCTTGAAGAATGGCCTGGAGTGTGTGGGGGGGGTGTAACTGCATTTTCTCCTGCTGTCAAGAGGGAATGTGTATGGAATAGCTGCTTGGCAAAGTCTTTCAGAGAAATAAAATCATGATGATCCTAATTTTATTGAGATGATCGTCAATGATGCTACTGTTTTATATTACCATTCAACAGCCCATAAATGAAAATAAATAAAATCCCCTGAGAACTTAAACTCTAACAGATAGTTACTATTTTGAAAGCCAGCACTTGTCAACAATTACCATAAGGTGATATCTGAGAAGCAGTGTCACCCATATATTTAGCAACTGAGGCAGCTGTTTGCAAATCTGGTAGTCACTTTTAATCACCAGTGGTTTTACAGACTAGAGTTTTGTTACACCTAACATAAAGGCATGACTGTTTCATTTCTCCTGCAATCATTTTGAGACTAAAGTCTCTCCCAAACCTCTTCTTTCCCCGAGCCTTACCAGAAAAGAAGAAATTAGGAACTAAATAGCAAGAGATGTATTTCCTCCAGCCCTAAACTGTTTGCAACAGAAGTAAATTTGAAGTCTTAGAAATGTGAAGGAGGTTCTCTTGCAGCTTCTTTGCATTATGGTTTGTACAGAAACATAATGGGGCCTCACTGTAGCAGTCACTAAATAGAAATATTATGTCCTGCCCCTGTTCTCAGACTGCTCTAGCTAGACTGTCCTGTCCAAGCAGTGAAGTCTGTTGCAGTTCAGGAAAGCCAGAGCTACTTACAGCAGCAATAAGGCACAAAACTTCAAGTGAGTCTCTGGAACTCAGAGAACTATTAGGCTGTTGAACACTACTGGAAAAATAACCCTCCTTTTCTCTTTCTCAGATAAAGATTGCACCAACCACTACCGCAGGGTGGACTGTGCAGCGACAGTGCTGAAAATCCAAAGCAGTTCCTGCCATGTTAGATAACAAACTGTAACAACCAAAAAAAAACATGTAACGTACTCTCCCTGGGAAAAAAGGCAATCTTTATCATAAACAAGTTCTGTGATATTTGAAAGGATTAGAAGGCTACAATTGTTTAATGGAACTGTGCCTGAGACACACTCTGGGACAAAGTACAGTGTAAGACTACAATCGGTTTTAAGGTTACTTTTGTTTTGGCTCTTCTTAAGGAACCAACATCTCTCTTCAATAATTTTCTTTTGTGTACTTTAAAGGAAGGACAATATTCAAATTAATCTTCGATGTTTATAGGAGCAACAGGATTAAAAATTGGTCTCTCCTTCTTTGATTGTATTTTACCATAACTGACTTCAAAATCTTTCTTAGTACCATTCAGGCTTTCTAGAGTCCCACTCCTTATGTCATATCCCAAAGCAGAGAGTTTTTTAATTCGGTACTGAACAATTTGCGTTGTCAACTCCAGCACCATTGGTGTCTCCCTAATCTGCGCTACAGAAACTCCTTCCTTCAGTAGTCCTTCAAGTCTTTCTTCCAAAACTGGAACGGAATAGTAGAGAAGGGCTGGGCATTTCAGCACAAGCTGTTTCAGTTCTTGATCACTGCACTTAAAGACATTTTTGGAAAAAAACATACTCTTCTGCATAGTAATAGGAGTAACTTGAAAAATGAAACCTTTAAGTTTGGACAGCAGCTGTAGAACTTCATGGTCAGTGAAACCATTCTTCTGGAGAAATTCCAAGTTCTCCTGGATTGTGGTGGGAGTACTTAATAAAATAAATGGATTTTGGCTCAATAGCTTCAGTATCCAGATCTTCATATTTGCATCAGAACCTCCTAAACTTAAATAGTTTCTTTGTAATGTCTCCATCACGCTTTTGTTTCTCTCAACAGGACTGTAGAATATATTGGGTGCGCTTGTCAAGAACCTGGTGATTATATTATTCTTAAGTCCCAACTCTTGAAAAAACAGTATATTTGCCTTCTGGTTCTCATGATAGTCAGTAGTGAAAAAAGACTCTGGAAATTGCTCTATTAATTTAATCAACTGCTTTTCGTTCTGGCATACTAATTGCCAGAGAGCTCTTTGAGAGTTTATCTCTGCAGGGGTGCGGAGAATTGCCTCTGGACAGTGTTCTAAAATGTTGGCTATGGTGGTCTTGTCTGCTCCCATTTCTTGTAAGATACCAGCAATTTCTTTAACATAGGCCACATCCTGAAGAAGGACCCATTCCTTTAGCCTGCGGATTTTCTTAATGTCAACTGACAATCTGTAGAGACTCTCAATGGTGTTTTTATTTTCCTCTCCTGACTTGGTATCAGCTGTGTAAGTGGAATGTGTTGGGAAGCTTCTGTTTGCTACTTCAGTCCATGGTGATGAAAAATTCAATCCTGGGTTGCAATACTGAGATCTTGTCGACAGAAGAGTAAACACACCTTTTGCAGCGTGAGCAACTCCTCTGAACATCGTGGAATTCAGCCCTATGGAAAGAGAACAACAGCTGTAAGAAACACATTTAAGGCATGAGTTATACCTCAATGTTCTTGGAGACACTGATATTTAGATTGAGCTGGCATAAGAAATTACTCTCAACAGTGCTTTTTGTTATTGGCACAAAATTCAGTTATATGAAAGTGGGGAAAAAACAGATGTTTGAAAGGTTACTGTTCTGATGGATGCCTCACTGGAACAATAACGTGTGGATGTTACAGAGCTGATGTGGGTGAGGTGTTCTGTCCATATAAATGCTTGCAGTCATACAAGAATGAAACTGTCAGCCACTTCCTGCAGCTAAAATTGTTATTTACCCTACAGCTCACTCTTACTTTATTAGAAGAATGCTTCATGCAATTTAATTCGACAGTCCTTCTACTAAATGATTTTTTTTTAAGAAGCAGCTTAAATGTCTTTCTTAACTCTTCTGAATGTATTTAATTAACTTCTCAAGCATTGCTTGAAGTGTGACCTGTTCCTTCATGTGTCAGAGACCCCCCCTTTTGCTCCTTCAGTAGTAGCTCATAGCCTAACTGCACTGTGAAATCATTCTTGGTTTAATTAAGGGGGTAAGAAACCATCAAAACCTTTATGTATGTGTGTTTTACTAGCTGGGTCTGTTAATTGGGTTCTGAATAAGCATACCGGTATTTTTTTTGGGGGGGGAAGCATGCACACTCTAACATCTTCAAGCCTTCACTTGCTTCTTCCAGTACCTAATTTGCTACAGCTGCCCTCTGCACCTCTGCCTTACTTCCGTCATTGCCAGCTCAGTAGGCAGAGAGTCTCGTGGAATAGGTGTGTGGCTGTGCTGGCGTCAGCACAGCAGCCATAGGGTAGTTGTGGGTAACCCCATACCCCCACCTTTGCTCAAACTGACTGCCAGGTATCGCCAATAGCTCATGTGGTGCCTCCTGCTCTGCAATCGCCAACAGAGCTGCAGCAGTCACATAGACATATCATTAAGTGCATCTTTAACTTCCTAAGTGGTGTTTTCATAACAACCTTCTGGACACACAGGGTGGGAAAGGTAGTATTGCTGGTCTGTGAAATGCTTGCACAAATTGCTGCTGCTGGTAACAAGCTTAAAACAGCTCAAATTGAAAATAAGGGAAAACCCCCACCTTTTGTGCATCTGGCAGTTCTACTTACACAGTTGCTTTCACCTCTCCCAAAGAACAGCATGTGTCAAAAAGTACCTCGTGAACATTGATTTGAATTATTTTTTTGGGTTGTTTAGGGTTTTTTTAGGAGAGAAAAGATTATTCAGATTAGGCAGTCTAATCTTCTACATAACAGACCATGAAGCCTACTGCAGGAACAGCTATGTGAGACCCCTACAATCTTCTTAATAGCACATCTTTTAAGAAAACATGCAGTTTGTTTAGAGAACTTAAGTGGTAGAGCTTCTTATCTACAGCCCAGGTAAGGTTAAATGTTTTCCAGGGGTAAAAAACTTTATCTCAAGAAAGTATACCTTTGCTTTTAAGTTGATATTTTTCATCTTCTAAAATCTGGATTTTTGTTACGTTATTACATCATAAAGTAATAGAATAAGACATAAATACTTTTCTATATGCAAGCTTATGATATTTACAGAAGCTGTTTATCGGTAACTTGTTTTCTAGTATTACTTCAAATCTCTAAGGCAAAATCTAATTGCCTAATGAAGCTGCTTGTGTCATAACCCCAAGGCTAATGATTTTATCTTCACAAGCTTCATGATTTGAGAAGTGCCGTCCAGCAAGAGATTTTTCCCAATAGCCCTGAAAACACTTCAAGTTACAGACTTTCCATGTGCTGACTTTTCTGTGTTCTGAAAAAGTGCCTGTTTCATGGGGACCGCAATCTAAAGCCTCTCCTCCACAGGGATCACTCAACCATCTGTGTCTGAGTGCTGCATGTAGTTCTACTGAATCTACTGGGTCCAGTCAGAGTAAGCAAATCTCTGAAGGATCAGGGCTTTCTGCATTAATGCTCCAGCACAGCTGAAAACTGCCAGCAAAGTAAAGTATTGTTTAAATTGTTTGGGATGTCAGATGATACTTCCAAAGTACAAACTGGAAAAATAAATAACCATGACTTTTACTTCAATGCGTAATCGTGCTATTAAACAAAATTGCCTTGTGAGTAAGGCAGTTGCTTAAAACACAGTCATTTTATCTATTATATAGCTTTAAAAACATTCTGATATAGTAAATTGTGCTCTTCTAAGATCTGACATAGAAACAATAGTTATGTTCATTTAGAAGAAGCTTTATGTTGTCTGAAAATGTTTGACATCATAGCCATTTTTTTCCCTGTTGTTAGAAAGGATCATCCATACAAAAATACAGAATACTACAAAAGGAAGAGAAACTTTTTATTTGCTCAACCACATTTGACTGGGGTACTCGGGAGCCCTTGTAAAGCACCAAGCAAAAAATAACCTACAAAAAATAAGATGAATGGGTTTTAGTATCATGGTGTTCTACAGAAACTGAGAAGATGAGTAAGAGTTATGATTTTGTGTATTTCAGAGCCCTCAGACGACACTATCACATTTCCAGGGTACGTAACCTATTCTTAGAGTTCAGAGGTCCCTTGAAGCTCATGCTGGACTATTGTTCTAATATGCAGGATCACACTGTAACTTTTTACATACTTCTATTGCTGTGGAGATTGTAAATCAATTGAGAAATTAAGATATAAAAACCAGCCAGCCTAGGTAAGACATTTGTTCTCACTGCCAGCAGCACCCTCGTATCGCCAGGTGTCGTACAGCAATAAGGAAGTGAACTCATGTCTATCTGGAAGTTATCTGTTAACCTGCTTGTTAGCATACCTGCAGTGGCCTGTATTTCTGAGTAAAGGGGTGTTAAAAGTTTCATTATTAATGAGACTCCTATGTGCATCTTCTATAGGAGACAGAAACTAAGTATCAACAGGCTGATTCATCCCTCATTGCATTCAGAAATTTTGAATTTCTGAATGTGCATTTTAAGACTCAAATCTCACTGTTTAAAAAAATCACCAAACCACCTGTCGCTCAAGTTGCATTTTTCACAAAATCTTTCACTAAACAGAGCAACAGTATAACTACTATTGAACGCTGATCACTGTCATTACAGCAAACTATGGCGAGCTCTTAGTAGGCTGTAGAGAATTAAATGAAACTTCTAAATGCTCAGATTGACTTTGGGATTAACCTACCTAGAAGACAGCTGTATAGATAAGATTTGAATAGTTTGTGAAGAAGTCTGGAGTGATAATACACAGCAGTTTTGTAAATCTATAGTAGAGTAAGCATTCACACTTCTGCACTTACAGGCAAAAAAAATGAATCCCTGCTTGCATCAGTAGTAGAAATGAGGTAAAGAAAGATTACAAAAATATGCTAGCATAGAGCTTTCTAGGAAAAAACTATAGAGGATTCCAGGATAACCAAGTTGGAAGAGACCTCAAGAGCTCAAAGCAGGGTCTGCTATAAGATAAGACCAGACTGCTTTGCCCAGTCAGGTCTTGAAAACCTCCATGTGTGGAGCCCACCCAGCCTCTCTGAGCTGCCTGTTCCACTGCCTGACCATCCTCACGGGGAAAAAGTCTTTCATTCTATCTCGGAAAGATGTTAAAAAAGCTTAAGGAAGGACAGAACTACTTAAGCCAAAGGTCATTAAGTAGCATTTTTTGAATCAGAATCATAGAATGGTTTGGGTTGGAAGGGACCTTAAAGATCATCCAGTTCCAACTCTCCTGCCATGGGCAGGGACACCTCCCACCAGACCAGGCTGCACAAAACCCCATCCAACCTGGCCTCAAACGCTTCCAGGGAGGGAGCATCCATGACTTCCCTGGGCAACCTGTGCCAATGCCTTATCACCCTCATCGTGAAGAATTCCTTCCTAATGTCTGATCTAAATCTTCCCCCTTCCAATTCAAAGCCATTTCCCCTCATTCTATCACTACTTGCCCTTGGAAAAAGTCCCTCCCCAGCATTCCTGTAGCCCCTTCAGGGACTGGTAGGCCGTTAGAAGGTCTCCCTGGAGCCTTCTCTTCTCCAGGCTGAACAACCCCAACTCTCTCAGCCTGTCCTAATGGCAGAGATGCTCCAGCCCACTGATTACCTTCGTGGCCCTCCTCTGGACCTGTTCGAATAGTTCCATGTCTTTCTTATGTTGGGGATTCCAGAACTTTAGCCAAGAGAAAAGGAGGCTGAGGGGAGACCTTATCACTGTCTACAACTACCTGAATGGAGGTTGTAGCGAGATGGGTGGTGGTCTCTTCTGCCAACTGACAGGTGATAGGATGAGAAGAAACAGCCTCAAATTGCACCATGGCAGATTTGGACTGGATTTCAGGAAAAAATTATTTACTTAAAGAGTTGTGAAGCACTGGCACAGCTGCCCAGGGAGGCGGTGGAGTCACCATCCCTGAGGTGTTCAAAAGATGGGTAGATGAAGCACTCAGGGATATGGTTTAGTAGTGGACAGGTATGGTTGGACTCGATGATCTCAAAGGTCTTCTCCAACCAAGCGATTCTGTGATTCTATCCTATTCTACGATTTTATGATAACTGGACACAGCACTCCAAGCGTGACGTGACGCATCACATCACCCGGCCCAGCAAGCACCGCACTCAGGCTCCTCCCGCCAGCCGGGCCGCCCCAGAGGCACCGCCCGTCCCGCCGCGCGCTTCTGCGTCCCCCCTACCCCGCACCTCCGCACGCCCCGCGCCCGACCTGGCTCCGCGCCGCTGCGACCTGTCGCCGCGCCGGGCCCTGCCACCGGGGCCGGGCGGGGGCGGGTGGCGGTGGAACACGGAACGGGCGTACCATGTGTCGGAAGGGGCGGGCGGCAGAGGCGCGCAGGCATGAAGGGTGAGCTTGCAGAAAAGCGGGACTTTGCCATCCCACAGATGCGAGCCGGGCGTGCGTGTCTCGGTGCGCTCTGTTCTTAATCAGGGTGTAAATGGGCTTGCGCGGTCTCTTCGTGACGCAAAATCGCCTGAGATTCTTCTACTGGTTAAAACATAATCGTAGAATGGTTTGGGCTGGAAGGGACGTTAAAGATCATCCAGTTCCAACACCCCTGCCATGGATTAGGTTGCTCAAAGCCCCATCCAAACGTAGTCCTGAAGACCTCCAGGGATGGGGCATCCACCACTTCTCTGGGTGTTACAAGCGAATGAAGGCAACAGAATCCCAATCAAGTTTTCTAAGTATTTATTTAGGTAGGAAGGCAAAAACAGCGCTGGGCGGCCAGGGGGGCTAGCAGCTCCACCACGACTCGCAACCACAGATGATTCAAACAGTCCTTTTATCCCCAGTACTGTTGCTGGAAAGGTTTTCGGGGGGGTGGGGCGGGGGGTCTGTGGCCCCCCTTCGGCCTGGATTTCTGGCACAGGAGGGGGATATGTCATCTCTTGCAAAAGGCAGATGGCCCCTCCAATCTCCTTGGGAACCTCGTACCAGATACCAGCAAGGCCATAAAACTCCAGCCTGGTGACTCCTTCTTCCTTTATCTTATCTTTTCACACACTGCTGCTAGCTTCAGGCAACTCCTGAAAACTTTGCCACAAAGTCAGCTAAAACAGATTTTCCTTGTAAAAGACAAAGACCACCATATTAATATAATATTTACAGTTTAACATTTGCTTAAAACAATACATTTTAATAATATGATGGCTAAACACATTCTGCTAAGCAGGTTGTTCTCATCTTTGGGGCAGCTACACTATTCCTTTTGCTCAGTTGGCTTGATCAGCAAATTACTCCTAGCTATGTATTACAATAAAGCAAAGAGTTCCTAGTTTTCATGCTTGATTAAAAAAATATACAAAGATTCAAATTACCAAGGTAGCATAACATTAGAATTAAAGATACTTGAGCGAACAAGACATTATTCTCTAGGTTTGATTAAGAAATACTTCAAGGTTACTTATTACGTGGGCAACCTGTGCCACTGTGTCACCACCCTCACAGTAAACAATTTCTACCTAATATGTAATCTAAAACTCCTCTCTCTCATCTTAAAACTGTTCCCCCTTGTCCTATCCCTGCAAGTCCCTCTGCAGCTTTCCTGTATCCCCTTTTAAGTACTGGAAGGCTGCTGTAAGGTCTCCGAGGAGCCTTCTCTTCTCTAGGCTGAACAACCCCAATTCTCTCAGCCAGTCCTTGAGGTGCTCCAACCCTCTGTTCATCTTCATGGCCCCCTCTAGAGTCACTCCTACATAACTGCTGTTTCAAGAACAGTTAATGTTTTTTTTAATATAAATGACATACAATGATGTTAAAAACACGTATCTAGAAATGCTTCTAATTTGTAATACACAATGTATTGTATACTCGCTTCTTTTTGGTTTTAGTGTTGGTCTCTTCTCCTGAGCAACGAGCAATAGGATAAGACGAAAAGGACTCAAGTTGCACCAGGGGAGGTATAGGTTGGATATTGGGAAAAATTATTTACTGAAAGAATGTTCAAGCATTGGAAGAGGCTGCCCAGGGAAGTGGTGGAGTCACTATCCCTGGAGGTGTTAAAAAAAATGTAGGTGTGGACATGGTTTAATATGCACAGTGGTTGGACTAGATGTTCTTAGAGGTCTTTTCCAACCTTAATAATCCTTCGTTCTCTTTCTCCCATTTTAACTCTTCCCTGCTCTCTTGAATTTGCGATCATGGTCTGGGCTAAATTAGCAATAAAGTTCTTTAAAACAGTTATCCACAAGAGAACACAGTAATGAGGTTTACTCCTACGAGTTCCTTGATTAACCGTGATTCTATTTTCTTTCTCTACTAACTAACTTGGAGAGACTTCTCCCTTGAGATTTGACATTTTAATTAATATATTCATCTTCCTTCCACTTCCAAGTCATGAACAAACTGTCCAGCATATGGAAGATATAGATAGAGCCGAATGGTGTTTTGACATAATGATATGCTAATGATATTCTACAGTTGTTATTTAGTCTGCAGTAACAAACAGCTCACAGACTGATGAGTTTCATGGTTGCAATTTGGTTATGAAACCATGTGGTCTAGAGGGAGGGTTGCTTCCACCTCAGTATTCCCAAGAAGGTAGATCAGTTGATGCTGGACTTCATTCAGGGCATCTTCAGTGTTACAGCCTTGTAAGGAACTAGTAGGGAACAAAAGGAATATGAAAAAGCAGTTAAAAAGTTTGAAATAAAATCTGTATTGTGAGGTGATGTTCCTTGAAAATAAGGGACCCATCTTCTTCAGCGTGCTCAAAAATTCTAGAATTAAAAACAGTTTGATGACCAAATATTTGGTATTTCTTAAGAATAAAAACAAAAAAAAAGAAAGGAAGAACATACTTTCTATTAATTGAGAAAGAAATGCTCAACTTAACTTTACAATGAACCAACAACTCCAGGTTTGAGTTGCAGCAAGGGTATATGGCCAGATTCTGTATGTTCTTTTTGGACCAGAATGATGAGCTGTGGAATACGATGTTCCACATACGACAAAGTAATAATTGAAAAACTCGTAATAATTTATACTATTGTTAAAGTCAATGCTTAAGAACACTTCAGCCTCCACACTTTTTAGAAAGAAATTTTGTATAAAACCAAATAGAGATTCTAGTTGCGGCTGGGGCCTTTGCTGCTAGCATGCCTTGATCATTAATGGCATTTTATCGAGTGATTTGAAGTGAGGAAAGAAAAGCATGAAGGGCAACACGTGATGCAAATTTCTCTTTGTTGACTTTGCTCTTCCTTTCCATGTATCCTAGCAGAAAAAAAAGAAAAGTTGTAGGAAGAGAGAGCAACTACAATTCTTAAAAATACTGTCCTGCTGTTGAATTCTGGAAGTGAAGAAAGATCAGTAGTGCTGATGCGAGTCCTCTGCCTTTTCTTAAGCACCATTATTTCTAATGAGCCCCCGCTTACTGTTGCTACCGACTTGTCTATGAACACTCTGGAAGCTGTAGATCTGAGTTGCAATCTACAGGTGGAGGTTTATTTTCAGATCTGCATCGAAAGCTGCCCTGTTAGGACTCAGAATTGCTCTACTGAATCCTCTCAGAGTGACACGTCATTCAGCCAGTTAGCCATGCCTAGTGGAACACCAGAGAAGGTATAGGTGATACCCAAAACGCTGGCAAATAAACTCTCCAAGACTCGTTTTGCAGTTTTAGAAAACAAGCATGCTTTATTTCCTTTTATTATAATATTAACTACTTCTATCATAGGGAAACCCGCTGTGCCAGCAGCACGCAGGTGTTTGTTTGGGCTCTGTAATTAAAAAAGACGTTAGATAGCCACCATTTACCAATAATGACTAGTGCTAGAGAGAGCATTTTAACTCATTCTGCTGCTCAGTGCTCGCTTGAAAAGGTGTATTCTTCCCGCACCTCTGGCCGTGCAGGCTCTTGCTGGCAGATCCAGCTCTGTGTTGCTGTTCCAGCATTTTTCCCTGGACCGCAGCGACACAAACACAGGCTGTTTTGTAACCATTAAGAAGGAGGGGAGATGCCCTCCCCGCTCGGAGGTGGGCACGGAGCGGGGGCGGGGGGGGAACGTGCGACGACTATAAACGGGAGAAAGGCGCTCGCCGTTCCCCGGCGGGGGCTGGGCTCCTTACGCACACGCTTACATAAGCGCCCCCGCCTCCGCCCTGCGGTATGGGGCGCCGTAGCATCGCCCGAGCAGAGCCCACCCACAGTCGACCCCGCACTGCTCGGCGCCGCCCGGGGGCCGCAGGGACACGCGCAGGAACGCACGCGCAGCCCCCGCCACCCCCCGGAGCAGGCGCGCGCACGGCGCTCATACATAACAAGTCGGCGGGCACGCGCGACAGCACTCGAGCGCCCCCGCCCGCGGCGGGTTCCGACGCGCATGCGGCAGGCGCCTCCTGGCGCCTCCGAGAGCCTCCTCGCAGCCCCGTGCTCATCCGGGTCCCGCCGCCCCTTAGGCGGGGGGGTGGGGGGTGGAAGAGGAGAGTCCGTAGTCTCCGCCCCGTCGCCCCTCCCCGCCGCGTCCCTCCGCCTCGCACCGCCCCGGCGGGTGGCATTTCTTCCGGGATCGTGTGCCCCTCGGCCACCGGCCGCCCTGCGGTGGGAGCGAGACCGGTTTCGCCCCGCGCCTCCGCTCCCCCCGACTCCGCCGGTAGTGAACACACTTCAGAAACGTGAGGGCCGGCGGTCACGTGAAGGGAGGCTCGACCAATCAGCGAGCGGGGGCGTGGCGTAGCGGCCGGCGGAGACCCCGGCGCGCGGCGCAGAGTCACAGGGCGAGCGGCGCGGCGGCTGTCGGCGGGCACGAGGCGTACGCGAGGCCAGGCAGCTCTCACCGCCGTTTCGGAGCTGTCGCCGGGCTTTGCTCTCCTTTCATCCCTTCCTTCTTCCATTCCACGCTTCTCCCCGGCGCGGGGGGCTCCGCGGGGTGATGCGTCCCCGCCGAGCGGCCGCTCTCGACGTCTCCGCCGGGTCCTAGAGCCGCCTGGAGGCGAGGAACCTTGCGGCGCCCGGACCCCCGGGCCATGCGCGGCCCCGCGGGCGGCGGCGGCGGCTCCCGCTGAACGCTCCCCGTGGCGGGATGGGGGTGAACGCCGTGCACTGGTTCCGCAAGGGCTTGCGGCTCCACGACAACCCGGCACTGCGGGAATGCATTCAGGGCGCCGACACCGTGCGCTGCGTCTACATCCTGGACCCCTGGTTCGCCGGCTCCTCCAACGTGGGCATCAACAGGTGGCGGTGAGTGCGGGCCGGCGGGGGCTCCGGTCCCCGCGCTGTGAGTGCGGTCATGCTGCCAGCCCAGTCGTCTCCTCCCCGCGCCACCCCATTGGGCCGGCGCCTGCTTCCCTCGCCCTTCTCTCCCTCCTTTCCCTTCCCGCGGCGGCGGTGTTACATATCCAGCCCCTGCAGCAGCCTGGGAGGAAGCGGGAAGGAGCAGGGAAGGCTCTGGTGGAGCGCAGGGGTGGGGAACGGGTTTTCTGAGGGAATACGGGGGTTCGGTGTCCGGACGGCATGGCGTTCTGACCTAGGAGCTGGACCGGGAACCCCGCCCGGGTTAGGGACTTAGGGACCCCCTCTCCCCCGCTTTCGTGGGGAACCGGGCTTAGGGGTATTCCGCCCCATCCGATTCCTGGGGTAGAGCCGGGCTTTGGGGAGTACACACCCACCCCCAACTCCTCCAACTCTTCCCGGAGAGAGCCGGCTTTGGGGAGGACCCCCCCTAGCTCTTCCCGGGGAGAGTTCCTCCACCCTGGGGAGAGCAGGACTTTGGAGATCCCCCGGAGGAGCAGCCCACAGGGGCTCAAGTCAGCACCCCTGGCAGCCTGAAACCTCGCTCTGGCACAAGGGCGAGTCCTCGTGTTAGAAAAAAAAAAACAACAAACTATTAAGCTGCTTGATTGGTTCAAAAGTAATTTCTAAGGATATCTTTTCTGCAGGGAAGGGAACGTAGTATCTCTTTCCAGAGCATGCAGATCTGTTCCTACACTTTCCAGCCAGGTGTGGTCTTACCTAATAGAAAAGTGAACTTTACTGTGGAGTTTGGACTGATGCTTCCATGCTCAGTGTGTGCCACGGTAAGGCAGAGGCTAATGGGACTGCTGTGCATGCTTATCTTGTAAGATTACTTAAAGCATCCCTGGGAATCTGAAAGCTGTTACCCTTTCAAAAGGGTTGATAACACAGTAAAGAACTTGAAATGCTGAGGAGCCTAGCTTGCCTGGAATATGATGCTGAGAAAAGTTGCCTAATTATGGAACAAGCACATTCAGACTTGGCTTAATGCCACATCGCAGAAGAATGACCAAGTTGAGATACTTTGGGTTTCAGTTCAGTTTGTGTCTCTTCAGTGATCATTTCTTTCAGATTTAATAATTTCTGTCCTAGGTCATTAAATACTTTACCGGCAAGGTAGCCTACCTTTGCAAGGTTTTTTCCAAATTATGAGTTTTTCTTATGGTCCTATTTCTGGTTTTCAGAAGAGAGAAATACAAAAAATGCTTTGTGTGAACTTCAACTTGATGGTTATTCCATTTTTGTTGACAAAAGTAATGTTCATACCACTTAAGAATAATAATTTTTAAGTACTTCCTTTATCTGGGATTTGTGATGTGCATTTCTTTTATAGAGGCTTTTTTTGTTTATTTTGAAAGGGTTAGGTATTTAAATAACAAATCCTGACTTTATAGAGAAAGCTCAGAGATCTTAGTTATATGGGTGAAGCATGAACAACTACTTAAGTTTTAAAAGAATGCTGCAATTGGCACAAGTTTAAGTGTTACAGAAATCACGTGTATTAAGAATACTTCATAAGTTTCTACTGAGTTTTGCACTGAAATACTAAAGTCTTTTTATGCATTCTCTGAGCTGGTGAGTGATGGACAAATATGGACTTTGATTCTAGCAAAAGGAAGTTTGTGTCTTCAGTGCTACCTACTGTCCTGGTTCTTCAATGACTGTTTAATATGATTGTTAGCTCATACAGTCCTTGAGTACATTTGTGTGTGACGTATTAGCTAGTTGGTTTACTTCAACAGTGCTCTCCGTGTTCTAAAAGACAACTAATTCCTGCACTGCGTTTTGCATTTGAAGTAAACCATACTTTTTTAGTTACTGGTTAGAGGGGCTGAGTTTTTGCTGGTGTGGAGTTGTTAGCGTATTTATTTATTTATTTAATGAAGAGGAGCATTTTTCTTTTACTGCTTTGATTTTTATATGCTTCTAACTCCCTGGTGAAGATCTCCCACAAGAAGCATAAATCACAACTCCCCTATCCAAAGCATTTCAAACAGTCTCCTGGGACTCAAATACCCTCAAGGCACATTGCTGCCTTGTGGATTTGAGCAGGAAATCTCACTGCCTTCATAGACTGGTTTTGTGAGATCTACAGGTTTTTTCAAGTTCAGGAGTACAGTAACTTCATAGAATAACTAGCTGCTAGAGCTGTGTGTTTTTTAGAATGATCACAATAGATTTTTATTTAAATGAACAGTTGCTAGTTTGGAATGTATCTATTTTAGGTTCCAGTGGTTTTAATGAGGTATTTTTAACTAGTGGTAACACACACATTCGCAGGATACATACACAAGACTTATGATGCCGTGTTGTGGTTTGCCAGTCCCATTCAGCACTTGTAATTAATAATCAAGCATTTTAATCTCCGTGGTCACTTCATGACTGCAAGATCCTTGCTTACATGCCTATGGAGTAGGGTGTTGAATTAGTCAAAAATATTTTATTTGAGATTCGGAGCAGAAGCCCTTAAGCATTTGAATATCAATCAAATTTAATCTTCTGATGTGAATTTACAGTGGCCCCTTCTTAGATTTGATTGACACTGAGAGTTTATGGTCCTAATGGCCTGGGCAAAATTCTTGTCTGTCAGAGTTCACAACTGAGTGACTAACACAAGGGATATGAGGAAAAATGGTGCAAGAATACAAGACACCAGGAGGTTCAGTTTCTTGTTAGAAGTAGTATTGTCCCTCTGCAGGGTCACCAGTTACAGTTCATTTTTAAAAAGGTGTGTTATCTGGAAGATAGCAGCCTTTAGTATTTAGGTGCTTTCTGATTAAATTTTCTCTTTAAACTGTCATGGTAACACTCATGAACTGATATTTTTGTGTAAGTGCACTATTGAGCAAGTCTAATTACTAAGCAATCACATGGTCTTACTGACCTCCTTTCTCCTGGCATTCAGCCTACCTGTTGTAAAATCATGAATGCTATGTAACAAATGCCGTGGCCTTAATTTATTTCTGGTTCTGTTCTGTTTCTTCTTATTGTTCTTTCTTTCAAGCTGTCAAATAAATCAAGATGTGCTTCGAAAGAGACATGCTTTTTCTATATAATGAGTTTTCCAGCATCATTCACAGACCGAGGCTTTGGTGCAGTATAAGATGATGGAGAAATGATGGAGATGCTAAATGGAAAACCTATCTAACAGTCTCTTCAAATACGTTTTGTCAATTGCCTTTAAACTTTTGGCACCAGAATTAGCTTACATCTAATTGTGTCAACACAGTAGACAAAGAATGTAACTTACATATTCCAGCAAGTAACTATTACCCAATTGCAAAAAAATGTGTTCGTATGTGCTCACAGACTTTTCTATATTGAGGAGAATGGAAACTCTTGTTTAGCCATATCACTTACGGCAGGGTTTCATTTAGCCCTGGTTTTAGTACACAGTGGCAATTGATCACAATACTTAAAAAGAAATGCAAACATACCGTTATTTGCTGCATGAGAATTTACTTTGGCTAATATTTTACTTTTTTAGTTTGTCTTTTTGAGTATGTATGTATGTTCTTGATATGCTAGTTAAGACTCTCTTGCAGGAATTGATCAAAGAAGATGGATACTCTAATCTTGCCAATCCTTTTATGTATTTTTTTTAATCATTCCTGAGGAGAAAACCTTAACTTATTTTAAAGTAAGAGTAATAAAATTTGGTTTGTGTATCTGGTAGATTTTGTGAGAATGTTGATGTGTTCAACATCCTGCAAAGTTAATGTGCTGTTATGGCAGGTAGTCTTGTTGATTTAGGAGAAAGAAAAAATGTGATATTTTTTTTTTTTAACACTCATACATCAAAGTGTCCTAAAAATTAAAAACCCGAGGGCTGGGGAGTAGGTTTCATTTCCAGGACAGTCACTACAATTTGTGTAAATGGGAGCTTGTTTTGAAAAAATAATACTTGAACGTCCTTCTGTAGTACATGTTAAATTTTGCTATTATGTGCATCTGGTTTTGAAAATACGCTTACAGTTTCAGGCTATGTAAGAAATTATTTGTCCTAATGAGACCTGTTTGTTGGATGTGTGATTGGTGAATAAAGTTTATCGATAGAATTATTCTGTGAGTGATTTCAGTATTAAATTGCATCATACCTGTAATTGGGGCAAGCAAAATTTGTGTATTATGCTTTGTTAATTTTGGGGACATACCTGGTATGTAAAAAGGAGTGTGCCAAAATAATTGACTTCCCTACTAAGGACATCACTTTAAGTTTGTTTTCATGGTGTAGCACTTAGGAGAAAAATCTGTTTGATTTATGAAATACTTAACATCAAGCCAATCATATGACATATAAATAGAGAAAAGACTCTTGACTTTTCCTGTACAAAGCTGGACATAAGTCATGTTTGGGAGTAATATTACTTTTGTGGGTATTCTGTAGGTACTTCAGGGTTTTTTTTTACAGGGTAAGTAGCCTGTGCTGAACTCCCCTGCTGTAGCCAGGGATCTTCAGTATTCCTGTGCTGTGTTTTAGACGTAACCATCATAACTCTGAATAAGTGGCTTCAACTCTAGCTGGAACACTTCTCAGAATCGCAGAATGGTTTGGATTGGAAGGGACCTTAACAATCATCCAGTTCCAACCCCCCTGCAGTTCCAAACCCCCTGTAGATCAGGTTGCTCAAAGCCCCCTCCAATTTGGCCATGAACACCTCCAGGGATGGGGCGTTCATGACTTCTCTGGACAACCTGTGCCACTGCCTCATTACCCTCACAGTAAAAAAATTATTCTTTGTTCCAAATATCTGATCTAAATCTCCACTCTCTTAGCTTAAAACCATTACCCATTGTCCTGTCAGTGCATTCCCTGATAAAGAGCCCCTCCTCAGCTTTCCTGTAGGCCCCCATTAAGAACTGGAAGGCTGCTATAAACTCTCCCCAGAGCTCTCTCCAGGCTAAACAAGCCCACTCTCTCTCTGTCTCCTCTTTTGTCCAACTAGCTCACTAAACTGAGAGTGATTAGTGTGCAAATTTCAATATCTGTGATTGAAGAGCATTTACTTCTTTTCAGAAGCCATGTGTTCGGAGGGAGTTCTGTGGTACCAGCGGTTAGACTGGAGAAACCTGCCAGTGCCACACACCTAAGCTGCCCACCTTTTCTCTTTCACAGAAAGTCCTGTCTACCCCAAAAGTGCCCACAGTTGAACGATTTGCTCTATAGTTCATGGTGTTATGTGATCAAGTCCTATGATTTACAGAGTACGTCACTTAAAGCTGACGTGTGTCCTCATGGTTTTAATACTGCAGTGTTGATGAAAGGGTTGGTTCCACCCTTTTGTGATAGCACAGAGCCCTGTGATGAATGAGGTTAGCTCATCAATCTGTCCAAAAGAGATTCATTACCAGTTTTGGTGGGATTAGTTCTGTGGGAGATTATGCCAGCGCAAAGATTGCAGTAGTAGTAGTAAAGTGAAGAGACCAGAGTGGGGAGGGCAAGGACCATTTATTCAGTGGCAGTATGGATTTGTTCCACATTAAAATGGTCATGTAACTGTAGCCTGCGTTGCTCGTGTGTAGTAACTACTGGGTGTTTTTTGGAAGGTGATTATTGGTTTCTTCTGTGGCTTGCCATTTATTGACACCCTTTGAAGTTACATTGTCAAAACTAAGTACCAGCCTTTTTACTGTGTTGTGGAAAAGGCCTGATTTATTTTTTGTCGAACTGTCAGAATGTGAGAGTAGCTCTCAGCTGAGAAATTACACTATGCTTGTTTGCTTATTTTAGTGAATCATCTTATAGCGCTAGGTTCTGTAATGTAACTGTTATTAAATTGGACAAGAAATCTGCACTGGTTGGTCTGGAGAGAGCAGGCAGTACTGCAAATCCAATTTTATGTGAAGTGTTCAATAAGTAATTTTTTTCCAAATAACAGTTATTATAGGCCAGAAAAATTCCAGTGAACATTTAACACAATATGCTTTTGACTTCAGGATTGATCTTGGAGGAATCTGATTCCTCAGGTTAAGAAGTTTTTAGGTTTTAGAGGCCTGGTTTTAAACCACTAATCTCCAGGTTTGAGCATGTCAAGAGAAGATCTGGGTAGTGTTCTTAATATGTAAGAGTAGCATGTGGACTTTGAGATTGAGTATCACGGGGCAAATGCGGTCTTGAAACAACTCCACAGGATTATTTCACTTTCCCTTGTCTTGGGACCAGAAATCTATTTTTGTTTTATCTTAATATCAGTAGCTCACTTTGTTTATTTGAGCAGGGGACGGTAATCTGTCTGCAGTTTGTGGTGTTACCTTCTCTGGTCATAAAAGGAGAAGGTGATAACCCCCAACAAACACCATATGTGGTGAAAGCAGGTTTTTTTAGGCAATCAAGAGTAGAGATTTTTTTTTTAATTGAACATTGTGTGACAGTGTCAATGAATTCTGCATCACTTCTTTAAAGCAAATTTTATGTATTGTCATCCTCTTTTGACTATTTCCATGTAATAAAATATTTTTTCCTCTAGTTTGTGAAAATACCTTTTCTCTTACAAGTGGCAGATACTCTTGAAACACATTTCATTATGCAAATATTGCAGGAAAAAAATGTTTATTGTTGTACTACCTGGGTTTTTTTTGTTTGTTTCTGACAGTTTATCTACAGCATGGAAACCTTTATTTTCAAAGAAAATTATTCCTTCCCCTGCCCTCTCCATGCCTGGCAGGTTTTCAGGTTAGTTATATAACCTGTGATAGGAGGAAGGTCAAGCTGCCAGCGCCGTCAGCCACTTTTTCAGTGTAAAAGTTACACTAAAGTCTATGATGTATTAATTTGTATATTAAAAGGAACTCTTTGCTTTAGGGAATTTTGTGACTTTCCCACAGTGACCTAAAAAGGCAAAACTCAGCTTTGAGCGTGAATCAGTTGTGAAAGCAGTATGTGGCTTTGTGTTTTAAAGGCTTAATAATTTTCTTCTCACACTTTACTAGGTTTAATAGCTGTACCTTTGTTTTACCTGTAGGAAAGGACTGGATTTGATTAATGGAGTAAGAACCTCATGATAATTTATTGCAATACACTTTGCCTAAATTTTTTAGAACTCTGATTTAAATGTGGACCAAGGTTAGTTTGTGTGCTTCTGTGTACTTCTGGTTTTCAAGGTCTGTGTATTCTAGGTCAACAGGTGAACTATAATTGCTATGTTCTGAAGCCTCCATGTGTTTTTCAGGTCACCATTAAGCATTTGCTTTCACTGCTTTGGAGTTTTATGTGTGTAAATGTTTCTTATGCAGAAATACAGGTTTAGTGAATGTGAGGGATAGACTAAAAGGACTGGGGAAGATGTCAATATTGCAATGTTCTGTTTCGAGTGTGTAAATGGAGACATCTGTGGCAGGAGTCTGTGTATCTGTGCTTTTTGAACAGTTACAAACCTGAGAGCATGTTGGTTACTGATGGAGAGATCATAAAAATTAATATGTGAGCTTTGTTAGCATTACTTTAGACAGTAGCTGAGCTGCAGTGATCAGAGCTTCCTAAAATATGAATTTTTTTTCTTAAATTCTATACTTTGATTCTTATTTTTCTAAGTTGCATTAGTATTTGAAAGGTCTGAAAGTCCGTATTGGAAAGGAAATAAGAATTTGATAATACTCAGGGTTACAGAAGTAAGTTCAGGTGTCAAACCATTGCTTATAATCTCTTTGAAAAGTGCTAACACAACAAGTTCATTGCAATAGGATAGAACATGCCCAGATCATCAGAGGTGGAAGAGATTTCTTCCAGTTGCCTATTGGTCCGGATGTGTCCTGCAAGTCTGATTTCTGGGGTGACAGGCATGTGATGTCACACATACTTGAGCTTTTTTGTTACAGGTTGCTTCCTCCTGCAACTAAACTAGAGAAGTTTTCTAGACCTGTTTTTGAAACTTACTTTAGCTCAGTGTTCTTTGGTTTGTAGGAAAGCATTTCCTTTCCTGTTCAGTCACGTGAATTCCTTTTTAACCATCTGTTTGTGACACTTGCACATCCATGAAAAGTAAAGGCTGAGAAATTCTTGCACTGTAAGTTTGATTCCTTTCAGAACACAAATTCCTTTCAAAATGAAAACCAGAAGCACTGAAAAAAATCGTGGTTAAACTCAAATGGGGAAGTTGTGAAGTGTGAATACATGTTATTATTGATTCTTCAGTGATGGAAATATCTACAGCACAGGCTACTTGAGAATATCTCCTGTAAGATAAACTTAGATTTTTCTTTATTTTGTCTATCCAAGGCATGGAATCCATGACCTAGGAAATGCTTTACCTTTTATAGTAAGGAACCTGTGGAGTTCAGTGTTTGCGGATTATTTTTTTTCTCAAAGGCAGTGCCAATATTCTGTTTACCTTTAAGTAAAGGGTAAACTGGGCTGCAATTTAGAGAGGGACAAAATAATGATTGAAAGAACAGAAATAGGAGGGCAACTTTCATCAAAAAGATGAGTAAATAAATAGGTGACTCCTTCATGTACGTTGTTGCTTCATGCATTATATACTTTCTTAACCACAATCATGGTCTGCATGATGGCTACAATTTTTCTATGAACTAAAGATGAAGAACACTGTGGCAAGCTTTATCTCAGTTTCGCAATCCGTGCTGTTCTGAAGTACTGGAGAACTGTACAGAGTATTGAGAGACTCCTTTTTATAGAGCGGCAGGCATTAAATCAGTTAATGATTTGATTTCCAATACTTTGGATTACTTGAAGAATGGAGTACAATTTTTCTTTCTTATGTTCATTTGTGAGTTTCCCCTGAATTTAAATTTTCTGCTTGTAAATTCTATGGTATGAAGTGATTTTTATTTTTTTTCCTGTTCTTCATATTTCACATTCTTGAGACTAAACAAGCTTATTTTTTCCAGGAGTCTTAAAGCAGAAAAAGAGAACAATACAGGCTTTAGCAGAGGTCGCCTACTATTGTTTTCCTTATTCCTCTCTCATGGGAGAGGTATGACTCCACATCTGTAAAACTGAGCTACGCATTGAAAATAAAATGCTCTTCTGAATAATTTTTGCGATACAGGTTTCAACAAGGTCTTTGATTGGGGAGGAGGTTGCATTTTGATTTTATTCTTTGTTTTCATGCATTTTGCTGGTGGTGAACTTGAGGTTGAAACTAATCAAGTCTAAATGTGAGTAATGAAGCAAAGGATGTCATCTGAATTATTTGTTTTATTTGGGTTGCCTAGGGATAATTCCTGTGACTTTTCATCATTAATAAGATCTAGTTTACTGTGCTTTGAGTGTTTCTTTTTAGATAGCGAAGGTGTTTGCTGTTTGCTGCTATTATGTAGCATGTCCCAAATCCTGTAAATGCTTCTTTCAATTACTTTTTAAGAGGCACTTTTTAATTTTTTTTTCTCCAGCTTACTCTTTAACTGGTATGACCTGGAAAAATCTACTAATTTCAGTTTCTGACAAAGGAAAAAGTTTTAAGTTGCTATAATATTGATAGTCTGTTTTCATTGTGGTATATTTTCCCCTTTTATTTCCAGGCTTTCATTATCTGAGGACACCAGCATGAAGATCAGTATTGATCACATGGTCCTGATGGTTTTTAGTGAGCAGAGTTTTTTTTTTCATTTGTTTAAAACTTCCTTTCTGTAAGCTATGAGAAGTACTTTTTTCTAGAGCTAGTGTGTTTGTCTGCCAAATCGTGAAGAAAATCATGGGTTTCTGGGAATAAAGTGGATCTTGCTGTTTTTAAATTTTAGATTTTGGCTTTCTGCTTCCTTTAAAAATGTAACTCCACAAACCTCTCTTTCAGTGCCAACTCTGAAACATTGTGTTAGGTGGCCAAAGAGAAGCTCTTCAATACTGCCTTTACTGGAAGTTTTACTCCAGTTCTTTACTACTTCCATGTGAGACAGCACAACAGAGCTTGTGGTTTTGGCACTGGACATCATGCTTTCAAGCTGAAGTGTGTACTAGTGATCAGATGTTGCTCTTGCAGCAGCAGCTTTTCTGAGGGTTTTTTCCATAATTCTGCTTTTTTCCTACTGGTCCATCTTTCTTCCAGAATCCTACCTTTGCAGCTGCTGCTGTGTGGCTTGTCAAGCTCAACAGTAAAGTAAAAATAATTTTTAGGGTTTTGTGGTTAGTTTTTTTTTTTGCTGTTACATTTGAAGAGTGTGAGATTTGCAGGAGTAATTGTCTCGTATGTGATTTGTTGCTGAGTGAAACTGTAGGGAAAATTTACAAAACTTTTCAACTTGCAGTACCATATTGTCATCAATTCTAGGATTTTTCCTGCTGAACTTGGAATTTTTAAGAAGACTTAAGGTAAAGTAAGCTGTGGAGTTTGATTTTCTGCTTTTGTAGTATGAACTCTAGCTGTCAGAATCTTTCTGTTAACTGAGATTTTAATAGGATGGACTATATGGTAATGCATAGATTGGCTTTTGTTGGAATTAGTTGTCTTTTGCTTTGAAGCTTTAGTCTCTTGTGCTTGCCTCTTAAATTTTGTCTTGAATTGATAGGGTGAGGGGTTACGGTTTTAAGATGAAAGAGGAGAGATTTAGGTTAGATATTAGGAAGAAATTATTTATTGTGAGGCTGGTGAGGAACTGGAACAGGCTGCCCAGAGAAGTCGTGGATGCCCCATCCCTGGAGGTGTTCAAGGCCAGGTTGGATGAAACTTTGAGCAACCTGATCCAGTGGAAGGTGTCTCTGTCCATGGCAGGGAGGATTGCAGCTGGGTGATCTTTAAGGTCCCTTCCAACCCAAAGCTTTCTATGAATCTATGAATGAAAGCTTTTGAACTTAGGGTTTCCATGAATTGATCAAAACATACTTGTGCACAAGTCAGTGATTGACATTTGAAGGCTTGTAGGGTTATTTCTACAGAACTAGTCTTTTCCTTCATGAGTTTAAGTTATAGTTAAATGAAAAGTTGCACTGGTAATCTTTTTTCCCTTTGCCATAAGGTTAATGATCATTAACAGCAACAGTAAACAGGAAATTAAGTAATTGACAATGTTACTTCCGGATCCTGGTACCTCTGTATGTCCCCTCTCCCCTGGCTAAATAGGGTTTAAAGACGTGTTGGCTTTACCTGTCATTCACAAGGATTTTTCTTTTGTGCAGATTTAATTTTGTTCAGACCTGTAACAAAGGATTGTGTCCATCTGCTTGTGCTGGGACATACTGCAGCCTGATTGTACTGACACTCGCTGCCAGCTGTTGACTCTGGCAGAGGGACACCTTGTTCACAAGCTGCTGTTCACTTCCACACTTTCCCCTTCTGTTTTTTTATCAGCATCTCCAGTTTTGAACATCGTCTTTGTACTTTTTCAGCTCTGAGCACATATTAGGTTTCATTTAAACTTTAGCAGCCGACACTTCTAAATACAACACAGAGGAGCAGAACCGACCTGTTACTTGTACCTGCTTGAAGCCTTTCTCTGTCCTGGTTAGGAATGAAGTTGGGTCACTGTATGGGAATCCTCTTCAGAGTGGCTCCGAAGGGAAGGAGAAATTGGGCTCCTACTGCAGCGGTTACATATAACTGGAAAAGTAGGTCATTGTGGCAGGGAGTAGTCCAAACAGCCGCCTGGTTGCTGCAGCAACGACCTACTTTAGGAAACTATTTCTGTTGATTCATACTGAAATGTTCCTCTTACAAATGATATAAGGAAGTGATCAGGTTATGAGACACGTAGTAATGAAAGCTGCAGACTTTGTAGACTCCCTTCCTCCCTATTTTTCTCCTTTGGTCTTATCCCTCAATGTTGGACATATGGGGATTAAAGTGAATAAGGTTTATTTTTCCTTAGTTTGACCTCTAGTGGGGAATATCTCTTCCTACTTGAAGGTTCTGCATAGCAATACTACTTATCAGTGGTGATTAAGTTTCCAGAGTTCAGAGCCTACAAATGGTGCCCTGTCATTTTTGATCTATAAAAATACTTCTGGATTTTTTTTTTCTGATCTTTCTTATGAGTATCTCTTTTCTGGAATGCTAGCAATTTGTCTTGATATTGATAGTCAACTGCTCTTATTTCAACCACAGTGTCTCCAACAAAATTTATCCATCTTCAGGAAGGTGGCCTTGGTGTCCCTCCGCCTCACCCTGCTTTTCCTCTTTTTTTTTCTTTTTTAAATTCTTTTTTAAATTTTCTTTTTAAAATTCTGTGTTACTGTGAATTCTGATCCTGGTGCAAGCAAACTGGGAAAAAAGATTGATTCTGTGTAGGATGATAGTTTCCAGTTGTCTATTCTTTCAACAGTCAAAGCAATAAAAACCATCTGTGACTTGTGTTTAGGAGGTGGATTTTGGGAATTCATTCTCATTTTCTGAAAGGAATGGGTAGACAGGGAAAGTGAGGAAAATTTTAAAATAGTGTTGTTCTAGTAAAGATTTAATTCTTCATAAAGTTATTCATCTAAACCACTACCACTTACGCAGAGTTGATCAAATTTCTTTTTAGATATCAGAATGTTCCTCTTGCCTGTACTACGTAACTTTTCAAGATTTATTTAGTTACTCAAGTGAAGTATTTTCTGTTCATCTTGACCTTCAGTATTGCAGTGAACTGCTGCAGTTGTGGCAGATGAAGATAGTGTGTTTATCTAGAGGTTATTTGAATTTTTTCATCTGTTATGTCTTGAGCTATATTTCAGTTTTGTTTACCACTGCTTATGTTACTGAGCTCCGTGCATCTTTTTTTGTCAGCTCTACATTTTGAGATGGAGGGGCCTCTGCAGCATGAAGTGAACCATTACCTCCATTAGTCTACTAATAGACTTAAGAAAATTTAGGATAAAGTGAAATTTTTCTGGACTTATGCAGCTTAATAAACAAAGCTGTGTTTCACAAAGAGTGGCGGTGGTTTTTAAAATTTAGTTCTTGATTATTACTCAAAAACCTGAACAAAGTTTGTTCACGCTTACCTTGTATTCAGATTTAAATGACTAATTTCAGTTTTGAAAGACCAGTTGAGAAAATTTGGGCTACATTGGTTTGTAAAGGTAACAATGGGAAGTTAGGATAATGCTGAATGTCTGCCCATCATAAGGCAAATACCATGGAGATGAACTCCAGTCAGTTTTAATTAAGATTTTTCAGAAATAGCTTCAGGGGTTTATTTTCCGTTTTCCAAACTCTCTACAGATTTCTGTGCTTGCTAGTAGATTTTAACTCTATCCTTAATGCCCTTTTATTAGTTTAATAGATTTTTCAATATGGAAAGACAGAGACAATGGAATTACACCTTAAGGACTTGTGATTCATACAGTGTAGTTGAGAAATACATTAATTTTACATAGTGCTTCATTTCTGTGAAACTTAAATCAGTGCAAAGTCTTATTAACAGTAATTATAATCTTGAAAAAGTTGCTTTAATGTAAGAAAAGTAAAAGCGGTTTATTAAAATAAGTGAGGGGCAGTATAAAACTTGTCCTTGCGAATCAGATTGCAAGACTATATCTTGTTATAGTGCCCTTATTGCTCTTGCTCTTTTGCAGTGAGCCATAGCTGTTACTATTTTATCCAGTGGCAGGAAGAAAAAGCAGGCCAGCACTGGTTTAATTACATCAAGCCTTATGAACAGCTCATTTAGATAAGAGAACTTGGGTACATGAGAATAAGGAGTTTTAAAGTTATTTAAGTATGAGCACATTCGTACTCTCAAGTAACTTTTGTAATTTGCTTCTGCGTCCTGTTTCCGCAGCTGTCCTCACTGCAAATACCTTTGTTTGCTCTTGGGGTTTCCTTTATGGATCCAACTAGTATCTCTCTGGGTAGAGTAGACATAAGGAATTAAAGTAAAATAATAAGGACTTTGATTTATCAGGTTAGAATTAGATGATCAGAGAAAAATAAACATGGAGTATATACATTAAAGAATGGAAGATACTGGCAGAGAGATTTAAGAGGTTGTGAGCCTCTTAGTCTCATATCAGAAGGCTGACCTCTATAACAAGCCATTTTTGTTTTAAGTTGCACGGGAATAGCTTGGATGAATAAGAAGTGACCTTTGGTTGTCAAGTTAAGATCCAGATCTTTACAGAAGCTGGGTACAGTATTTGCTGTGACGTACGGTTGACCAAATAGAAGCCAAGTAGAGATTGCTGTTTGAAAGATGACATTTGTCATTTGAATAGGACAAAAATTTTATTTCCTTCCTTTGGGGAATGCTAATCTTGAAAAGTAGCTCAGTTGGGAAGAAATTGGTGAGGAATGATGTGTAAGGAAATGCTGGCTTTTTGTCCAGTGTAAACTGGGTTAGATTTAAATGATTTTGTTGTTCTTTGTGGAGCTGTAGTGCTTTCTGTAGTTGGCATTCTAGCCCCACTCCATATGTGAGATGAACCCAAAAGGAGTCAAATTGGAGAGATTGAATTTTAAACATTGATTTCTGTCAATTATTGTTCTAAGCCCTGTCTGTTGTGCTTTTTCAAAGAATTGAAGTTGTTTAAGAACCTTTTTGACAGCAATTACAAATGTTTCAACTGTACATAGGCTTAAGTCTATCTTGCCTTCTTCTTTCATCACAGCTCTGCTCTGTCTTGAAGATTGTAACAGTAGTAAATACTAGAGGGAAAAAAAAAGCCAAACAATGCACTTTGTGGCTTGTGTTTGGTTTTGGTTTTGCATGTGGATCAGCTCTTATGAAGTTATGAAAGATGCTGAAGTCCTGAATTGCAGTCTAGAGGAGCTGTTTTCTCCACTGGCTGTAGAGCAACCCTGCAGGAGATTAGTTAGCTCCCACAGGTGCTTCACTTAAGTATCTAGAGTTGAATAACATGAACTTGTTCCTGCTCTTATACATAAGCTTAAAGGATAATACCTCTATGACATTTATTATTGTATACCTTTTTAGGATGTGGATGTTGTATGTGGTATTTGCTGAAACAATGTAGTATAATAAGACATGCCTGTGTGACCTTGATTTGGTAATAGGAAAATATTACCATGGCTTGCTGCCAAAAGATGCTGTGGAGTGTACATAACACTTAAATCCTGTCTGAGCTTAATCTTCTTATAGTTCCATAAGAGTTTACTGCTTGCACTAAGAGACACTGGTTGTCAATCAAACAGGAAAATTTAATGAGAAAATATTAAATATTTGTGTATAGCTGTATCATATTTGAGAAACTTCTCAGTGGCTCTTGTCTGTTATTTCAGTAGTAGATGAAATCTGCCTTACAATTCCTGTAGAAGCTAGTATGAGGAATACATATTTACCTAACTGTTACTGGACTTTCGTAATGACCTAACTGAACATGTGACAAAATAGCAGATATGTATGAAAGAAAGGTGCTCTCTCTTTCCCTCTTCCCAGGAAAAGAAATAAATGTTGCATAATTTATTAATACAATTGGAGTCTGATGCTGTAAACTGTACTCATACAAGTAAAAATGTGGTTGACATTATATGTTATGTATGTAATATTCTTTCTTTTTATTAAATCTAGCTCTAATAAACTCTGAAAGAAGAAGGAGGAGTATCTAATTGAATAGGAAAACAACACTAGCAGATGTTAGGCTGCTTAAGATAATTCTGATAAACAGAGTCTGGGTGGTGATCAAATATCCATAACGACATAATCTCTTGTTTGACTGTGCTTTTCTTACACTGAAAAAATTGTAATCAATGACTGAGCATGAGGACTAATGGGTAGAGAAAAGGTATTTGAAAAGATTGGTTAAATAGAAACTTGGATGAATTGCTGGAAGTTGACCAGCTGTAGGTAGAAACATTAATTAAACTTAGGAATGAAACAAGTTTTAGCACTGTTCTTTTTCACTCGACTTTATACACTTTCTCAGAATAAGGAAGCCTGACAAGATTCCTTTCTCTTGTGTGGTACTGGCGGTGCAGCCTGATGCTACTGACTTGCCTAGTGGTTAAATTGAGAATCTGGATCAGTTCACAAAAAACTTTGAAACTGAAATTTCTTAATTCTTAATGACTTATCACTACCATTTTCAGATGTGAATGACACCTGAAAGAGAAGTCCCTGCATTTTAAGTCCCCTCAACTCCCAGCAACTGTCCTCATTTCATACTGGCAAGGATGCTATGTGATTATGGTTTCTGGGTGTTTACTAGTACTAAAAATAACCCCAAACAAGACTTAATGGTAGTCTTCACCAGTGTGTCTGTAAGTAACCTTCTTGCTAGTCTCCTAAATAAAAATGGTACCTTTTTTAACAGACTGCTCCTTACTTCCTCCCTGGAAAAAGTTGTTGGTCACATTAATAGTGCAGAACCATGAAGGCTGTGTGACGTAGTGCTTAGTTTTGTTAGTTTTGTTAATAGTTAACTGTGTTAACAATTAGGTATTTAACTTTTTGAATTTCTGCCTTGATGATATCGGTTTATTTTGGTTGCGTTGTAGCTAAAATTATGGTCTGTATTAAGTGAACCAGTTTCTGGTAGTCACTCTTAAGATCCAGGGGGGGCAGAACATTTACTTTAGATGTCAGACCCCAAGCAGACTTTGCATCATTGGCAGCAGGAGAGATTGTGCGATTTCTTGGAGTAAAACAGCTAGAGTTTTATGTGCATGTCTTTAAAATAACATGGTTTTCAGAATGAAAATTGAGTGCCGTAATTAGATGACCCTTGAGCAAAATGTATGTAATGCCCTCTAAGAATGTTGCTTGAAGACAGGTGTGTTTTGCATAAGCACCTTCCCTGTGTCACAATAAATAAGTCTTTCCTGCTTCCCTCCATCACATCAGTCATGCATGTACCTCACATAATTTGAACTGTAAAATTAATGTTGAACTTTTCCTTCCTTTGATTTGTCTAAGGGAAGTTAAAGACCAGATGCAGAAACCTGGGCTGATGCTCTAATCTGATTAAAACAAAATATCTGTGCATCCTTTTGATTTGCTTTTACTGAAGTCATGTGATGGAGTTTTTATATTTATTCAAAGTGCGAAAGAAAGTGCTTTCCCATTGACTGTTGGGTTGAGAGGAAAAAGTTGTTTTAGATTGCAGACTCAGAATCATGACCTTTTATGGGTCAGAAGAGATTTAAATAGCTCCTAATTGACACACATTGGTGTAAAGTATAATGGAGTTCAAGCCTAGTAGCTCTTACTGCATAGCTGCTCTGAAGGAGCTTTGCCTCAAGAGCTCGTATACTGAAAAGAAATTATTTTATGATATGGAATTTTCATATCTGGTTTCAGTTCACAGACTAATTTACCATTCATTTTCATTTGTGTTACATTGTGAAAGGAATGTGTTTGTGAGCATTTTGCTGTATCTCTTCAGAGAGAAAGCTCAAATAATTTTGCCTCATCTATCCTAGGATGATGTTCTTAGTTTTATGTTTAAATGTCTGCACTGTGCAAAACATCTGCGTGTTCCTGTGCTGCAGCAAGTGCTTCTTTGTGGTGCTTAAGAGTTATTCAGAACTGTTTTCACTTGCAAACAAGTGTTACCAGTCAAGTGATACCTTGGAAAACTAAAAACTCTTCTATTCTGGATTCTGTGATAATTCACTGTGAACAGTGTGTTGAATGCTCAGAATTCTTATTTTATCATTTTTCTATTAGTATGTTTCATATGTGTGGGGGTGTGCAAGATGTAGATATGTTATTACTCCTCCCTGACATATACGTTTGTTATAGATGAAACAGATTTGGTAGGACAAGAGATAAATGCAATGCGTTACAATGCTATGCCAAAATTGGAGAAAGTGCAGGAATTAGAAGTTGTCCCAGGGAGTGGCTGTAATCAAAACATTTCCTTTCACATAGACCTGTTCACATAGGCATCTGTTAACATGTTAGACGAGTGCAGAAGTTCTGAAAGGTAGAGTTTTTCTTCCTTAAATTTAGAGTAATTTATATCTTGGTATACCTAATCTAGATGTTAATTAGCATGCTTTTAACCATAGTAAAGGTGCTGTGCTGCTTCTGAAAGTTTTAAAGGTGCTCATGAGAAAAAGAGGACGTGAAAATTTTTGGTTATGACAAGTAGTTGATTCAGCTATTAAGTTTCGTAATAGGGGTTGTATCTAAAAGCAATGATTTAAGAAGGTTCATTTTTAATTGGGCAAAGCTCATTTCAGGGAGTGATTGAACTAGTTGACCTTTAAAAATCCCTTCCAACCCAGACTATTCTGTGGTTCTATGAGTCTGTGTAAAGGCTTCTGTATTAGATAAATTTTATTCACACTTTAATGAGAAAATGCCTTTTGTTGTGGTATAACATAATTATAGTTGGTGAAAACAAAATAGATTATTAATTACTTGCAGCGCATTTTATTAACAGATTTGGCCCAACTGAAAGATTCAAATGTCCTTAATAAACCACACTTACTCCAGGAAACCACTTGTAAACTGAATCTGTGCTCTGGAAGTCAAAAGTGGTATTCTTTTGCTTTGCTGTTACTATAAATACCATAGGGTCACTAGGGTTTAATTTGGTCTGTTATTTTGAACAACGTGCTTTTAGTGAGTCTTGCAACTCAGGCTGTGGTTTGGCTGTTTTGCATTCGATCAGTTTTTGTTCAAGTAGGGGAAATGTGTTTGCCCCAGCCACTCTCCTGCTCCCTTCCTACATAGATTTAACGTTTTCAGTCTTACAGCATTATTTTTGTTAAATACGTAAAAGTTTTATGAAGATTGAAGTGCTCGAGTATGGTAAGAGATAGTTTAGAAAAATAATAGAGGACATTTGGGAAGCAAACAAAATAGAGATTAAACAGTATTAAGGGCAAGTTTAGGGATCTTGGATGTGAATTGGAGACTGGGTCAGTGCATGTAATCTCCTTGAATAGGATTTTGTGCCAAGTCCCGGTAGAAGTTGTATGTTATGGTCAGTCAGGTAGGAAGAAAAGAGACCGAGAAAACAGAGGAAGATGCAAATAGGAGAACCCCCTAACAATTTCCTGAAAGATGAATTTTTACTTTGAATAGCTATGAGCGTTTTGTATCACTAGTTTATCTTCATACCTTTTTCCCTATATTTTGTTATATAAAGTTAATAAAACAGTCCAACAACAACAAAACCCCAAAACCACCATCACAACAAAACCCTACCAAACAAAAAGACTTCCCAGCCCTTTCTGGTCTGTTCTAAAGGCATCCAGGACATTACTGCAATTTGACTTTGTAGTGATTTGTGAAGCATAAGTGAAGGCATGTTCTCTTTGAAAGTAAGATTCAGGTGGATAAGATTAATAAGGGCTGCCTTTCCAGGTTGTTTGGTTTGTTTGGTTTGTTTTTTTTTTTAAAAAAAAAAAAACAAAACAAAACCAAACATAACATGAGGCTGTACTTTTCAGAGTCCAACTGAAAGTGACTTTGGCCTGGGAACATGGGTCTCAGGTTCTGTGATAGAAGCATATGTGATTCTAGTCTAATTCTTAACACTACTCCTTTGTAGTTTCTAACTAAATGAGTATACAGAAGTTTCTTTTTAGATACAGTGTGTCTTACTTCATGGTCTTGCTAGCCTGGAGTTGTTTTCCTTTTCAAAACAGAATTTAGAAAAGTGAGAGAATTAAACTTTTTTGGCTTTTTCCAATCATTAAACGTATAAGCATAATTGCCAGCCAAGAAGCATTGTATTCTTGTTCATTGGCTTCCTCTGGGACTTGCTTGTTTCCTTTCAGATAGAGTGAGCCATGCATTTTTGGCACTTAATAAAAGCTTGAGGGTTTTCCTGCCAGCCTTCTATATATTAAATTTTTCATGTCAAGTTGGAGGCAATGTGTATTAAGTAGACATCACTTTTGTATTTCTAAATATCTAGAAAATGTAAAAAAAAAAAGTGTTGGTAGGTCTACAATGGTCATGTATGCTATATCCCTCCTAGAAGGTGTAACATGATCATTGTGACCGGATATCTTTTAGAATTCATTCTTAAAAAGAGAGGGTTTTTTATTAACTCCCGATTTTAGTAAACCTGCTTACTTGGTGCCATTATCTCTGTAATGCCTTGGGCATTTGCAGTGGTGCAGCCTGCCTTCCCTGGTAGCTCTGCATCCTTTCACCTAGGCAGCAGGCACAGTGTCTCCAGGTCTCTGGCACTACTTCCCTTGTGTTTGTCTGGGGCACTTTCTCCTGTGGTATTCTCCTCATGGTCTTGCACCTGCACATAGCACCATTACAGCAGGCTTTCTCAGGAAAAATGGCCTGCGGTGTGGGAATCTCCTCTTTCCCCTGCCTCTTTGGGTGTATGGCACGGAATCCAATGATGTGCGTACACAGAGGTTAATGACAGGCAGGCTCTGACTCAGCAGCTGCCCTGGTCAATATGCACTTTGGTGAGTGCCTACAGCATTGTAAGAACTGCTGACAGAGTCTGAGCTGCTCTTTGTGAAAATTATGTTGTTACTACAAGGAAAAATATTGTAGAGGGGACTCTTGCTATCTGGAGAGGAGTCTAGGGGATCAGCGTAATCTGGGGACCCCAGAATGTCTCTGGCTGGATGGCTGCAAGGAAGAGTTTCCGTTTTTCCTCTCTGTCCTTTTATTTTTATTTCTTCTTCTGAACAACTTTCACTATTTAATTATTGAGCCCACTAATGAATCTTTGCATGTGTGAAACTGTCTCAGCATCCTTTGTACAACTACCTGTTCCTCTACAAGACTTGCAGGCTTGCAATGCCCCATTCCTCCCCCTGCCTTTTTTTCTTGTTCGCTGATTCGTTCATTAAAATAATTCAGGTGAGGTTACAGCCAAGATGCATGAAATTCTGTTAGATAGAGGGCTATATTTATAAATGAAGGCCAGAGGGATAGTTATGACCATGTTGTCCTCTGGCATGCCGTTTTTAGTAACGGTTCAGGCTGCTGTGTTGTAAGAAGTACTTGGATTAAGTTTAGTAGCAATGTGCCGACAGCTGATTGTCTACTTGTTGGGGGTGGTGGTTTTTTTTTTTAGACTGTCAAGATACTTCTAGTTTTAGTGTAAGACTTGAGTGTGTTCTCATCCATTTGAGAGTTGAAAGGTGTTGAGATGTAAACTTAAATGCTAGTGCTGTTTGTTTTTTGTCTGAATTACGTATCATTGAGTATATTATATGGTATTGAACTCTTGTAGGATAAGTGTATTTAGGATGTGAATTTATGTGCTTCTCACAAAAACACACAAAATGCTGATGGTCTGATAAACTTCGCTGGATTGTTCCTCACAGTTCCCTTTTTCTATTGTAAAATTGTCTGATTTTCCTCCGAAAATAAATGTTTCTTTACAATTCCTTGCAGATTCCTTCTTCAGTGTCTTGAGGATCTTGATGCCAATCTACGGAAACTGAACTCACGTTTGTTTGTTATTCGTGGACAACCAGCAGATGTTTTCCCCAGGCTCTTTAAGGTAAACACCACCTTGTAGTTGTTGTTTCTTGATTTCCTCTCAGTGAAAAATTTCCTGCAGGACTACTGTCGCATTAGTTGCTGCTTACAACTCCTCATTTGTTCTGTCTGCCTGCCAAATCTCACTCGATTGAGTTTAAATAGGGGCAAAGATCTTGCTGTTGTGTGAGTTGCTTTCTGGATTTGAGTGACCTCTGACAAGTCTTCTTAAATACTTTATGGATACTTTGACAGCTCTTGTTTCATATCTTGCTACTTGGCTGATCTTTCTAGGCCTAGCAGTACTGGAGTACCACATTTTCTGAATATTAATTTTAGTGCTGAGAAGGTAATGAAAATAACTTACATAGATGGATTACAGCTATCAAAAAGAAATGTTCACATCTGTCTGTCTTCTGGTTCCTTAAATTACCAAAAAGTGTCTTTATTGTATATTTTTTCAGTGAGAGGCTTTTCAGGACATCCTCTGTCCTTAAAAGAATAAGAGGCATTATTGAAACTCTTGAAGACTTCTTCAGCTGTTGGCTGACGTCTACCTGGAGCAAGCATCTGTCTCATATCATTAATCTCTTGGCCTCTTTTGCCAGAGCAGTACCTGTACATCAGGCACTGGCAGTGCAATGAAGGGCATATAACACTGAACTAAGCGTTTCAGATCATCCTCATTAAATGTCTCAAAGGTGAACAATGACCCTAACCCTGAAGAGCACATATAGATATTTTGTAGCTGGGAGAAGGTAATTTTAAGTAAATAATGGTAGGAGATAGCAGAACTTCTGTAGAGCCTCATGTCAGGAGCTCTGTTATAGTTGCCAGCATCTATGGATTTCCTGGGAATGTTTCACACCGGTTCCTTGGTGGGGCTCTCCTTTTCACAGGCTGAAGAACAATTCCTTCAAAAGGCTAAGCACTGATCTGTCTATATCCCTAGCAAACACTCTTTCATTCGCGTCTATGTGTTTATACATGTAACTATTTGCCTTCCTCTTTGCAGTCCTTCAGAGCAGCTTTGCTTACGCTAAAGACACTGAACTCAGTGTCACATATTTTCAGCAGTGCTAGCTAGCAGTGCTGCCAATAGCAGCAGGGCTGTCATTCTCTGGAATAGCAGATAGAGACAGAATATTTTTGCCAGTCTTTGCAAAATTATTTTAGTTTGTTTGGGTTCTTGTTTGGAGTTCTATCAAGTAATTTGAGGACGATGGTTCCATCTGACTGCAGAGACGCAACTTCTAATAGTTGCAAGCAACCACTTGGTGCCTGTTGGTTAACTTGAACCAGTCAAGTTTTGGTTGGTTCTTGCCTCATTCTCTTCAGTTTGTCCTGGTCTGCTCTGTATCTCTAGCTCTTTGGAACTGTCTTGATAAAGAAAATAGAACCAGAACAATCTCTAATTCCTTAAATGATTCAGTGTTGCTAAAACCATCCAGTAGTATGTGCAAAACAGTTTGTGTCTGTGCTTCTTCTAAGTCCCTAACTTGAGCTGATGTGATCTGGATGTATTTGTATGACGAAGCACTTGTCTCAGAGTTCCTTGGCTCCCTTGGGGACGTGGCTCTGGCTCTTGGGTATATTTTTTATTTTATTTTCAATGTGCTGGAGGAAAGAAAGATTTAGAAAAATATCTGCTGTAACTTGTCAGAGTAGTTTTACGTTATGAAATGGGAAATGAATATTGCATGGGGGTCTAGGAGGTTGCTTGAGGATTCAAAGCCTGCTGGGTCAGTCTTGGCAGACTTAATGATGGAAGAAACCAAGCCTTCTTTCAAAGAGCAAACTCCTTGGAATTGCCTGTTCTCAGGGTGTACCTGGACCTCACCTAGGAGAGAGCTGGAGTTCACAAGTGAAACAGCACCTTAACTGAACAGTGTGGAGTGCCCCTTGTCTCTTTGGTGGAAGTCCAGTTCTCTGAAATAGTCTGACTGGTGTTATTAAATCAACTGTTTAAAGTCCTGGGGGATTTGAAAGGTGGTTTCTCTGAGTTTGATTGGCAGGATGGCTTTCTAGGATGATTCTGTGCCTGCTTCACCTTTCTAATTTCCTGCTGTTGCAGAAGCTTTAGCCATTAGTTAGTCGATTTCTTCACTTCTTTTCCCCCACCTGTTACTGCTGGTGTTGGTAACAGCATCTGTGACATAAAGGATAATAGACTTGAAGGCATCCTCTTTTTTAGGAGAAAGAATTTAAAATTTTATTTGTTTTTAGTTGAGAATTTGAAGACTCATTCTGGTGGGTGAAGGGTAGAGATTTGGAAAAGGGAAGGAAAGTGTGTAGTGGTTGGTTTAAGTTCAGTTCTGCTGTTAAAGCTGACAGGCATATGTGAAAAGCTTTTCTGCAGAGCAAGATACTGCTGCTGATCAATGTCCAGAAGAAAACCTCTGTCATCACTCCCTTCTGTTGTTTCTCTTGAGATATATGGAACCTAAAGTTACAGCTGAGTTTTCAAAATTTGCATGGAAATTGTCCCATTACAGTGTACACTCACAGTAGTCCACAGACAAACAGAGGCTTTTTTTTATTCCTGATTCCTACTTAGATGCCAAGACGTTGGACTTCATTTTTGTGATTCTAGGTGCCTAAACATATTTTGGGCCTTTCTGTATTTCTGATGACTATCAGCAGGTGACAGACAGCTGGTGTTCCATTTTGCCCCTGTACTTCCCTTTTTCCTTTCCCTCGCTCTCCATCAAGTAGCTGACTCACTGAAGAACCACATTTTTTGTTTGCGTTGCAGGAATGGAATATTGCAAAACTTTCTATTGAATATGATTCTGAACCATTTGGGAAGGAAAGAGACGCAGCGATTAAGAAGCTGGCTAGTGAAGCTGGAGTGGAGGTCATCGTTCGAATTTCCCATACATTATATGACCTAGACAAGTAAGTTACCATTGCCTCTGATTTTAAAAAGCAAAAGCAGTATAAATTTTATAGTATTTAGTTTAGATATTGTGTGCTACTTTCTAAGGAGAGGACTTTATACAAATTTATTTTTTATCCACCATCTATCCAAATTTTATTACATACTGAGAACTTTGCAACTCCAAAAAATTATATACGTTTGTATCTTAAAATACAGTTTTGGTTTAGGGTTTTTTGGAAAATAACGACCATGTAATTATCTGTTTATTCAGACATGCCTGTAACTTCTTCCAAATAAGACCTATTGTTTAGTTTTTTCGTTAGAATGTTTTGTCTTTATTTCACTTACTGCACACAAGTTAGCAGAAAGTCCTTTATTTTTCAGAAAGTGTTTCCTATCAGTTATGTATCTCATAATTAATTGGGGGTTGTTTGGTATTTCTGAGTTGCCTTACTTAATGTCTTTTTTTATATTTTTACACAGATCTATTTAAATGGATTAGTATTAGCTCCCTATTATAGAAACATAATCTGCAAACTAGTCAAAAGTATGACTTGGCTTCTCCTAAGGTTGAGTAATTTATGGTGGTAGATGCCCTGTTTTGAAAGCAATATTTGATTTTTTTTTTTAAATCTAAATTGAAAATTATTTTTGCTCTGTCCCTACCGAATTCACCTGCTGAATGAACAGTTGGTTCCAGCTGCCACTTTTTAAATTATTTCTTTGAAGTTTTTCTGTTTGCAAGATTGTAGATACGTCTAGGTTGACAATGCAAAATATGGAAACTCTGTGTTTTTAAAGTGACCATTGTGTATAAACTTACAGCTTAATTTTTCCCATATTAAGAAAGTTTTAATATTGAATACTATTTTCTCTACAAGAACAGAAAAAAGGTTTTATGCAATTAGTGTAGTCTTGTAGGTAACTTGGGTGTGTCTTTGTGTAGCTGTGGTCTCTCATCTGCTTTGCTGATCTGTAGTTTTTTCTCTGCTTTGGGCTGTCCATATTCATTACTTGCTCTTGAGAGACTTTCCTCAGCCCAGGGGTGAAGAATAATTGACTTGGTTATAAACAGTTAATTTATGTGTCTCCCTAGTAGGGAAAGAAGATGACAAAATTAAAGTTCAAACTGTATGTATTGCCATGTATATCTGTGATTTTATATAAAGGCAGATAAGAAGATATTTCTGTGTTTATAGGTGTCTATTTTATTTTAAATATATTTTTCATATACTATTTTCTGACACATTTCTCTCTATTTTAATCCAGAATAATAGAATTAAATGGAGGACAGCCTCCTCTTACTTACAAGCGATTTCAGACCCTAATTAGTAGAATGGAACCACTCGAGATGCCAGTGGAGACTATAACCCCAGAAGTAATGGAAAAATGTTCTACTCCAGTTTCTGATGACCATGACGAGAAATACGGTGTCCCTTCACTTGAAGAGCTGGGTATGTTGTAAGATTGCTTTGATGTTGTGAAACAAGCAAGATATAATCTACCATTAAAAGCATAATGCTTAAAATAACCATGACTGGTTCTGTTTAAGGTTAATTGTTATACTGATGACAATTAAAGCATACAAAAGGAACAAAAAAGGAAAAGCAACTCAGGTTTTAGTTTTTTCTTTTAAATGGGATATCAGATAAATCAAACCACACAAGTACTGTTTGGCTTCTTGTAATACAGCATAGCCATTTTCCCATGGTACAAATAATCATTAAACTGCTGATAGTCTTTGATACTGCATTGTGTATTAAATGCATTTGGTATCTTTGTGCTTCAGGTCATTAATCTGTCATTTTGCAAGCTAATTTAAAAAACCCTCTTGTCTTGCAATGCCAAAAAAACCCACCTAATAAGACAAATTTAAAAGCTTCTTAAAAAAAACCAAGTCTTATGTTTCTGTAAGTTTAATTTTAGGAAGTATCAAAGTGTGAACCTTGCCACTCTCTTTTCTGTCATCCCATCCTATTCACCCCTGCCCTTCTCAAAATGCAAATGAGTGTGGTATGACCTCCAAATTGCCAACAAAAGGGTCTGGACAGATTTTGGTTAAGTTCTGAGTGCTCTGTCTAGTCCATTTGAACTCTCATACAACAGACCTTGCTTTTAAAACTTTTCAAGAAGAGAAGATCTCACTTACAGTGGTTAAACTATAGGCAGATGTTATTTCATGCACCTGGTGAACAATCTTGGGGGAGGTGTGAGGTGTGGAAGAAATCTTGTTACCTTTTTCACATCTTTCTTTTGCAGTTAAAGTGTGTGTTTATCATCAAACTGTCAGTAATTCCCATCTGTTATTTAAGTCTAGGCCAATGAAACCCAGGAATGTTTTGAAAGTAGCTCATGTTTTTAATGCGGTAGAAGAAGTTTTTAGACATTCTGTAAATTACATTAGCAATTGTTTTTTCTTAGTAGGAATTAAAAAGTAAAAAGTTGTGGTTACGGGGTACCCACATATTGCAGAGCTGAGAACCTGAAAATATACAAAAAAAAATGATAGAAAGGTCACTTTGTGCAAAAAAACAGAAGTAGTGGAATTGAAGTAAGGCCTTTCAGCATTTAAAACTTGTAAATTAATGTAAATGTAAAAGTAAAAATTCTACGTTGTTACAGGTTAGAGGTACTGACTGTGCTTTGTTGAGACTTGGTCGCATACTTTTTAAAACTTGCATCTTGCCACGTGTCAGATTTAGGATTATTCTCAAGATATAATAAAATATACTCGCGTATCAATATGTTAGAATTGTGTTGCCCTGCAATATAAGCAAACGAGGAATTTCCTCGTTTCAATTTATTTTCAGGTTTTGACACAGATGGTTTGCCTTCTGCAGTATGGCCAGGGGGAGAAACAGAAGCTCTCACACGGCTGGAACGACATTTAGAGCGAAAGGTATATCTCAAATCATTGCAAGTATGACACATCTGGGAAACATAGTTGCTCTTTGCAAAGAAAGGTAAAAGGAATTGAGCAGGTTGTTTTGAAAAAATCAAAACCACAGACTTGAATTCAAGGCCTCAATAAAATTTTCTTAGTTTTAAAAAATGACAGCAGACTGTTGTCTAATTTGCATTTTAGAGGAAGTCTGTTATGCTATTTTCTACTTAATTAACATTTTTTATTTTTTCTTAGGAGGTAATTTTACTTGAAACATACTTTTTATAACTTTGAAGGGGAATTTGTCTAAAACCTACTGTGTTGGTAGTTGTCTGGGTGGGTTTCCTTTATGTTTAAAAGAAAGACAGGTAATTCTAGAATACAGTTCATGTCTTCTATATTGAGATGAATTATCTTCTCAATTATATCTGAGATTCTGCTGGTTCAAGAGGAAGCCCTAGATATTGCAGATAATGTGATCATCTGTCCAGTGTCTGGATGCAGTTGTAAGCAGTGCGTGATTTCTCCCTTTATGTTTAAAAGTTGTTTCCTAGTCTGTAGTCTGATGTTGCTGTGTGGTTTTTGTTCTGGTTTTTGTTTAAGGCTTGGGTAGCAAACTTTGAAAGACCACGAATGAATGCAAATTCCCTTCTGGCGAGCCCTACAGGACTTAGTCCCTATCTCCGCTTTGGCTGTTTGTCCTGTCGTCTCTTTTATTTCAAGTTAACGGATCTGTACAAAAAGGTATGATTTCTGCATATTTAGCTTACACATTCTTGGATGCCTTGATTTTTTTTCCCCTACTACTTCTCTTAATGAAATGTTTTTCTTGTTGATGTTCTTCAGGTAAAAAAGAACAGCTCCCCTCCCCTCTCCCTCTACGGCCAGCTGTTATGGCGTGAATTTTTCTACACAGCGGCAACTAACAATCCACGATTTGATAAAATGGAGGGGAATCCTATCTGTGTTCAAATTCCATGGGATAAGAATCCTGAGGCTTTGGCCAAGTGGGCAGAAGGCAGGACAGGTTTTCCTTGGATTGATGCAATTATGACGCAGCTCCGTCAAGAAGGTTGGATTCACCACTTAGCCCGGCATGCTGTAGCATGCTTTTTGACTCGAGGTGACCTCTGGATTAGCTGGGAAGAAGGAATGAAGGTATTGTTTCTTGTTCTCAATTTCTTAAAGTGCTTGTTAAAGTTTGATAGTCGTTCTAAAATCGCTACTGTGTGGTACAAGTTGAATTTTAGAACTGAAACTGTAGCAAAAATTAAATCAATTCTGATAAATCAGTTGTGCTAAAGTTTTGCCTGTTGAATGCCCCCTTTATTGGAATATTAGTGTTTCTTGCCATTAGAATAGGTTTGCAATTCATTTAAATTTGAGATTTCTTCCTAAATCTTGGTAAATAAACAGGGATTACTCATGTAATTGAAATGTCTTCCCTGTCATACTGTGTGAACAGTTTCTGTTCACATCTCATGTCTGCTTCCCTGCAAAAGGAAAGCACCGTAACTAAAGGGTCAAAACTAAAATCTGAGAATATTCTTTCAGCAGTTTCTGTCCCTTTGCCTATTGTTAGAAGTGTGAGTACAGGCAACATGATTTGGCTAAAGTTTCAGTGCAATTAATTTCTATGCACCCAAGAAATGCTGAAGGTCAGATTACAAATACCTGTTTTCTGAGGAAAATAATGGAATAATTTAATCTCAGGCTTTGAATCAGTTTTACATTTGTAGAAGGGTGGCACAGCTTTTATTCAACAATGATAATTAAAAACAGATTTTTATTTTTTAAGTGAAAAAAGAATTTACTTGCCATCAGGATTGTGACCTCTTTTATATATGTATATAATCTTACAATATTTTACTTTCCTTTACAAAGAAAGAAGGTGTAAGGAACACCTTTCATTTGAAAGAACAAACTGTCTTCGTTACATAACAGCATAATCTGTTTTAAGAACTTACTTTTTGCAGCTCATAGATAAAGGCAACTAAGCCAAATGGCAAAGCTGTACTCTACAGATAATCAACAACTTGTTCTTACTTTTGAAATAATACAGAAGTATGGAGGCCAGAGTCTTGTGCAGTGGAAGGATGTTGAATTCATACATTTTTAGCTAGAAAAGTTAATCTGGTGTTCCGTCACAATGTTATTTCTAAAGTCTTGTTACATGGCAGCATCTAGTGGAACAGTTGTGTGCTAACACTCAGTGTTCATCTAAAGATCTTGTTACATTATTAGTTACTTTCTATTTAAAATGTTTCTTTAAAATGTTTTAAGATAAATCTTATTTTTTCACAGCAAACTTTTTTCCCCAAATAGTTGCAGATATTTAGACAAAGATACTTTGGTAACACTTATTCAGTATAGACTGTAGAATGAATACCTTATTGAATACATGTAGAGATAGAGATATCTTTGTTTAATGATATTACCTTATTTGATGAGGTTGAGTGGCAGTAGTAAGGTAAGTTTTAATGTTCTAGAATGAAGAAATATGATGACTTATTTGGAACGTTTAGAAACAATGCAAGTTTGAAAGAAAAATCAGAACTTGCAGAAATATATATTGAGTATCTGTTTTGAAGGCTACTTGATGCAGTCTTTTATAGAAGGTACTTGAATATTCTCCTTCAAAGAATAGGGCTTCTCTTTATTTCTTATTGCCTATATTGCTAGTGATCTGACTGAGCAGAGAAACTTATTTTTATACAGGTGGATGTTGTCTATGTTAATAATTAAAAAACAATTAGTGCTGGAAACTTGGATGTTTCACAACTGTTGAGCTTCAATTTAAAGTAAATCCATCACAAATCTTCAGCTTGCTCGTGGGTTATTTCTAATGCAATAAGGGCAGTGATTACCAGAGAAGACTTTTCAGACCAGAGTTCATTATCTGTTCCACCGTTCTTCAGCTTGCTTGGTGGTTCATATACCTCCGGGAATTTAAGTGTGCATCCTCAAAACTATGACTTAATAGATTAACTGTTGGCCTTCAAGAATACAATTGAATGTTTGTGCTACCCTGAAACTCTTGAATTCTACTCTTGGGACTCCTTGCTAGGAGGGATTCAGGCTGACAGTTTGAGTTTGAGATGTGCCTTATGTGTTCCTTGTTTTCTGGAAGTTTGCAAAGCTTACTCAGTTGTAATGTAATGAAGCTACTCTTCTGAAATCAAAAAATGCTACTTAACAAGCAGCCAGGCTCCAGACATCTTCTGAGAGTTTGTTTATTAAAGATGTCTTTATGCAAGAATCTGTGACTTTTTGGTTGTAGCTTTGAGATGTCTACAAGATTTTTTTACAGGGTAAAAGCCGAACAGGCTGTCACACTTTTGTTCATGAGTGACATTTAGGTAAGTATTTACAGTTGCGTACTGAGCATTCTGACAGTGTTGCCAGGTGAGAAAGAGCATTGTTACATTGAAGAGCTGGATTTTGTCTGCTGAAATCACAAGCTTGAAACAATTTTTGAAAAAGCAGGTGTCTCAGTGTGCTGTGTTCAGACTAACCTGTTGATCTGATTTCTTAAGGTCTTTGAAGAGCTCTTACTTGATGCAGATTGGAGTGTGAATGCCGGAAGCTGGATGTGGCTTTCCTGTAGTTCCTTCTTTCAGCAGTTTTTTCACTGCTACTGTCCAGTTGGTTTTGGCAGAAGAACTGACCCAAATGGGGATTATATCAGGTAACTCACAGTCCAGAAGGTGCAGTGGTTCATGGATGTTGCTTAAACTATCAAGTGGCTTTATACTTAAAGTGATCTTTTTATTTTTCTTTTAAGACGTTATTTGCCAGTACTTAGAGGTTTCCCTGCAAAATACATCTATGATCCTTGGAATGCCCCGGAGAGTGTCCAGAAGGCTGCAAAATGTATTATAGGAGTAAATTATCCCAAACCAATGGTAAATCATGCAGAGGCAAGCCGTCTGAATATTGAGAGGATGAAACAAATTTACCAGCAGCTTTCACGATACAGAGGACTGGGTATGCTTATAGACCATTGGCTTTATATATTTGAAAACTTCTCTCACCTTCTAGCAAGTAATAATTTTGTCCTGTAGCAGTGGTAATCAGGTTTGAGTTCAACGTGGTGGTCAGGGTTGTGTATCCAGATAAATGAAAATAATGGATGTAACCTGAAAAAGGGAGAAAGAGCTTGAGTGGAGTTCCTTTTTCCAAATCTTACCCAGAAATTTACTAATGTGTTTTTTTAAAGTTTTTGGTTAAATTGGATCTTCTGTGCATTCTGATACTCCTGTACAGATAGGTTTCAATACCAGCGATTAGAAAATTCATGTGTTGCATAACTTCAACCATGCTGTATTTGCATTTGCAATTGCTGTTGCTCAAATAGAGACCAGTGCAAGCGCTGATAGCGAATTTTTAGTTAGGAAAGACTGTCCTCTTTGCTCAGAGGGGACAACCATATGCATTCCTTTTGCTTAGGAAGTGTAAGCAGTCAGTATGTTCAAGTATCGAATCAGGATGCATTGCACTTCAATGCAACATAGCGAATACGTGTAACTAATGAATCTTGGAATATGCAGAGTATTATGTAGAAAATGCCTGTTAAATAATTGTGAACTAAAATTACTTGGCAAGATCCCAGAAGTAGGTGAGATAGAGATGTTCTCCTGTTAGGAAGGTAAACCACTCAAGGTGAAGATGGAGAATTGGCTGTCATGAGGAAAAAAGCATGCTACGCTTTATCTTTTTTTTCTTGCTGACTTTCTTTATGGCTATATATTTTGTTTTGTTGCTTAGGTCTTCTTGCAACAGTGCCTTCTAATCCAAATGGAAATGGAAATGGTGGCCTAATGGGCTATTCACCAGGAGAAAGCATTTCTGGCTGTGGTAGCACAGCAGGTCAGTCAAATACTTTCAATACATAGAATAATTTGAACTGAAGTGCACAAACTTCTTTTATTATGCCTTTGGCATTATGTATTATAAGAAAGAACTGTTTTCACAAGACAGTTTTCAGTGCAAATCAGACATTTTCAGGTATATTCACTAAGTTTGTTAGTGTTTGGATAAAGATATCTTTAATTTTTTTTTTTGTCACAAGCATGTAAGAATTTTTAAACCTGTTTCTTCCCCCTGAAAATTTACTAACATGCATCAAATAGTTTGATTTCAAAAGCATTTTAATATAATCTTCTAGAAGTCTACAGGCATCCTGATACTCGTAATAAGGAGCAATTCGTGAATTTTCGAGTCAGAACTGTGAATTTATAAAGTTTTAGATTGCTTACTGGAATTTAATTTTACCATAATGTCAACAACAGTATGGTGGACAGTCTCTGAAATAACTTAATATAGATTTTGATGAAAATTACGTTTAGACTATTAAGTTACTCATTGTAACATACAAAGACTTGCATTAGCTAGTTACTAAGAAAAAATAGGAATATTTTAAATATAAATAATAAAATATAAATAGAAAATAAAAAATTATATAAATCCATGATACATCAATGTCTTGAATACTATGTACACATTGGACTCCTCATTGTAAATAGATACAGCAAATCTGGAAATTTACTGGGTTTAGGTTCTCCTTAAGCTTTAGTCAAGGTTAGAAGCAGATTGCGGAATAAGGTGGACCGTATTGTTCTCAGCCAGTTTAGTTCCTGTCAAAGAATTGAAGTGTAGACTCCTTAAAGCTGCATGCTTGAGCTTTTACTTCTTTTAAGTTCAGAGATTTAATAAATAAGGGCCTAGTTTAAGAAATGAACATTATGTCCACTCGTTTCTCCTTGAAGTGTATATGTCTATACTTAAATGCATGCATGTACTTACACTTCTCATATCAGAAATATATCCATTTTATAGGAAATTAGTTTATTCATCTGAATTTGCATGTGTGCATTTGGAAATGTGAAAGCATTGGAGCTTTGGACCTGTTCTGAGGTGGTTTAAAAAGCAGCCATGATCAAAGTCTGCTTCTTGAAATGGGGGGGGAAACCCCAACCTTTAAAATTCCAGAACTGAAATTTTATCTTCTTTTATGTTTAAATCTGTCTTCCTACCCCTCCAGGAGCTCAGCTGGGAAGTGGTGATGGCCATACAGTTGTTCAACCTTGTGCCCTGGGAGACTCTCATACAGGAGGAAGTGGAATTCAGCAGCAAGGTATTATGACAGTGCGCTGTCTGTAGCGAATCTTCAAATCATTGCAACTATGGAAAAACAAACAAAACATCAAAATAACATGGATAGATACTTCGTGACAGCTGCAGTCTATGACTTGAACTGGCCTTGTTTCTGTTCTTGAAACATAAAAATTATTTCTTAGGGTGAACTTGCTTGTCTTGTCACTTTAATCTCTAAAATGCTCATCTAGAACAGTATTTGTGTATTTTCAGTGGGAGGGATCACAAGTGGGAGTAAACAAAAACTAATAAACATTTTCTGGGTTACTTTAAATGAAAGATACTGAAATAAAGAATGCCACTCTGCGTATTTGATAGCGGAATTTACATGTTATCTCTTCCCTGATTTCTCTACCATTCTTTCCATGTATACTGAGTTTCTACATTTCTGTCTGGATGTTCTCATATTGTGGAGGCAAATTTTTGTTACTTATTTTATACAGAAACTTAAGCTATGGCTTGTGATAGATCCAAGTTGCAATCAAATTTGGCAATCAAATTCTGTTCCTTTCTTAACAGAAGTTGTATGTTTACTGATTATGAAAGACTAATCTTGTGTTTTGTTTAAGCATCCAGAACATACCCGGAACACCAGAAACACTGTTGAGAATATGAAACCTTGCAACTGCTTTTGCTAATTTGCACTAGTTAAGCAGAGCACTCGGTATCAAGGTTGCCAGTGGACAGTTTACATGAACCAGAAAATAAATATTACGTCTTTTTTTAAGTTCCTTGCATTTTTTTTTCCACAGCTGAGTTATGCAAAGAGTTTGCTAGTATTGCTGTAACGGAACAATAAAAAGGATGAGGAGACTGGGCAGAACAAATGTTAAAATTTTTGACATCTTAGAATTAAAGTGTTTGGATCTTTACATGTTCTGCTTGTTGCAAATATAATGCATAAATATGTACACACTTAATATTGTTCAACTGTACATATATAAGTGCATATATATTTAACTACTGGCTTTTTTGGCTTCAGAACTCTCCTGCGTTCAGGATGGTTTCTGGCAGGATTTTTCTTGATGATGGAAAATAAATCAGTTGGCTCCTTTTTGTTGTAAAGAATGTAATTGTACACTTACTTGCAGTTCTATCTTTTACTTATTATAATAAATACCTACTGTATCTGAACAGGTTACTGTCAAGCAAGTAGTATCTTGCACTATGCTCATGGAGACAATCAGCAATCACACATATTGCAAGCAGGTAATTTGAAGAACAACAAAAAACCGAAACACTTTTCCTGAATATATAAAAGTGCAATAGAGTCTTAATGTAAATACTGGTTTTAAATTATCAGGAAGAACGGCCCTTGGTACTGGCATTAGTGCAGGGAAACGCCCAAATCCAGAAGAAGAAACTCAGAGCGTTGGACCAAAAGTCCAGCGACAGAGCACAAATTAAACTGGTAAGATCTGAGACACTGTGAAGTTACCATGTTAATGAGTAAATTCCTGTACAGATTCTGTGTCTATGATTGCATTGCAGTGATATAAATATTAAGGATCCTAAATTATTGCTGTAAATATTTCTGTTCCAGGAAACAAGCAAACAATAAAAAAATCCTGGCTCTAGTGAGTTTAAGAAGTGTAAGACAGGAAGCAGTGATAAAAATAGAACTAGACTGAAGATTATCAGATACGGACTGAGGTGTTCATGAAAAGGAAATGGATAAACTGTGGTTTCATATATGTTAGCAGAGCCGCTTATGTAGCTTCTGTTACTCTTTGCTCCCACATCTCGCTTTAAGTTGTGCCAGCAGCAGTTTGCGTGAATGCATGGTGACCTGAATCAGAAGACTAACGAAACTTAAAAGGAAAGTCTCAGGGCCTGGATTAGCATTTCAGACATACAAGTGGACTAAGCAGAACACATTTTAGAGAGAGCCTGTAGGAAGCCTGCAAAATGTAGTTATTGCATGCAAGATGTGGGGACAAGAAAGATTTGAAGACTTGGGCATTTGTGATTGGTCTGTAACCTAAGTAGGATGCTCCGATTGCCAAAGTTTAGCAAGGAAGTACTTGAAGTTGTAGAAGGATGCATTGCTAGATAGAGGCATGTGAACAGGTGTGAAAATGTGTAGAGAAATGGTAAATTGGAGAGAGTTTGATTTGTGTGATATTATTAGCATGGAGAAGATAATTGGATTTTGTATTTTGGATAATGTTTCTTAGGAACAGGATAGAGAAAAGAGAAGGCCAAAGATGTTATTCCCCTTTCCCCAGTGACCTTGATTTGATAGGAATCAGGAAGATGACCTGAGAGAAAAGTTAGAGAGTAATTACTTAGGAGGAAAGCGAAAGAGTGGAGGGCTCTCTGAAACAAGAGAGGACATTTATTCAAGACTAGGAGTGTGGCTGGCTAGGTGGTTGGTATGTCATTCCATTCAAAAGAAGTTGGTCATTATTGGAGTTTGAAGAATAAGTAAAAATAACGCATAGGCAAAGTAATAGCACATGGAGAGACTTTAGTGGAATTGGAAACTAGGGATTCCATAAAGCAAATACAGAAGATGCATTCAGCATGTCTAGAGATAAAAAGGGAAATTCAGTCCACTTCATTTGGATTTGACAGCAAGATCTAATTTTGCTTGGTTTGTGGTGTCAGCATTTTGGCAAAGTAATTGTGAAGCATTATGAACAATTGTGTTGAACTGATTTGATTCAGTGAAGAGCCACAGCATTGTTTCCATAATGTCTGTCACTTGAAGTGAGCTGAGACCTTAGCAATTGATCGCTTTTGTGTTTTCAAACTGATTTCTGGTACTGAGATGAGCTTGTGTGGAACGTAGTTCCAAGAGTCCATGTTTCAGTAGTTGTCTAATCCTTAGTATGTGTGGATTCATTCAGCATCCATGTTTTGTATTGCAGCATTCCTTAGGTGCTCGTGTCTGTGTAGAAGAAGTGCCTGCAGAGCGAACGTCTGGTTCCTGTCTAAGTTCTTTTTCAATTGAGAGACAGGTTGGAGGGGTTTCTAGTTTGGCAGAGAAGACTGATCAACAAAGATCACATTCAAAAACACTGCTAGCAAAAAGATGTGCACTTTCTGAATAGCACTAAAGTACAGAGAATGTTGGGTTCCTCTTTTCTTTTTTTTTTCCTTCGCCTTTGGCCTCTAAGGAGTAAGAAACAAGAATTCTGAGTATTTGGGCCGGTACAAATGGGGACAGGGCTTCCTGCACTGAGAAGGGGGGAAAGAATATTGGTCCCTTGAATTATTCTTCAAAGAAGCATGTTAAATTGCTTAAGAATAATTTTCTTCTTTTTTCTTGCAGCATTATTGGAAGAGAAGTTACTACTCAAAGAACACACAGGACAAAATTCCTGCTACTCTATAATTGGAACTAGTGGATTGTGAGAGTACTTGTACTAAAATGACATACTTTTTCATAAATTATTTTCAATTGTTCTCAGTTGTAAACAAGTCCAATTTTTGGAATGCATTATTTCTAACTGGCATTTCTATGGTTTTTAACTTTTTAATGACTTTCACAAAGGGCAAATTGAGTTTTGTATATAAAGTATTTGGTGAAGAATTTGCTAACTTAATGTAAATACAAACATCCATGATTAGTGATAGACCCATCGATATATTTTTGATAATCTTTCATGTATATGGTAGTAGGAAAAATCTGTAGTCCCGTTATGTAAAGTGGATCGACATAGAAGGCTTTGAAGTTTTTAAATTGTTATTATTTTTAGTTTCCTGATCTTGACCTGTGTATGATCAACTTCATATTTTCATAATGTAAGTGCTTAGGACTGTGTTTAATCAAATACAGTAGAGTTGTAACCTTCACTAATCGCATCTGTATATAAGTCATATGCCAATTTTTTGTGGAGTCTAAAATTTTCATGTATATGTCCTTGTATTTCCCAGTTGCCTTGTTCAGTAATGACATACCTTGTTAATAAAATAGAATTGTATATGTAGATATATTGATCTCTTTTTTGTGTATGCTATCGCTCCGTACATATTTCCAGACAAGTGTTTCAGGAAAATAGAAGGGAAATGTAGTTTTTTAGACTTAATCTGGAAGCCATGAACAGTGAACTGTATTACCTTTCACTTCCAGTTTCATGATACCAAAGCAAAACACTATGCAAATTATTCATGCCTTTTTCTTGAAATTGGATGAATGTCTTTATTCTTCCATTAAAAGTTTTTCACCGATATATTTATTAACTGTTTCTTAAAAATATAGGTTGGTTGGAATTTTTTTTTCTGTAACTCCGGTTTCCTTGATAGCCTGGCAAGTCTTCCCTGCTCTGCAGCTGATTTGCTGCTCTTTGAGGATGTTGATTTCTAAAACCACATCAGGTTTGCTGACTGCTCAGTCAATGCTGTCTCAGATGTTTAGAGAAGTTGCATCTAAATGTTGGATTTCTTTCTGCTGACTTGTATTAAAAAAATCATGCCATCTAAATGAAATATTCCACCTAGCTTTTCTGAGTGAATAGGCTATGAAAGTCCCACAGTGAAACTTGATTGAAGTAAGAACATATGCTTAAATGTCACCTTTCCTCCAACAAGTCTGGAAGTTCAATAGGTGAAAGAAGAGATTTCTTAAGGAGTAAACTCCTATGGTAAGTTAGTTTCCCCCTCCTTAAGTGCTAAAAAGAAAATTCCTCCTTTCGGTGCAGCAGGTCCTTAGATTCACAAAGGGAGATCTGTGGTGAAGATGTTTCACTTGTGTGCTGGCATGCAAGAGTTCTGGTGTCAGGACTGCATTGCAAGAGGAAATCTGTAAGTAGGTTAGTGTGAGAGAGGGGAGAAGTTGCCTTCTGAGTAGCAAGAGGTTTATAAAAGCCCTTTGCTTTAATTCTTCCCTCCCACTAGTGCTTGCTGTAACCACCAAAATAAATTTTAAAAGGCTGAGGCTTTGGCTGCACAGAAAAACTGACCAAAACTATTGCAATGTGGGAGTTTTCTCCCCCCACCCTCACTCCCGCCTTGTGGTTTTCAAGAAGGAGTTGGGTGTGTGTTGTAACCCCCATATGGATAAAGGTCAGGATAGTGTTTATTATTAGACCTCTCCTCCAGAAATGGAGCTGAAACTATTCCTTAAGAAAGCCCTTTTCCCAAGGGACTTAGCCAGTCTTTCCCTGAGCTGGTAGGGAATGAGAAGTGTTGCACACTGATTTTTCAGGAAAATGAATTCTGGAAGTATGCAGGGACAACTCTAGCTGATATTTGTGATGAAAAAAACCAACTTTGAAGTGTCTTTAAGCTTTCAGGAACTTGGGTGTTTCCAGAGGAATTTGGCCTGTCTTGTACTAGTGCTACATGCTTACAGAGGTTTATGAAAGGAGGGTTGCCTGTTTCTATTGAAGAGAAGTGACATTTACATGAACTTTTCTCTAACTTAGAAATACTGTCTACTGGGCAGGATCACGGGGGAACAGCGAGCTAGGATATGTGGGTATTGTCCCCATCTTGTCAGGAAAAGGCAGCTTGCAATGGAAGCCGGATGCCCGCGCTGCTCTCCTGGGTGGTGGTTTGAAGTCTCGCTTTGGTCTGGCAGAACTTGCTGCAGCTGTCCCCAAATACTTGGAGAATCATATCCCTGTATTTACAGGTAGTCTGAGCTACTGAGAGTGGTACCCAGAGGTAAAAGAACCAAACCAAAACAAATGCCTTCAAGTTTTTGATATATGTTTTAAGTAAAACATTGTTTCCTATTTATTAAGCTCCGAGATTTATTATTTTAAAATTATGCTTTAAAATTTTGTGGTAAACTTAAAATGTTCTGTGCTTTGCATATACTTGAAGCAATTTTTCCTATTTGCTGAAAATTTTAAAGCAGAGCAATTTGCTAATTTTTTTGGAGTATGAGGTGGAAGGGGAAAATACATCAGTTAGTTTTGTCACCAGCCATCCCAGTACAGGTGCCTGGAGGGGCACAGCTGTTCCTTGTGCACAGTGGAAGGCCGTGAAAATGATCAGAGGGTTGGAGCACCTCTACCCTGAGGACACGCTAAGAGAGTTGGGGTTGTTCAGCCTGGAGAAGGGAAGGCGCCAGGGAGACCTTACAGCAGCCTTCCAGTACCTGAAGGGGCTAGAGGAAAGCTGGGGATGGGCTCACTATCAGGGAGTGCAGGGATAGGACGAGGGGTAACGGGTTTAAGCTGGAAGAGGAGAGATTTAGATTTAATTTCAGGAAGAAATATTTTTCTGTCGAGGCTGGTGAAGCACTGGCACAGGCTGCCCAGGGAAGCTGTGGATGCCCCATCCCTGGAGGGGTTCCAGGGCAGACTGGATGAGGCTTTGAGCAACCTGATCCAGCGGGATGTGTCCCTGCCCACGACAGGGGTGTTGGAACTGAATGATCTTTAAGGTCTCTTCACAAACTCTTCTAAGATCCTATGGTTTGCACGGTGACGCGAGCCGCGTGCGGCCTCAGCTGCTGCTTATCCCTCCCAGCCGTGGGCGGCAGCAGCAGGATTGCGACACGTACACGAGGGCTGCCCTCGGAGCCTGGCGCCCCTCAGTGCACACCTGGGAGCCGAGGGCACCCGGAGCAGGAACGCTTCCCCGGCTCTCCCGGCTGCCGTTCGGCTTTCGGCCTGCAGGTGGCGCTGCGGGCGCTGGGAAAGGCGCGGAGCCGTCCCGGTCGCTGCGAGTGACCGGCAGGTAGAGAGCGTGCAAGGGAGTCTTCTCACAGGAGCTTCAGGCTGCCCTCGAGTGAGAACTGTGGTTATGAAAAGGGAAAAATAGCTGTTAGTTACCCAGCTACCCGAGAGGAGGCTGTAGCGAGGTGGGTGTTGGCCTCTTCTCCCAAGTGACGCGATGAGAGGATGGGAGGGAGTGGTCTCAAGTTGAGCCAGGGGAGGTTTAGATTAGACATCAGGAAAAATTTCTTCACTGAAAAGGTTATTGAGCGCTGGCACAGCTGCCCAGGGAGGTGGTGGAGTCCCCATCCCTAGAGATGTTTAAAAGGCAGGGAGATTAAGTGCTCAGGGATGTGGTTTAGTAGTGGACGGGTACGGTTGGATTCAAAGATGTTTTCCAACCAAATGATTCCATGGTTCTATATCCTGCTACTAGCTGGGGAAGGGGAAATATGGATAGATGATGGAATTGCTGTGCAGCTGCAGTAATGGCTACAATGTGTTTCCAAATTGGAAAGGAGATCCTTTCTATTACCCTACAAGTTGCTTTTCAGGAACACTGTCCTGTGTGTTTCACTGCATAAGCATATCTTCTCTTTGCCACTCTACTCTGCTCTTGTGAGACCTTACCTGGAGTGGTGCGTTCAGTTCTGGAGTCCTCAGCAGAGGAAGAATATGGATCTATTAGAGCGAGTCCAGAGGAGGACCACAAAGATGATTAGAGGGCTGGAACACCTCCTCTATGAGGACAGGCTGAGACAGCTGAGGAGTTGTTCAGCCTAGAGAAGAGAAGGCTCCAGGGAGACTTCATAGCTGCCTTCCAGTACTTAAAAGGGCCTGCTGGAAAGCTGGAGACAGGCTTTTTAGCAGGGCATATTATGACAGGACAAGGAGTAATAGTTTTAAACTAAAGGAGGGTAGATTTGGACTAGATATAAGGAAGAAATTTTTTACTGTGAGGGTGGAAAGGTACTGGAACATGTTGCCCATGGAAGTAGTGGGTGCCCCATTCCTGGTAACATTCAAGGTTAGGTTGGATGGGACTCTAGTTAAAGATGTCCCTGCTTCCGTAGGGAATATTGGACTAGGTGAACTTTAAAAAGTCCCTTCCAACCCAGAACATTGTAGGATTCTAGATAGGTTATTCATCCTGCATAGTACATGAGATTGTTTAAAAACTGGAATTTACTAGGCTGTCTCAGATCTCTGGGGACCCTTGTGACCAAAGCATGGAACTGGGACCCTTGAGATGTGGGGGTTTGTCTCTGCTCTCTCATCGACCCGCTAAACAGCCTCAGGTAAGTTTCTGCCCATTCCTGAGGCCATCATGCACAAACTCTTGCTGGCATAGCCAGATTGTTCTGCTTTGTTATGTTTTAGGTTAGATTAGATTAAGCAGGAGAGAAGGAAAACCTCCTCTCTTCCTTGTGCTCCCATTTTTCTAATAGAAAAATGTTGTTTGGGCAAGAATTCCCTCCCTTAAAAGATCAAGCTAACAAAATTCTCACGCTTAAGTCATTACAACAGCTTTCAACTTGAGTGGTTTTTGCAATTTTTTTTTTCCCCAGAAATTCAAAATGCAAAGGTGGTGAAAATTACTGGATGGGGGGAAATTTGATCCGTAAAGGGAAATTCTTAGCAGACAACAAGAGATCATTTTAATGTTGATTTCAAGGGATCTAAGCTCCTGAAGTTGAATTGTGTTGCAAATAGGAAATTAATTCAATACTGAAGTTGAAAGTGCAAATAGAGTTGATTTCAATAATTTGTACAAAATCTCCCACAGGACAGAAAGATGGAATATGCAGAAAAGAAAACAGAAAAGATGCAAAAAAAGGAGGACCATCTCTGTCCAGGATGCTGTTGCTTTGCTTGCTTGCATTAAGTCTTACTGCAAGTTACACAGTCTGAAGCTCTTGTGAAAGAGCTGCAAAACGCAGAAATGCAGCCGATGTTGGGGATCACGTCCGAGGACTTGTGGTTACTGGAAGCTTGTACACCTAATGCTGGGTAAATTATACTTTTCTCTGGTTTTCTTATCTCCACTAATTACACCTAGCACAAGAAGATAATCTTGTTAACTGTGATTATTCTGACTGGGAGTAATAAAAAAAGCAATTTATAGTCAGCAATTAAAGAGAGGGAGGATTGTCTTCAGGTCTGTTTGGATTTCCAGAGCTTCAGACCATCTCAAGGTCTTTAATTACTTCGGTTATATTTATTTCTCAAGTGCCTTTTACCCTATCCAAACCAGGAATATTTTTAAGCAAAATCATCTTCACCTGGTGGAGAATAGAAACAGAGCACTGAGAAACAGCTTGCCCCAGCCTACGTTATGAATGTTGCATTCAGACCTCAGGGTGACTGCGGCACACACAAGAACAGGGGATTTCAGAGAATCTTGGTGAATAGATGGAAGAAAGATGGTGGAAATAAGGAAGGATTTTACAGAAACTTCAGAGAGGGAAAAAGGAAAATTAAAGGGATAGTGTAAAGGAAGTAGCCAGCTGAAGGAAAGAAGCAAAAAAAACAACAAGAAAAGAAGTGTTGGAAGTGCATTGGCAGGTGAGGGTTTTTACCATCCATTGTGTCCTTAACTGGCTAATTGGTTCTTATATAACATAAGCCTTTTTTGAAGGGGTAAGAAGGGGAAGAAATGATTCTTTGCAGGTAGTTTACATATCACACAACATTACAGTTTTCTGAAATACTTACAGTGCATATGGCTTTGGTGTCCAAGTGGTTGGGGATTTTGATGGGTTTTGTCCCAGTTATCAGCCCCTTCAGGGAAGAGCATCAAGAGGTAGCACACCCAGCTTCTTTCCCTTCTTCATGGCAGCAAGCTGCTGCCCTGCCCAGGTGCTTCTTCAGCCCCCTTGTCTGTTCAAACAGCTTGTCAAAGTGTGGCTGGGCATTTAAGAAGGTGGCTCGCCTCATGCAGAGTATTTACATATGTGTATTTTTTGGTAATTAGCACAGTCAGGCCTTGATTTTATTTGTGACATTAAATGGTACTAATTACAGCACTTACTGATGAGACCTCCTCTGCTTTGACTCCTGTTGCTAGAATTCTGCCTGAGAAGCTGGAGCTCACAGGAGGCTTTTACTCTGTGCTGCACGTGTGCTGAGGCTAAACAAGCTGTGATTTTAGGTGCTTACTGAGGCTGCGGTGATGGGCACTTACCGAGTGTTTTCGTAAAGTTTAATAGCTACATTATCCAGCTGAACTTGTGGGTAGCAAGGGGAGAATTGAGCTGAGGGGCTGCATAACGAAAGCCATTTACAGGGCAACACACGCCTTGTAGTTACACAGGGTATCCTATCCTGCCCTGTCCTGCTGTAATTCAAGACACCGTAGGGAGAATTCAGTACCATTCCTGTCCTTGAGAGGGCAGCTGTCATTAACAGAGCTTCTTGTGGGTTCTGGACAAGACTTACAGCCTGTGAATGGTCACACTTTGGGAAACCCTGGCTTAACCCTCCAGTTTAAGGACAAATGTGTTGAGTAGACGTGTAAAAAAATCAGCTCACAATTGGTAAAGGAAGAATTACCTTAGTGCGTGTTTGAAGGTAGTATCTGAAAGATTTATTACAGTTTTATGCTCCATACCATAAAAATAACCTAAAGTAATGAAGTCTGTAGATAGAAGAAAAATTATTGCAATGTTATCATTATGACTGTGTAGCATTTGCACTGCAAAGCATTTTGTCATATGCTTATAGCTCTAATCAAATATGTATTTGTGGGTCCAGATAAAGAATAATGTAATTTTGAAACCACAGCAGTACTGCTTGATGAGCTGTCATTTAATTCACAGTTTACTACCTCCAAAAGAAAATCCCAGGCTGATTCTCAGGCTGTGTGTGCACATCCCTTGGAATCACTGGGCAGGTAGAGTATGCACTTGTGAGAGAAGTCATTCTCCTTTTCCTGCTCTTGTTAAGGTTTGTGGAAAGTCATGACAAAAATGAAGCCCTGGGAGATGTTTTGTATGCCAGGATTTTCAAATTTGCATACCCATTCTCAGGACCTGAATATGGAATTGGACGGTTTCTAAATAATTAATGACAGCAAAATGTAGTCAGAATATTAGGTTTGACCAAATTATTTCTCATCTGAAACAGATACAATAACCTCTTTCCTACAGGTACTGTAGCTTATGCCCAGATTCTAACCAGTACTCTCTTTACCTGAACCCCAGCTGTTACACAGACTGAACACATATAATCTCCCCAAAAAATGAGCTAGCAACAAAATGTGCAAGTGTGGGGGTTTATCTGTGTAGACTGTGTCAGAGGTTTAGGTCCTCCTCCCCGTGACCTAGCAGAGCCTTGAGTCTCACCTCTGGTTGCCCTAGCAAATGCTCCAATTTTGATACAATTCTTTGTGTGTAGAGCCAAGCCTCAATTTCTAGCATTATGCATTGTTTGGTGGCTCCTGTTACTTGTTAGTGTGATTTATGTTTTACTATTGCTCCTATGAGAGATGGCATCATCACATGGAGCGTATTTACAATGGGAAGAGATTTCTGCGGCTTTACCGAGGTGATGGTGGATTCCGTTCCTCATGTATCTTAGCTATTTTTATCAGACAATCAGGGGTGGCTTTCTGTCTCTACAGCTATCATGACATGATTCATTTGAGCAATGATTATGATCCATAAGTTTTTTTGAACCTCCAGTGCCTCAAAAAGGAAACCCAGTTCCCACCCCCACTGGAAGGTATCTTCTTTGTATGCAAAAGCACTCTTTTCCAAACCAATCTCTTCTCCCAGAACAAGTATAGATGAATGGGTCCTTTTTTCTCTGACGATAACCACAGCCTGATGGATGTAGTGTCTCCATTGGATGCTAGAGGTGGGCAGGGGTAAGAACTCTTCCCGATGGAAATCCTGCCACACTCTGCCTTGCGTTAAGAGCCTCCCGGCAGAGTTTCCCTCCTATCTCCCATTCTAGTTTCTGTCTGTAGTTCTTGTGCCTGTCTGCACACAGAAGAGTAGGCTGTGCTACTTCTAATTAAGAAGATAATTTTGAAATATCTCTTGAACCCCCAACCTTCAGGATTCTCTCAGACAACATCCCTCTGATCTAGGGAGAGCTCGCTCAGGAGTTGCCACTCTTCGTGTGAGAATAGGTAGGGTGTAATTTGCAATTATTTATAAAGTTCTGCTCTGGGTAATTGAAACTGCTGTTAATTGCTCATGATTTCAATCCAGACAGCTGGTTTGTTTTTCTGCACTGCTCCCACAGGAGAAGTTGTGTTACTCCATGCCTCAAACCCCCAAAAGCCTGCTGGTTTGCATAGCACATTGTCTATCTACCGCAATTTCAGTAACACTTGACTGAGTAGTAAAGGCAACCACGGCTTGTTTGAGGCATTGAGGCAGAGAGTAGACAATATGTAAAGATTTTTGGCTTTGAAAATTTGGGATGATTGTAGTGGGAGCTGAGTGAGCACGAAAAGGAGAGGAAGCAAAGCTATCTGCTGGGACTCTGAGGAACATGACAAACCTTATTAGGAGGACAGGTGTTATAAAGCCTCTCAAGTACTAATCTAAGGTTAGTTAGACTTCAACTTTGACTCAGACTGACTCTCCAAAGGCCGGGACGGAATATAACTTCACTGTTGAAGAGCACATTTCACCAGAAAACTGTACATGGGTGGGTAAATCCCACTGGACAGCTAGCGAGCAGGAATGGCACAAAAAAGAGAATGAGAGGAAAGCTGGTTAATGCTCTTCCTGAGAGACATCTATGAGAAGAGAGGGTGTTAGGAGCAACCAGGATAATACAAGGTGCTGCAACAGATGCAGAGAGACCACTCAGGGCCAAATAAATCAATAAGGTTACAATAAATTACAAGAGCTATGTAATTACAAGAATGTTACAAAAAAACTTAAACACAGCAAAGAACAAAAAGACAGACAAAAGGAAAGGAATATGCTATATACACATATGTGTGTAGCCTCATATATAATAAAAGGAATAGAGGATCAATAAAAACAGCAGTGCTCTTGAAGGGAAATGATTGGAGTTGGATATTGCTGTGGAATTGAATGTCTCATTAAAGACAGCGAATGAAAAGTGGTCTCTGAAAATGGGGAAGAAAATAGAACGAGCCAAAGTGAAATTCAGGCAGCAGGAAATTCAAAGCACCTATATATAAGTAAAGACACTACTCCAGCTGCATCTATGGGACTCTCACACACCCCAAAGAGATTTGTGCAGTTGCCTTCAGCTCACAGCACCAGACAGTCACCTCCCTCAGCTCCATTGCTCTCGCTACAAGAGCAGCCTCATCCACACAGATGAGGCTTGGGCCTGGGAGGGACATCTGGATTGGGCTGCAACATGGATTACATGTGCCAAAGCATTCCACAGGGAAGACCTAGAAACCACAGAGCTGCTGGCTCCGTTACTTTCCAGGGGTTTCACTTCTGGATCCCTGTTGTCATCTTTAGATCAGGCAGGATGAACCTGAAGGCAACCAGGAACCAGGGCTTTTCATTAGGGTTTCATTTTGCAGGCAGAGGGGGCCAGGAGGGCCTTCACAACAGAGCTTTATCAGCCCTGCCTGGCCAGAAAGCCAGGCACCTTCCAGCCCTCAACGAGCTGTGTTTGGGATCTGTGGCATGAGGACTAATTACTTCAGACCAAGCAAAACCTAAGTGGTCTACAGCAGGAGCTGGCAGTGTGGGAACTCTCAGTCAGTTTGTGAGCAAAGGAATGAGTATAAGTTAGACCCTAAGCCCCTGATGGCAAGAGAAGACGCCCAGTGATCTGGGCTTTTGACTATGCCATGCAGTCTTCGTGGCTGCACAAGCATCAATGCATTGGGGTGTCTTAAGCACATACTAAACAAGACATGTATAATTTAAGCTACTTTCTCCTGTTTCTCCTGGAACTGCTAGTTTTAAGGTGCTTTTAGGAGAAATTCAGTGGGTTAAGCTGTGAAAAAATTACCCTGTCTCAGAAGAGGGGCTATGTCTAAAAAGAGCTGGAAAAATCAGACAGATCAACAGAAATGTTGATGTTTTAATTGTAATGCATAGAAAAACAATGGAATGAAAATGTTTTAGTTAGAAAAAGGGTTTATTTTGATCATTCTTATTGATATCCACCCTGTGCCTGTTTATATTTGATGTATTATACAGGCTGAAATGTCCTCATTTCGTTTTCTAAAAAACAGCTTCATGCACATGAATTGTACCATTCATCCTTTTTTTTCTTACAGATAATACTTTTGAAGCTAGCACTTATATTAATTTGGGAAAGATCATGGGAATCAGAGGAAGAGGCAAATATGTACATATGCTGCGTATGAAAATCATTGTATTGTCCATTCTTTATTTATTGCCATCTATCACTGTCTTTAATGGCAAATGTTAATGACTGCACAACTCCAGATAATACCGAGGAGATGGATTATACCCAGTAAAGACCCTCTGGCCAAACTGAAACTCCTCATAAGATCTCCATTAATTAAAATCTCTACAGATGGGTTCCCTTAATTGTAGGAAATGGAATACAATCCCTATAATTAACTCTTCACTCAAAGGCATTTTTTGCCTCCCCAGCATCTGGAAAGAGCAGCAGTGATTGTTTGGTACCTTGTTGCTGGAGGCTGTGGCTGACTCTCCAAAGCAACCTGCACCCCAGGGCCCCACACCAAAACCAGTCTTGTCTCTTCTCTCAGACTCCTCCAGCAACCCTACCATGCTGCGCTGAGAGGTTTTTGCCTTCGTGTGGATAACAACACTGATATCCACTAATGCAATGGCCATTTCTCTGCACCAGGGAGTAAAGTGTCCTTTCATCTCTAAGGTCATGTCTGCTTGGGCTGCTGGGGGAGTACCTCCACTGTAGTGCACGGAGAGGTGCCAAGCTGTGGAGCAAGGGATATGAGGGAGTAACCAAAGAGAACTTGCTGTCACCTTTGGAGCAGCAGATTGTCTTTGGGGCAGACCTTGCCTTGTGTGTTTGTGAAGCATCTAGCACTGTGGCATGAGGACTGCCAGCCAGTCCTGTGAGAATTTCTGCCTCTGTATCCAGAGCTTACTGTTTTTTCCAGCACAGCTCTGATGTGCTGCCTTATCTCTGCCCTTATAGCTAAAACCTTTTGTCCAATCCCACAGCATTCTATGTCCTGGTTACTACCTCTTCCTCCTCTTCCATCCCAGTATCCCCTCTTGTCACTACTTTCTTTTACACACTGCAAGTACTATATTTGTCTCAGCTTTTCTCTTGCAGAAAGTCTTCTTCCCTCCATTCTTCCCTCTTCTTCCCTCCATCTGCTACGCAGCACTGAATTCCATCTGCTGTCCTGCCTTTTCTTTCTCCATCTCTTCGAGTCAGCATGCCAGAGCAGGGAACAGTGGAGGAGAACAAAACAGCCTCCTCCCTGCAGTTGCTGTAAAACCACGGATCTTTCTTTCCTTTTTTTTTTCTTTCTGCTGCAGTGTGAGGCTCCATGGCACAGTAAAGAAAACTTTCCAAAAAACATAAGTCAGTGCCAGGCAAACTGAAAATCATGTGCTCTGGCCCTACGGCAGAACAGCTGGGGAAAGGTTCTTGCTCCAGGCTGCCCCGCTTTCCTAGCCTTCTGGGACAGCTTGTCTGAGCTGCTGCTGGTCACACAAACGACCAAAGCACTGGGTTTGGGCAGGCTGTGATTCCTAAGGGTACAGTAACTCTTACTGGGAACAGCTGCTACAGAGAGCACTTACACACATTCCTTAGCCAAGGGTTAAGTTGTCATTGCTAGTGGTAAACACCCTTGGGCTCTGCCACAGGTGAAACACGCAGATGGAAGAAGTGGTGGCACCATATACATGGTGATTTTCAGCACTGAAGCCTGAAGCAACATATTTTTGACCACTTACTGACTCACCAAAGGAGCTTTGCTGCTTTTTGGGAAAGCCAGAAGACACCATCTGGAGAGAGGTTGCATGGTAGGAGGGTTTTGGGGGACCCATGGACCTGGAAGTAAAGTGGATGCTGGGTGTCACACTACAGATTGCAGCCCTTCCTGTTATCACTGCAGAGCTTGGAGGGTCCACAGCTATTCGAGTCTCCTGAACACAGGGCAGCTCTCCAGAGAGTGTGCTTCTCTTTCAACTCCTTTCTGCTTGCTATGACCAACAAGGGTCCCAGTGTCTTGTCTTGGAGGAGCTTCTGTGGAGATCCTTGTTCTTGGGGCTTGCAGGCAAGTTCGAGCCATTCTCCAGGGAGCCCTGGGATCGTGGGACTGGCCACAAGGCTGATGTGCACAGTGACTGCAAAGGCTTCCCCAGAGAATTGCACAGGAGGAGTGCAGGATGCAGAAGACTGCCTTCCTCCCTGCCAAAACTACAAAGACAGAGGTCTCTACTGGCAGTTCAGAGCATGCCTAGCTCACAGCTGCATGTATTGTAGACAAACAGGCTCAAGAGAAGACAAGCTCATCAAACCTGAGGCAGAGGCAAGGAAGCCATGTGGCATCTTGCTCTTGGACTCAACCAAGAAAATTTACTTCATGCACCATGGAGTCTCTGAACCAGCCCTGAAAAGGAACAGCACTTTCAAAAGAAAAGAATAGGTATGGGGTGGGAGTGATGCGCAACAAAAAAAATCATCAGCTTTCCCTTTCTGCCACTATTTATTTTACTGCAGTATATGGTTACCCACTCCGTATAAATCACTGCACTCTTCTGCTGAACGCATTTCCATGTTGTATAGCACAGCCCTGTACAAGGCAGATGTTTTACTGCTGCTTCCCACGCTTATCAGGGAGAAAAGCCAGTAACTGAAATCATAATCATTTAATTTCTCACATGCTCTTGCTTTTTTCTGCAACAGCATTGTCAGAGGTTTCTATCTATGGCAGAGGTTTATTTTCCTGATTTTTAGGATGAGTTAATTTTAGGATAGCAAATCTGTTTTTAATCAGTGTTTTGAAAAGAATGGTTTTCCCTAGAAATAATAACTCAAGCATTGGTATCACTGGAGTCGCTTTTTCCCTGAGATGAGCTCTTGGCTGCTGTGGAATACTAGAGTCTGCTGCCAACTATGCCAACAGTGTCAGACAAAAAAGAATTGCACATTTTGCTTCTTGTAGCCAAGCCAGACACCCTCCAAACTGCAAATGTTCACCTTCAGGGTGGGCAGTGCCTCTCTCAGTGTGGAGCATGTTCCTTGTGCTTGTGCCCATGTGAGGTGCTAACCTACATGTCAGGGGAGCTTTGTCCAGTTTCCCACGTTCACATACTTGGAGCAAGTCATTTCACAAAAGAATTTCAGAAATGATGAAGGAATTCTCAGACTACATCCTCAAAAATTACATAGCTACTGTAGAAGCTTTCACTGCAAGTCTATTTTGAAAATGGGAGGTGCCTTAGAAAATAAGGAAAGGTAAGTATATTTGTGCCTCACAAGGCCCTCAGACATCACATAGCAGTGTCACACAGGGCCACAAAATGCCCCTTTGTCATGCTCCTTGAAGAAGACCCACCATCCCTTTTGCTTTTACACATAGCATTTACTTTCTGCTACACTCTCAGCAGTTCCAAGGTGACTCCTCCTTATCCTTTTTTCTAAGAGCCCACAGGAGTAGCAGTCCAGTCCGAACCATTCATTTTGAATCCAATACTCTTAAAAAAGAGGGCTTCATTCACCTGGCTGAGAGATCTTAGAGAGAAATGCTGAACAGCAAGTAGCATTCAGCAGCACGCTCAAGCGTAGGAGTCACTAGAGAGAAATCTAAGCGTGTGCAAAGAGGACTGCTGAGTCCCTGCTGAAACCTCTCCGTCACCAACAGACACACAGCTAGAGAGGCACCAGTCTTAGTTGCACAGAACATAGGATAAACACGAAGAAACCCGTCCATTTTCTGTCTCGCTGGTGCTGGGCTGTCTGTAAACTTGGAGCCTTGCACTACTTTCCACAGTCCACAACAGTTCAAGTGTGCCAAAGCCTGCTGTCTTCCTCATTGAGCCAGAAAGCGTGTGGATAACCATTTTGTCTCCCTCCAGAGGGTAAACCTTCTACCAAGGCTATTTAATCTGCAGGGATACACCCTGAAAGTGATTTTTTTCTTTATAAAGTTTTGCTACGTATTTCAAGAGACTGTTTGTTCAAATTGCTACCTCAATGTATGGACCTTGCGAACCTTTAGGGTGACCTAATTAATTTTACTAAAGTCACTTCAGTAGAAGCATTTCCTACCTAAAGGCAAGGTACTCACTGCCATACTTTTTGGTCTTTGTTGTTGAGCCATCTGATATGATGATCAGAATGCAAACTTTTTTCCCCACTGCATTTATAAGAGTGTAAAACTATAAGTATTGATTCAATTATATATTCAATTATGCATTCAGCTTGTAACAGGCTTTCTGGTAGTCACAGTGGAGTCCTGCTTTTCTACTGCTTGCTGAATGAAAAGCAATTCTGCTTAGCTCTTCCTAGCCAGAAGCTGTCCTGCTGGCTTTTTACACCACAGGGTTTTCCCCACACTTTCAGATTCAATAGGGGTCACGTAATTGATTTTTTTTCTTTTTGTAACTTTTTATCTTGTTAGGTAGATGATAGGCAGTGAGATGATGTAGAGTCTGATCCTGTCTGTAATAAAGTCAGTACGCAATGCTCCTGGATATTGGTGGCACTGGGTTAACTCATTTGTTGTAACTACATTTGCAGGGAGGTGAGGACACACCTAGCTTTTACCTGCCCTCATATAGGCGTAGAAACAGAATCTAGTTTGACATCCTTAGCCAATAATCATGTGGGAAATCACTAGATACTGACTTACCATGAACCCAAAGCATGGCTTGGCAGCTCTCATGATATTGGTCTTTCTAGGAGTGACCCATGCATTCCCAGGCATCTCTGCCCAGAATAATTCCTTAGGTGTAAAACTGCAGGCTAAAACCATCCAACATAGGAGAAAACATCATCTATCAAAACATGACAATCTTTGGGCATCTAACTTATCAATTACTGGAGTGGATACCTGCCCTTTGAGGTTTTCTTTCCCAGCGCTTTAGTCAAAGGTAAATGTAAATTATCTGGATGTATTCACTTCTCATTTGAGCACTATCAACTTTAACTGCTTTTCATGTACCAAACTCATTTTATATCTTTAAACCTGCTTTCTAATTTGCTTTCTCCCTTCCATGTGCTGCTGTTACTATGAGCACGACATAGAAATGTTAAAAAACAAAAGCCTCAAAGAGACTGATGTTTCTGGTTAGTTTGATTTGTTATCATTGTTCTTCGTCGTGATGGTATTGACTTGCCCTCTCCCTGGCAGTACCCAACATGTCTCACATGAGTTTTATTCCTCTTTGTATTCCTGTTAGAAAGAATTGTGTGCAATGGCATTTCTTTAGGTGAACGTGTTTATAAATGTTCATATACAGCCATTCTCAAACACAGGCCATTTGGTCTGAAAGGGGGTTTGAAGTTAGGGAGAAGCCACAGGACTGGAGAACAGCAGTACTTGCCACTAGCTAAACGTAATTGTGAAGAGAAAATGGTCTCTTAGAAATAATTCCACTCTTCTTACCTCTTTTTCAAAACTTCTGGGGCCAAATTTGTTCCAGTAATATTTTTAATTTTGTGAGCTTCCAATAGAAATATTGATGCAGCGGGAAGGCACAGACTGACAGTCAATGACTCATCAGTCTTATTTTCAGGACTGCCTCTCTGCCTCTCAGCTCTTCTAATTAAATATTCATTGCTTAGAAGTGCCCCCCCAGTGTGTTCTTGCTGGTTAATTATAATCCCCTCACCTTAGCTCTGAAACCTCTCCTGCAGATTGAGCACAGCAGACTGCTGCTTCTTACCTGGGCAAATCTCCCACAAGCTCCCTGAGTTTGTGGAGGATGATGTTGTGCCCCCATGGTGCTGGCCACCAGGTCGTGCTCACATCCTCTGGGTCTGATGTCAACTGTAAGGAAGCCACAGCTGCTTCTGCTCAGAGAAGACCCTCTGTCTCCATCAGCACTCAGATTCTCAACCTGCGAACTCAGTGAAAGCTGTTGAAATTGGAAGAGGACTAATCTCCTGGTGGTGTGAACTGGAACAAGGGCATTTAAATAGAACCAAATGAAAACAAATAAACCCCACACATCCCCCATGGCTTCTCCAGATCCACTGATAACTTTCATTGTGGCCCTAGCTCAAATAGAACCAAAGTCCACACAGATTAGATCTACCATTTTCCCTGATCAAGACAATCAGGTATGTAAACGAGTTTAGTCTGATGCAGGCTGTCTTTCCTAAAATCACAATGCATTTTTGCCTCCAATTGTTTCTACATCTTTATTATGATTTCTTTTAATATCTGTTTTAAAAAGTTGCACATGAGGTCAGACTATGAACTGTACTTTCTAAATGATTTTTTCCCCAGCTCAAGTTCTACCCCAAGTCTTTAAAATTCAGTCATTTAAGTTGCCTGCACAGTTTCCACTGCTCTCATATGTTAACAACATTGCAGTACTTGGGTAAGAAATGCATAACTTTGAACTGGCAGTATACACAGGTTCTCTCTCTGTTCAACATCAAATTAAGGTTTCAAAGAAATTGAACATGATGGAGTTTAGGAATTTCTATATTTTCAGCCTTAAATTTGTATATGTTGTGAAATAGCTTCTGCTCAGTATTGCTGTCATATGAATAGTTACCAAACGTGGGTAAAAATGTTCATCTGTTTCATTTACTTGAGTCTCTCAGATCAATAGGAAGAGTGCCCCTCCTTTTTTTTTTTTTTTTTTACTTTCCTATGCAAAAATGTCATCAAATATTAATCAAAGCAGACCACATTTCATTGAAGGTCTGACTTTCTGCAGCAAGATACGGTATCTTTAGATGTTAAAGGTGCATCTTTCTTAAAATGCTGCACGCCAGAGTAGCTTTTAATTGCAATATGAAATGGATCTAATGATAAAGCCTAAATGACTATAAGCATGACATATGGGCTGCAATGCTTTCCCATGGAAAGAGCTTTAATATGAGTACCAAAAGTATGCAGAACTGGGGTCCTACAGGACTTCAGCAGAAAGCCACCCACCCTGGATCATTTTCCCATCCCTAAGGATTGCTCTGGACCTCTGGTGGGCACAGTGGGGATGTTCACTCCTGTGCAAAGCACGAATAGGACCCCCAAAACACATCATCTTTGGAAGAAGAAGTGGGGGATGCCAAAAGCTGAATTTCAAATCTGGGGGTTTCTTGCCTGCAGTGTTCTCTGGCGATCCTTACCCTGGCTAGCAAAGAGGTCCTGGGAATCCTCAGCCTGCCAGGACCATGCCAGGTCCTAGGCTGCTGAGGGAAACAGAGATGTTTGCTGGATTGGAACTTAGACCTTGCATCAACTTTCAGCAAGCAGCTTCCAGTATTTATTTTAAAGCCCTGTTGGCTCAGTTTAGGCCATGCCTGCCATGAGCATTATGTTCAATCACAAGCTAAAATGACTTAAAGATACATTTAGAAGGATCGTGAACCCTGTCAGAATTGATAACCAAGGCCTCACTTCGTTTATTATTTTTGCATGCTCAATTTATTGAATATGTTCAGAGAATGAATTGAAAACAAGTGCTGTATTTGTGTGACATATTTAAATTATGTATTGGTAGCACAGAACACTGTGGTTAGCCTTTAAATAAATCATCGCAAGCAGACCAATTCAGAGTGATCTATTTCTATATTTACATTTGTGGTCTAAGAGAGGAAATGGAAGATTTTCTCAGAGGAAGAAAAATCCATCCATCATGGGGTCCTCCAACCGAGGTGTCCAATTCTAGTAAAAATGGTATTTTAATACGTAATATCACATGGGTTTCCAGCTTCTTCAGGGAGTAGAAGGCAGTAAAGTTTCTTTGCTTTACCTTTTTGGGTTTTACATGATATATGCGTTTATTTTAAAAGAAATGTAAGAGCAGTTTGTTGGCTGGGCTTTTTGGCTTTTTGGTGGGTTTTTTTAATTTTTTTTTTTATTAATTAAATTGGAATTCATCCCTTTGAAACTCACCTGCCACAGAGCTCAGCAGGCAGGATAGGGCGGTCCTGCTGGCCCTGGAAACAGTAGCAATGCTCCAATTAATTGCAGTTGGACTAGAAAAAAATGGCACTTCTCAAAATGGCCTCACAGATTCAATGTGTGCGTCCAGGTGTTTATGCTTTTTTTTAATGGCTGCAGCTCCTGGTGTCATGAGATTCCTGTCGTATGGAAAAGTTTTTGCCTCTAGTTGTGGATGAGATGGAAAAAAGGGGATTCATGCATGAGAAGGTAAGTAAAAGCATCTCAGGTTGGCAAAGTCATCTCCTGAGTGCTTTTTTTGAGTCCTTGCCTCATGATTTTGAGACACCAGAGGATGGTTATGCTGCAGTAGGCCCTGTTGATTTAAATGCACACCTGAAATATATCATCCCCAAGCACTTGTCTGACGTGGGACCTAACTTTCTTGGAGTATTATACCCCAGGGTCTGTTTGAGCAAAGCATTGAGTCTATCAGGCTGTCTCACTGTGAGACCCAAGATAACAAACCTGAGGCAATTTTGGAGATCCTGTTATGCTTTAAGGTAATTGCATTATGTATTTAGTTTATATCTCAGTTGTGTTCAGAAAAGTCAAATTCAAGTTTCACTTTATTCTGCAGTTTCTCTTTACTTTAAGGTTCTCATCTGCATCCTTTAAGATCACACTGTAACAGTTTGCAGCAGCAAGTTCTCTGAGGGAGTCCTTGGTTTTGGGGTTTTCTTTTCTAGGGGAGTATATACGCAGAAGAATCATTTTTATTATTTAAAGAACGGGATCTTAACCTGCTGATTTCCCTCCAAATTTACACGAGGACATTACTGTGTCTGATTTATATTAGTGCCTAATTTCAAGCAGCAAACCTCCTAGCTTTCAGGGGCTGAGCAGTCTCTTGGCATTCCTGATAAACCCAGTGATAACAATGAATACTGTATAAAATGTTGGTACTCAGAGATACTATCCTTCTGTGATTGTGCATTTTAAACCCAAGAACCAAATAAGTTTCCTGTGTTTACATTTCACTATCACAAGAAAAGCCCAGCCACAGAGGCGCAAAAATCAACATTGAAAAACCTCCACAGGCTTGCTTTTCCCTTTGTATAAATATGCTGACTTACATCAGCTGAGATTTGAACCCATATGGGAAACCTGAGAAGATCTATCTGAGTGTCAGGAATAGGTCTTCCTATATTAATATTTTGTAAAAAGAGGAACAAACTGTTCACTAGAAGGAAGAAAAATTGCACAGTTTCTATGTGAATGATGGATCTGTTTTACTTGCACAATTTCCCTAAAGATTCTCTTGGCAAGAAAAATGCCCTGGGAAAGTATCCCTAAAAAATCCAACACTGCCATAGTGTCAGCCATGCAAATACCACCTCTGTGTGTGTCACTGTATGCAAACCTGGTGAGCTAAATATTTAACTGAATATTTCTGTTATTCCCCCCTCACCCTGAGAGCTGTTTGCATTAGCAAACAAAGCCTAATGTTTATGTACACAGTCACCCACTCTGTCCCCCCCCATCATTTAGCTTTTATTCTGGAGAATTATTCTTTCCACTGATGTGAGGCTGCTGTAATCGCTCCACCAAGGAATCATGTCTTTCAAAAGAGAGCTGTACCACTGGGGCCAGAAGATAAAAGCTGTGTCTGTGCACTTTAATTGACACCAAGCGTTCTTTTAGTCAAAAGCAAAGGCTCTGTCATGGTCTCTTCATGACTAAAAGAGACACTGATGAGAACAGAAAGCAGGTCTCTCACTCTTTCTCAAAGTTAACCAGGGTAGAACCAAAATTGCCTTTACAGGAGAGGAAAAAAAATGCTGCACTTGGCATCCACTCAGTGCTGGTAACTGAAGTGCACCGTGACACACGGGTGGGTAACTGTGTTTATTCCCGAGGGCAACACTGTGGTGAGGAGGAAATTTCTTCAAGACTGGAGAGATTCTGGAGTAGACACAGGGAGAGAAAGGACATTTCGTGACACCGCACTCGTGGCTCTGGCCCCTGGAGCCCCATGCACAGCACCAAGAAAGCTGTGAGAGACAGATTGAAGCTCCGAAAATTTTCTCCTTTCTTTAGCTGGTAAATGTGCTATTGTTAAAATAGACTCTTTCCAGTCATCCTCCTCATTGCTTCTACAAACCACAATAGAAAAAGTGACAGGAATTGCCTTCCTCTATCTTTGAATTACTAGGAAATTTACCTGTTCCCTTGAATTACTGTCCAGTCTTTTGTTGCCTCTAAATTATTTTCCTTAGCACCAAACAGGGACACTTCCCTGGGGCTGCAGTGTTCACCACAAATAGTCTCATGCTCAGATGTTGTAGTTATGGGCTATGTTTTAAGTCTCTTGGCAGACAGAAGGAGAAGATTATGTATATATAGGTAAGAAAACCTCCAGAGTATGTCTGCTGTTCCTGGGCTGCTTGTTGGGGAGTGCTTCCCTGCTGTGGGATAACACACTTTGTGCTGGAGGACATGGGGCATGGCATAGGGAGGTCATTCATCGGGTTTTGCTAGGAAACACTCACCTTATTGTGGTCAGCTACAAATGGGTAACAAACCTGCCACAGGGACATTCGTGTAACTATCAGCAGGCAAGCTGTGAAGAGAAAAAAGCAGTCCTTTGATGATGGTGCCCAACACGGGGGTTGGTGTCTGCACAACCTTGGGTCCTGCCTCCCTCGAGTCAGATTTGGGGAATGTTGCAGTAGACAGGACCTGCTCGATGGCGGCTCACGCTGTGGCAAGGATGATCTGGTCCTTGGTAAAAAAAACAGCAAAGTCCCTCTTGCTGCAAGCACGGCTGGTTTTACATGGCAGGGATCCCATGGGATGCCTGGGTGCTGGAGGAGACAGCAAGGCGACCATATGTGCCCAGCAGTGGAAATCTAACTCTGTTGGAGCTGGGGAGTTTTGCCACTGGTTTCAGCAGAGCTGGGATTTTGGTGCTGGTGGTACCACACAAAAGAACACGCTCTGATCCTACATGAGCTCAGTTGCTCTCAGAGATGGGTGTCCTACCCCTGTCTGGAGTAAAAATTTGGAAACTGGAGATAGCAGACAAAGCACAGAGCTGTGGTGAAACAGAGCTCTGTTCTTCCATCTTTACACAAACAAAAGTCCCATTGAAAGTAGTAAGACATTGAGTCCTCTGATTGAAATATATATATAAAAATACACAAAAAATTAGATGTATTATAGTTTCAGCTCTATGCTTTCCTGTGATTTTAATTTTCTCTGTGGAGTTCAAATAGACAGTGTTCCTTCACAGCTTATTTTCAAAGCCTTTTTCTTGACTTTCATATTTAAACTCCTTTAAGGTCCTTAGATTTTTCTCCCAGCTGTGGAATGCAAAGAGAGAGAGAGACAGAGAGAGGCAAAAAAGTCAAAGACTCTTTTACAATACTGGAACGTTTAAAGAGCATCCTTGAAATACAGAAGAAACCCCAATAATAAACAATGCTTCAGTTTTTTAAAGGAAATTATCTTTTTGAGTGAAGCTTTTCCCATTTTAAGAGTATGAAATAAACTATGTGCATAATTATCCTTTGTCTCTACACCTGCATGGCTTGTGGCTTTTCCTCCTAACTTTTGCTCCTATTTTATCTCCCTTATGTTACCAACTAAATACTTCTTCCCAAGTAGGTGCCCTTGGAAAGGAGAAATGCCTGATCTTATGCCAGAATCACTGTCCTGGTTCTTCGGCAAAACCAGGTTTCTGGCATGTGCCATGTACAGCACATGCCCTGACCAGGCAGGTGACTATCTCAGGACTTTCATCCAGCAAGCATGGGTGTTGTTTGCTGGAGTTTTGTTTCCATCCTTCACTGTAGCTGATGTGGCTGCTTCTGATTTTCTTTGCTTGTTGTGGGGAGCAAACAACCGGATTTGTGCATTAAAGCAGATTTGTGTGTGTTGTAGTGCCTCTCAGACATCCAAGCATCCCTGGATGACCGAAACTCTTGTTGGAGCTGTGGTCCTTGTCTCAGCCCACCTTTTTGCAGGTCTGAGGAGCCCAGGGTCCCTGGAGTGTAGGTGGCGGCAGCAGCCACAGCAGCTTGTGCAGCAGTTTTGAGGCTCTGCTTTGAGATATGAGATCATGGGGTGCTCCTGGGAGCCCTCTGGGGACCGTGAGGTGCCAGCTGCAGTGGAGTGAGGACAGCAGCCAGGGCCCATGATCAGTAGCGAGCTCTGGCAGCCTGGAGTTCATCTCTCCTCTATAACCTATATTGCTGTAAAATGCTGATTCACTGAAACTTTTTTTGCAGATGTTGGCCTATTTAAGTAACCATTTGCTTCAGAGTGATCCCCTCCCAGCACTCAGCCCCGACCTGTGTAATGCAACCATGATTTCACCCTTCAAATCCCACACCCGGGTAAGGCTTTTGCTTGCTCTCCTAAATGCCTCAAGAATTTTGGATGTGCACTAGTTCTCATAGGAGCAGCTGGATTAACATTTTCAAAAGTAAAGTGAGTTACTAGCAACCTCGAGAGGTGTCCTTTAAATATTAAGGTGCAGGGGTATCAAGTAGACAGCTCTAGGAAGTTTGAAGGTCATCCTGGAAGGCCAGCTCTGGCACCAATTGTTTGCAGTCCCTCCTCAACCTGGATAACAGGAAGATTTTCTTCCCACAGAGAAAGGTTATTTAGCTGAAGCTGAGGAGGACAGCTTTCCACTTAGAAAGCTTAAAGCATCTCAAGGAGCTGTTTGGGGCCTCCTACCAGCAACTGTGTAGCCTCCATGTCGCATACAGGTGACTTTACTGGGTGTCTCTCCCAAAGTATTGCCAGGGATGCTATGTTTGTAAAACATTCTGGTAATAGAGCCAAGGAGGGTGATGAGTTAATTTCTTCCTCATTTATTTTCTCTAGATGAAGCATTTATTGGTGCAGCATAATTAGTGGGGATGCACGCAGGTGTCTGCCATCTGGAGCACACCCAATTAAGCCAGGCAACTTTAAAAAAAATGGGCTGGGAGACCTGGGGAGAGTGTGAGAGGGAAGGTGCACTGGCTGGGAATGGTGCCCCCAAAAAGATCCCTTCTGCTGCCCTGCTCACATGCAGCCATTCCTTGCAGGGGCGTAACTCTCAGCCTTGCCCAGAGTCTTCCTCACCTGCCAGCAACGTGCCATTGCAGTAGATTTTAACCCACTGCATGGGGACAGGTAGTAGAAGGAGAGAAAGGGTGGTGGGCACCATGGAAGAGTGGAGGAGTTTGCCCTCGCTCATGGCATGAACACATTTTTCAGCCCCCTGTGTTAGGGCAGTGGGACTTGGCTGCTTGTTACAACAATTAAGTTTTGATCCCACTGGCCAAATCCAGCAGAATCAGAAAGAAATTCAAGAGCTTCTAAGTTAATTATATATTCTCAACAGATTTATGAAGAAGCACATTCAATCAAAGAGGTGAACTGAGACAGGGGTTCACCAAGGGGACCGTGTCTGTAGCTTGATCTAGCTGATGCTGGCCCAGCACGTTGCCCATGTGTACATCACCAGCAGCAGAGGGTAGAAGCAGTTTTTGCTGGGATGGTGAGGAACTGTTTGAGAATAGGAGGTGAAAATCTGTAGAAACACAGGCTCCATTAATTTCACTGCTTCTTAAATGAGGCTGGAGGAGAAGGGGGAAGAGCAATCGTTATCAGGATGCTTATGATTATTAGGACAAATCCACTAGAGCTATGAAATTAATATGCGTAAGTGTGCTAAGTCTCTGGATGTTCTTATTCAGAAGTCACTTTTTTTTTCCTTTCAGATCTTTTGTTAGATTGTTAAAAAATAATTAGAAGGGCACAACTAGAGCTCAGGGTGGCCAGCCATGTGAATAGGACAGTACGTGAGCAGGAGCTCATTAGGTAAAAGCTGATAAAGTAGAAGGAGGGTCTCAGACATTTCAAAAGAAAGCATTTCCAGAGTCCAGGCAGGGAGAGAAGCTGTATGTTTTGCCTTTGTATGAAATACATCTCTCCAGCTAGATTTTTCAGAGGGATTACTCTGAAGGGGCCGTTGTGACTTTATTTCTTAAGCATGTCGGAGAGACTCTTCTTAGAAGGCACTTATATTTCACTCCTTTTTGTGTGAGTTGCAGATTCTCAACAATGCTTGTTATGAAGTCTTGTTCTCAAGTGCATTTGAAAAAAACGTAGAGCCACACTTAACCATCTTTTCTATGGGGACTTGATAGATTTTCAGCGTATACAACTCTCAGCATCTCATGAGCAACTCAAGTATTTTCTATTTTAAAATGGCACAAACCCACTTCCTAAATGAGAGTTTGAGACATGCCATTGAAGGGGTATATAAAATGTTCTTTAAGGAGAACAAGTGAACACATCCTGCTCCTGCAAATGCAGCCCATTGAGCTATGCCTGGACTACAGGCTGCAGAGCTGGGCAGGGAACCCATTTGGTTCATTGACATAGGTACTAAGATGCCTGGTCACAAAAGAGGGGTGGTCCCAGAAGGATGAATGAGTGGTTGCTGGGCTGCTACTGACACTCCAGCTGCGAGATGCAATGCGGACTATCAGACATGCTGTAATTTTCCACTGGGGAAGCAGATCTTTTCCCAAATCACTTTAAGTAGAGACCATTCATAATCATTTGTGGAGCAGCACACAGGGGTTCCATTTGAAATTGAGCTCCCTCAGGTGTGCTATCGCACATGTCTTGTATTAAAGGCACTCTCTGCCTTGAGAAACTTCTCCCTTAAGTATACAAAGCAAAGGATGAGTGGAAGGAAGGGCCCATCATGTAGCCAGTGAGCCAGGGTACCAGAGGCAGGGATAGCAGTAAGGGATCTTCTGAGTCCTAACCTGATGTCTCCGCTAGTGTTGCCCTCCTGCAGAGCCCCCCTCTCTCGCTGTGGTTTAGGTGGCAGAGGTAGGAGCACTTGCTCGGCCCCTTGCTTAGTGGAAATTTGTTCTTTCTGCACCACTTCAGTGCTCATGCAGAAGGGGCCCACTTGCTAATTGGAGAGCTTCACTTTTGCTGACGAGCCTACGAGCCTGCCTCAGGACCTGCTAGGCTGATGGTACTTGATTCCCTCAGCCAATCTAAAGCAACATAAAATGCCATGCCAAACTCTGCCAAAAGAAATTCAAATCTGCCAGGCATATAATTAGAAGTAATAAGGCCCTGGAGGGGGTTTGCTGCCTGCAGGACAACTGTGCTGCAGAAGAAAGTGGTATCCAGGTGAGGCCCGCATACAGGACACTGCTAACCAGCCAGTATAGCTAAAATTAGACCTTGAGTGTAATGTTGTCCAGGCAATGACACTGCTGTAGGGCTGCACAAGCTGAACAAGCAGGCAGGGAATCTAGTTGGTTCTGTAGGTGCTGTCCATGCTGCACTAGATTTGATACCTTGGTGTGAAACCTGATGTGAGACTCTGCAGGCACCTTTTTTGGGTGAAAGTAATGTGTGTAGGAAGCATCGCAGTCAATCCCAAAAGGTTGAAAGCAGCAGCCCATGCAAGGCAGAGAAAACCTGTCATATTGGGTAAAGCTGTTTTGATAAGACCCTTTGGTGCCTCTGGTCCCATATGCAGTGAGGCTGTGGCTCCTCTGGTCTCTTGTTTGCTGGATGAGAGCTGGACTGGCCTTGTTAAATGGCACCATTGTGACTGCCAGCAGAGCTCTCATCGACTTTGATAAATGACGTACTGAAACCTGCCATTCCTCCATACATTTTCATGGTAAAAAGGTGTGATTTTTCAATCCTTAGGCATCTTTCTGTATCCACAAAGGAAGAAAAAAATCTGGGTGCTGATCGTCCACAACTCCCAGAAAAAATTAGGAGTCTTCCTCTTGCACGAAGTATAAAAACTCCAATGGTAAAAATGCTGTAAGACAGAATACAGTCAGAGTCGTTTGAATCTTATTTGGTACGTGATGGGCTGGAGAGCCATCTACTGCCTCTTTAACCAGGAGGGGGATTTAAACTGGGCTCATGAAAATGTCTCCTTTGCTCTTTCAGTTCCATGCTGGTGCTCTTTGTCATGCCAGCTCATCCTCCGTAACTATTGTTTTTTTCTTTCCTTCCCACCTGTACCTCTGAAATTTTTTTTGGCAATTAGCTGTTTGTTGTCACCTTTGGTCCTTTTTCTTACAATTTAGAATGTTAGATACCTAAATGTACTCATGCATTGCTCCTTCTCATCCTTTCCTCACTCTGATGGCCTTTCTTATGTATGTCTCATGCTCTAAGCTTCGTAACAGTGGAATGCATAACAAGCAGTATGATTTTTATCCAAACTATTGTAAGCCATTATTATTTGGGGTTTTTTTTCACTCCTATGATAATTTTTGAGCTAGTAGTCATGATGCTACAGTTATAATTGAGTCCTAGTTTGTACATAAGGCTGGGATTCATGATCTATCTGTATGAAAAATACAGTTTGTCCTCTATAAAATTTGCCACACTTACTCACTGAGTAGAAACAGGACTATTTTTGAGAATTTTCAAGTATATCCTTTAATTAGCTTGGAATTTAAATTAGTTACATGTTTGTCCCTTTAACACGTGTCAAATGTGCAGCACCTGTGTCAAATCACAGTATCACAGTATCACAGTATCACAGTATCACAAGGTTGGAAAGGACCTCTGAGATCATAAAGTCCAACCTATAACCTAACACTAACACCAACCATCATCTAGACCATGGCACTCAGTGCCACATCCAATTCTCCCCTTAAACACCTCCAGGGTCGGCGACTCCACCACCTCCCTGGGCAACGCATTCCAATGGCCGATCACCCTTTCAGTAAAGAACTTCTTCCTCACATCAAGCCTAAACTTTCCCTGACGAAGCTTGAGTCCATGCCCTCTAGTTCTGTCACTGGTCACCTGAGAGAAGAGACCAACCCCTGCCCGACTACAACCTCTTTCACTGTGAGTACTCTTGATATCAGAAACATCAGATACCTCATGGTCTCTATAATAAAATGCAATATTACACCCAGGTGACCCTGAGAAATATTAGGTTGTAGATATCCTAGTTATTAACAATTGCATTTAATTACTGTAATTAGAGCAGGTTAAAATACGGTCAAGTCAGCAGCTTAGTTAAGTCTTAGGTGAAGCCATTTGTGATGTCAAAACTAAAGTCACCTTCCACCATACAACTAATTGTTATGACATAATTCAAATGTCTGTAATGAGGAAAATATACAGGTAGGAATGGGGCTGTGTGGCAGATTACGAGGCAGCCCTGTTGCTCTGACAAGCTTTGTGACTGCATGCTTGTGTGGGCATGGAGACTTAAATCCAGCTGTGTATATGCATCAGTACCCCATGGCCAGGGACACCCCAGCAGATGCTGAGGACAGCATTAGGTGCCTGAGGAGGGTAACTCCAAAGTCATGCATGGAGAGCTTGCAAGACAGCTGTCACCTCATGCACAGACAGGGCAATGGGTACGTAGTTTGGTACCCAACTAGGCTGTCACAGGCACTTCTGCTTTGGGTGCATAACTTGTGGATGGCATCATTTTGGGCTCTTCTTGATGGCCATCCCTGGCCTGGAAGTGCTTTCCCAGAGCTTGCAAGGCTTGGGCTCTCTTCTTTCCTCTACTTTTGAGCTGCTGAATCCCCATCTCCAATTTCCAAGACGGAACTCTTCCTTACCCTGCTGAAGGTTAATCCTCCAGCCAAACTTGTCTTGCTTTACACAAATATTACCATTTTTACCATGACTCACAGGAAAAAAAAAACCAACAAGTTCCTAGTCTGAGGATTGAGGTGCTCTTCCATCTACGTCAAAGAGGTGTGGGGTTGGTGGTTTCAGTCCGTATTCCTGCAATAGATACGTATTTCATATGGAGTATTCACAGCATCAAGGGCTGGAACCCCATTTCTGCCCTCTCACTGGCCTGGGGAACATAAAGGTTTTCAATGCCAAGGGCTGCAGCTTCAAGAGGTGATGGGGGAGCTCAGCCTGCTGGGCAGGTGTGTGTTTAGCTCCCGGGGACTGCAGATGGCATTGAGACCAGCCGCATCCAGCAAGGGTGTCCTCTGAAGGAGGGAAAAGCATCACTGCTCTTACAGTGGAGTACACAGTCTTCCCTTGATGCCTGAGGGCTGCCAGAGATGAATGAGCAAATTGTTGCTCTAAGATGAGTTGTGTGAACTGTAAAAAGATTAGTGAAATTAATTTGTAAGACAAATTAATGTTGACCTTTAAAATGGTGGGTTGAAATCAGTAAAAAAAGGGCAAGGCTTGCCAGAGACTGATGGTTATTAGATAAACCGATCGTAATATATATGAGGCATGATTTGGAGACCCCATGTGATGTTTTGGCCAGAGATTGCATTGTGGCACGGAGATGCTGCGGCCAGAAGGGTGGTGGCTCTGTATCAGTGGGTCACTTACCATGTCACTGAGCCATTCTGGTTTGTGTTTGTGTGCCTACACATGTTGTTTTCATGGCTGTCAAGTGACGTACTGTTTGTGTAAAATCATAATAATGTTAACAACAGTAGCTGAGATTTTTTTAATGTGATGAAGAGTGCGTAATGTAATGATCCTTGTGTAGGTCATCATCTACTCCAACCATAGGTCTCACTGTGTAAATTGGTCCCTAAGTCTCAGAGCTTTAGGTGCTGCATATTAAGATTTACTCTTGACAAATATCCTAATCCTGTGGTGTGAGGAACTGCTTGGCATGGCTGTGTGCAGAGGGGGCCTTGACTTTGGGAGGAGGGATGCTGTCCTTGCTGTGGCCAGAGGGAGAGGACCTCTGATGTAAAAAGCCCTAGAAACACAGCACAATGGCCTTCTCTACCCTGCCTTGCTATAGCAGCCATGTGAAGTTGTTCAAATTGTTTTCCCAGTTAAGCTGAAAACCAAGAATTAGTATAAATACTAATAATATTCTAGAAGCATCATTATTACTTCTGCTCCTCCTGGAAGTTAGGAGTCTTACCAACCATTTATCTCAAAGCCTTCAGATTTATGTTTTGATCCCCAGTAAAAGTGCACAGACAACCATGTCTCTCTCCTGGTGTGAAAACGCAATGAGAAAATTGTGTCTTTAAATACTAACCTAATCTAATCTGGGACAGAAATAAGAAAAGGCTTTAATCATAATTGCACGGTGCCTGCAGGCTGTCACCAGAGGGCAGAGACAAGGTTGTTCATTGCCACGTGTGGATAGTTTAGAAATTAAATCCCCTTTTCTCAAAGGCAATAGATTCTGCTCTTGCTTGTGTCCTTTCCAAATATTTCAGCTCTGTAACCAGATAGCTCATTTCATCAGCATCTGTCAGAGACTTTCTCTTGCTTCTGTCAAGCTGTATACAAAGGGGCAAGGAGAAATGGCTTTATAATATTATACAAGCATGACTTTGTAACATCACAGCTTACATGAAATACTAGCTCTAAATATAAACAGGAGACTAACTTTTTCTTCACAGGGTTTTTTCCACTATTTTGTACTTGTAGCATGCACGCTCTGCAGATGCATCCCACCCTGGGTACAGACAGCAAGAATCGTGGAGAATCTAGTGGGAATGCATCTTTGATCAGAATGCTCTCAGATGATACATGTGGAAAACTGCTGTGTTTTCAACTTCGAAGAATAAATGTTTTAAAGCCCAGACCAGTAAGGTACAATTTGTATGATGCCTATATAGGGAAGGCAGATTCTGAGAACTCCTGTCTTTTCCATTTCCTAAGCTGGAAAGACAGTGAGGGTTTTGAGAACATTAGTGGCAGCCTATGAATTCATTTTTGTTTTTGTGAATATTGTGAGGTTTTTGGCAGCAGGAAACCAGTTCGGTCTTAGACAGTGAAGCAAGACACATCAACCTTGAGAAATCCCACCCTGGCAGAGCCCTGGCAGCAATGGGTAGTCATTGACTCAAAATAGCTCTGTCAGCATTTCCCTTGAGCACTAGCACATGGAAAATCCTAGTACAAGGGGAATGGGCAGAAGTGCCACAGGCTGACTGTTTTAAAGAGAAATGCCAGCTCTCTGAAGCAAGAGGCAGAAGTCAGGGACCTGGAGTCCCTGAGTTTCCTGCAAATACCAGGGACCTGCTGGCAGCATGGGGTAAAGAAGTGCTCAGCTGCCTGCTTTTCCATGGCTGTGTGTCTCCTTGCTGTAATCTATGAGTGGCTGGTTTTGGTTAGGAATAGGTTTTTAAAAGCCTTTGCAATCCTCCCCATTTTTTTTTTCCTGGATATTTAAACTGCGTACAAACATCTAAGGACTTTGCACTTTGGGGAGGCTGAAAGTTCTGCATCAGATGATGCGAGGAAGGAAACGTGTGTGAGAGACTAGGATCTGAATGATGCTTGTAGCCTTGAAAGGAACAAGGCAGACTGATTCCTAAGGACCTAAGGACAGTATGGGAGTAAAGAGGAATGTGTGAATCCTTGAGTAGCGATTAATAAATATAATTTATTGGGTTTTCTGTCTTAGCATATGCGAAAACACTAAGCTCTGCCTGTTTCTCTTTCTGAAGAGGGAAAAATGGCTGGAGAAATCCATAGGTTGGGAAGGACTTGTCATATGTCTGAACTCCAGGTGTATAGTGATGCAGAAAGACGCTGGATGATGTTTGCAGTGTACTAGCTTTGCAGTATTCTCAGATCTTAAATTCCACTGCTCTCCACAATGAAATGAAGAAGATAAGATGAAATTGGACAGGATCCTAAATGTGACGCGGAGGTCTCACAGGAGGCTCAGAGGTCTCACAGGAGGCTCAGTGGGTACACAGTGAGCAGATTCAGCATTACTGATGTCAGCCATGTGGTTGCAGATCTGTGATCAGCGTTTTATGCCATAGCATTTCTTCCTTCTCCCAGCTCTGGCAGGTTTGGTGACAAGTGAACGCATTGGGAAAGACTGAAGCTCAGTGCAAGTGGGAGTTTGGCTAAAAGGCACTGCAGCAAAAAGAGCAAGGGAGCTGTGGCTCCTTCAGCAGGTCTGGTTTTAAGGAGCTGCTGTTGCACTGAGGACTTAAGAAGAAACAACATTGCATGCAGTTCAGGTACTGATGTTTTCCTTCTCATTCCTCTCCCTGCACTCCTGCTGGCCGTGGCACTACTGCCGTCACTGGCAGATGTATGTTCCTGTTGACACCTCTTTGCTGCCGGCTTCCAGACAACCCCACAGAGGGACGTGGCTCCTAAATTAAAATGCAGAGGTGGGGTCTTGCACTCTGCTTTCCACCTATCACGTCGTTTACATAGTTCATGTGATGAGGGATTGTCTGCTTATACAAAGTTTCTGATCTTAAATTTGTGATCAAGAATAGAATAAAAGATATGGGGAAGTTCTTTCACCCATCTTATTATGTTTCCTAAGGACTTGATCAGAATCCAGTCTCTCTCCACCATGCACCAGTATATTTTATTCTTTAATGAGAAAAATATTTATACCCTAGCTCAGGCAGTAGAACAGGGGAAGGAGGAAGAGGCTTGTCTAAGCATGTTGCAAATATATTCCAGAGTCATGTAATTTTGTCCTGCTGGCTAATGTTCAGGCTCTGGTTTTATAATTTTTACACTGTAAACCATAATGTTTAAGGCTAATTTTTAAGATAAGCAGACTATAACAGTCTGATCATACTTACATGCTTGTAGTTTTAGTTTCGTGGTCACGATACTGAATTACCTTAAAGCAGAGGGAAGACAGTTTGATTGCAGTAACTATTTCCATGCTCAGCTGGGCTTGTATTATTTCTCAGTTCATCTTTCATTCTGACTATCTAATGCTTAGTTTTTTGATTATTGCAATGTCTGTAGTGTTTGTACCCCAAAATGCTGTTTTGGATTGTATCCCTTCAATGATTGGCACGGCTTTCATTTGGGAAAAGCTGTGTTACACGGAACAGTGCTTCCAGGCTGTGTAATGAACTGCAAGACAACTGAAAAATGCTGTGTGTTTTTCTCCAAGGTTGCTGCTTTGTTGTTTAATTTAGTAGAACAGAGCCCAGTTTTTCACTCCATGATTAGAGGCTGAATTTCTGACCTGCATTGCTGATCCCATTCTTCTGGGATACCCTGTGCTTCCAGAAGGACTCTCTTTGTCTCTCTTCAAGGGTGAACCCAGAGAGGTAGGCAGCAGAGCGCTGCTGCCACTGAAGTTGGTTTGTGCTGTGTGACACTAAATGACCACATTTGGTATCTGTAAGTGATCCATTGGGTCTGTTGTTCACTGCTTCTATGTGATGGCTTAGCTGGAGAGAGGGTTTAGCAAATGAAGAAAGAACACATTTAATCAGAAGCAGGAATTGTTGGGCCAGTTTGCCAAATCAGATTAGGAGCGGTTTATGTGACCATTGTAAGAGTTTATCACGAAACGCCTGGAAAGGGAAGACTTCAGTACATAAACAAGATATCCCCTGAATTTTTGCCACAGTGAAAAGCATTTGAAAGGCCAGATTTTCGTAGTGCTGAATATCCTCAACTCCAGTTGCCCCCCTTGAAATCCAATGTGCTCAGCCCCTTCCCAGGACGATCATCAGGTAACAGCCCCATGCAGCCCTCCTTCCCTCCCAGTAAGCAGCCACTACCACCCCAAGGATGGAAATTAAAAGGGCAGTCCGACTCCATCAAGAACAACAAGACATTCCTTGTATGTGAAATTACTTCATATTCAAGATTTCTACATAGCTGTACTGCCACTTACAGAAACATGTTTTCACAGCTTAAATGCATTAACCCCTAGTGGACCTCGGGTCTCTATGTAGGATTTGCTGTATCTTCAGGAGATCTTCAGGACCTGCACAGGAATCTATGTGAACTAAGTACCAACAGGAAGAGAAAAAGACACTCCTGGAAATTAAAAAATAACTGAATTTACATCAAACACTTGGAAAGTCTGGCTTTTGCCCTAAAAGGTTGATTGTTATCTGGAATTTTTTGCCGTGGGAGATTCCTTGTGTAATATTGAATGACAAGTTCAAAACCCAACATTATCTTTTGAGTGCAAGTGTCATGCCTGGATAAAAACAAGCTAGATCAGCCCTAATGATATTTGCTCCCAGATGTGCTGTTGTATCTCTGGTTATGTTTGGGATAGGAAGGAATTTCCTCATGTGGAGAACTGGTAAAGCCTTGGCATTTGTCTTGTTCTTGTGCATTGCTTAGGGACCTTTTTTGAGTCTTATTCCATATTCTTTGACTTTCTGTAGCCTTGTGATCATAGCTGAACATTTACTTTTTTCCCATAACTGGGCCCTTTTTTGTTTCTAAAGATTTATTCTGCTTTTCTGAAAAGGTATGCATAAATTTGATTTTTCTCCATTACAAATATACTCCAGCAATTGCAAAAATAATTCAGATTATTGCCCACCTGGAAATAAGATGCAGGGAAAGGAAGAGAGTAAAGGGAATAATTAGCTGTTCAGTCGGCTACGGCCTTCAACTCCACCCTAGAAAACAAATGGACTGCTGGGTGCTCCTATGTGGAGAAGTATGGTCAAAGTACACGATGTGTCAGGGCAGCACTACATGCAAGAGTAACCTCTCTGCTTTCACGTGTGACTAAATCATCTTCAGCCCTAGTATGAAACAAAGTAAGTAATTGCTAAATCTCACAGTTAATGACAAAATTCCTTTATCATTTACTTGCTTTTATGTGCAGGAAAATGGTCTGTAGGTCTGATAGATACTTACAGCATACTCAATTATTCTTGTTACTTCAGGCATGTTACTTCTAGGTCTTTATGAACAGCCCCAATGCTTTCTTTTGTTCTTGGTCACCTGTGTGTACTTCAACCTTGCTTGAAGCCAATGGGACTCACAGAGAGCAGGTTTTAACTTGAGTCAAGTAGAGCCAACAATTACATCCAACAACAAATACTTTATCCAATGTTTTTCTATGTTCTGCAAAAGGTAAGCTGATTTTATATAATAGTGCCTAGGCTGGCATACGCCTGTCTCATGTTAAAATGCGGTAATTAGAAACCCATCAAGGCTAGACAGCTATGTGAAGCATGTGAGCAAACTGAAAATTGGAACTTGAAGAGAAGGGTAAATTGAACCATTCCTCCTAAAAGGATATTCAGTTCAGCCGGTTGTAACTTTAAGCAGTGTTGGCAGTTTAATTGTATTAGTAATAGCTAAACTAGTCCACTCTGAAAGGTGCCAGGGGACTTTTCCCAGATTGAGAGGGCACCATTCTCTTCCCTTCCCTTCTCTTTAACACCTTGGCAGTTCACATCTGGTTTAATATTTTCCTTGCTGTTTCTGGGCCAGCCCATGGATCAGAAGCTGCCAAAAATGCCCATGTGAGGCAAAAGTCCCTGTGTACATCTGACAGATGTGACCCCAACTATGTGACCAACAAACTGCTCATTGCTACCGTGAGCTCCACTGCCACCCAATGCTCAAAGCTTAAAGGGCTCTTTGACAGATCCCATCTCATCGTACTAAAATCCCTTTCATTTAGCTCCACTTTGTCCCTGTCTTGCTGCTGCTGAAGTCAGTAGCAAAAGTCCTTTGCTTTCAGCTGTGCTGCAGTATGCCTTCTGCCTGGCTAAAAAAAAGAGGAGTAGGCTGTGATGGTGCACAAAAGGCAGGTGGAGAGGCCTACTCCTTCCATTGTTATTTTATTACTGTTGATCGTTTATCATAATTGTCACTTCACTGTCAATTGCTGTTCATCCAAGGAACGTGCATGGAGCACACTTCCTATTTGGAAATGAAAGAGAGTGAGCATCTCAGAAAATCCCCGAGGATTTTTGAGCTCACAGGCCTCAGAAAGATAACAAAATTAGCACGCATAATTCTGCTTGATTTTCTTTATGCCTGTTGACAAGGTTAGCAACTCCCCTTCTTTCTGAGAGTTTGTTTTGTCTCCTCTACCAAAGAAGCCAGATTGCCAAGTATTAGGTCTGATTTATTATTCTCTAGCTTGTTTTTTGTATGGAAGGGGTGGTGAAATTAAAAACATCATAAATTATAAAGGCTGGATACTAAGGAAAATTAATTTTAGAAAATGATAGTCTATCAATATAGGGTTTTTTCTTCATTATTTACTTAAAGTGTGAACTGAAAACTGTCCCTGAGTCCTTTCTATTACATTCCATTAAGTTACATTGAGTTAGGGATGGTTTAAGCAGCTTGGTTGTGAGGTGAATGACAAAGCCCAAGCTTGGTAAAACTGCACAGTGTTTAGACTGAGTGTGGTCTCCAGTATGGCTGTTGGTGAGTGAGCCAAATTCTCTGTCCTCAGACGAGTTCCTCTTGAGTTACAGTAACTCAAGCAATTCTGTCTCCTAGATGCCAATGCTCAGCTTTTTCTGGAATTAAATTCTATGCTAGTAGCAGGCATTTTAATAGAAAAACATCTTTTTAATCTCCATTTTTTTCATTCAGATAAAGAAATGTTAATTTCTCTAGTTTCTGTCGAATTTTTCCCATGCCCCCCCTGCAACAGAGTCACTTTTATGATGAAAGTAAGACTTATTCATGAGAAGAGGCAGGCACAGTCTGGATATTTTGGAGGATCATCTTGTAAGAAGCTTGTCTTTATTTGCTCACAGCAGGAACGTGAGTCCCTGTCCTTGTTAACCTGGTTGATTCAAGAGTTAGGAATGGTGTACAATGATATTGATGAGTTATCCCTAGGGCTGAAGAATGAGAAAACCCATTACCTGTATCTGAAAATCTCAGTTACTTATGTTCTGGGCAGAAGCTCCTAACTTTCTCAGCTATTTTTGTATATTCAGCATAAAAGGATTGCATAATGGGCCCAGTGACTCCTGCAACTATTGTTTACAATCTGTCAGCTAATCCTTTCTGTGAGTCAGGCGGTGCCTGGGTTGGGCATTTGATTGGGATTAGAAACTCATTATTATGATGATGCATATTGCAGTGCTGCCTGGAGGCCTCAGCAGGATTATGGCCACATAGTGCTAGACAGTGTGCAAACCTATAGCTTGTAGCCTATTGTTAGAGCACCTTCACTGTAATTCTGGATTTGACCCCATTTCTCCTTGTGGCCCTTGGGTAAGACACCTAATCCTGTTCTGTTTCCATATCTTTTCAATGGAGATGGTAATTCGTTTCCTACCATCAGTCAATGCCTGGAACCACCTGCTTTTGGAAGAGAATGCCAGGATGATGTCATCCAAAGGCCACAGGGAAATACTGCAGTGCAAGTGGGAAACAGCATTTGCTCTTCTTGAGTGCTTCTGCCATTCAGTGAAATAGGTTTTGCAATGGGAGTTGGTGCCCATTCCAACAGCGCTGCTGCACCCAAAAATATGCAGGGCAGAAAACACAGCAAGTCTTGAGTTGTGCCGTTGCTGTTTGCAGCCACAGAGTTGCTTCCTGAGCCAGGGGCAGGGTAAGCAGCTTTGGTCTTCCTTCTCCCCCACTCTGTGCTGCACATGACTCCCACATCTTAATGCAGGGCCCACGTAGGGCAGCAGGCAGACTCTCCTCCTCCCTCTTGTTTCAGGTTCTAGGCATCCCTACTGCTGTTGTTCCAATTTCGTGCCAAAAGAAGGCTTGCTGCGTCCAGCTAACGTCACATCCTGTTTGTACTCCCTCTCTGTGCTGCCATGGCCACACATCTGTGACTACAGTTAACCCTGAGCCTTGTCTTCAATTGCTGTTCACTCACTGGCAGCAGCTGCCCTACAATGTTGCTCAAGTGTAAACCTTGACAGGGATAAGCTGTCTTTCCATACAGTTTCAGATTAGGGTGATCTTGACTGGATTTTATCTCCCCAAAGAAATAGTACCTTTTCTTGTCTGTCCTGGGTGCTTTACCGGTGGCCATATCAATGGCTTGGAAAAATGGGGTTGATCCACATACAGGTGGGCCCTTTGTGGGTTGCCTGCTGCCCCGTTTCCATTATTGGGAAAAGTGCTGCTCAGTGGGGCCACTCTGAAAAATGCTCCTACAGAAGAACAAAGGTGTATGAGACATAAAGGTGACATACCTAGGAAAAACCATGCTTATTGTGGCCATAAGTCCATTGGGATGCCTGTGTGCTTACTCTTGTGCTGAAGGCAAATGGAGCAGAGCTTAAAATCAGTTTAAAAATCTGGTCATTCTAATGTTGCATCCTGTATCCCTCACAGTCAGGAGCAAAGGCAGTGCTTGCTGCAGAACTCCTGAACAGCTTCAGCTTCATCTCCATCTTTTCTAAGCCCAGGTCCCTTCTCTACAAGCTAATAAAAATGTGCTGGCTTTGTCACAGCCATCACAGGCTGGAGCTGGCACACACCAGGCTATCCTGTTTTGTGAACTTTTACGTCTCATGGGATATTTGAGACTTAAACACTCCGTTGGACTGTACCTCCTTATTTGAGACTGACCAGTCTGAATCACTTTTGATAAACTATCAGAAGGAGACTTAAACATAGCTAAGTTCCTATCACCTTAATTAAATTAGATCACTGGATGCAGAAACCCTGTGAAATGCTCCCATAGAGGAGAAACCTACACTGTGAGTGCTCCCCTGAGTAATCGTGAGAGGTTGCTATCACCAATTTAATAGGTGATGGCTGGAATCACAGGACACTGAAGAGTTTAACTTGAAACTCAGACCTCAACACATGCCAAAAAACAGTTGAGACGAGTGACTAAGGAATAATCACATCTACTATATTATGAGAGTAACTGAAAAATAAATAGAGAAGCCACCACGTGATGATCTGAGACGCAGATCTGTAGGAAACTGGGTTTCATTAATTTTCTTGCGTGAGGGACAGCCTGTTTGATGTGGCCAAGGTTTCTTTTTATGCTGTTATAGATACAAGGTCAGACAGTCAGTAAAAACTTTGTTCACCGAGTGTAATAATTTAGCCCCAGCACCACTTGATTGGCAGCTAAATGTGAGCAGTTATAGTCCTGATTCTCCCCACCTTCCAGAGCAAGGAGAAAGGGAAATGAGAGAAAGAGGCTTGAGAGTCAGAAACTGAAACTACAACAACCGTAATGACATAACCGTAATAATAAGGCAGATACTATTAATACTACTAATAAGAAAAAAAATATATGCAAATATATGAAATTCCCTCCCATCCCCAATGACTCCGTCATCCCAAATGCTGCAGAGCAGCCATGGGGAAAAGGTCCTGGGCTGGACTCAGTGGCAAGAGGTAGTTGGACTCAGGAACTGGATTCAGGAGCACACAGATCTGGGATCGGGGGCAAAGAGACAGATGAGCTTCTCACTGGCCACTGGCCATCGAAGAAGGGAGATCGACCCTCGTGATCCCTCAGTTTTATACTGAGTATGACATATATGGGATGGAATACTCTGTTGGTCAGTTTGGGGTCACCTGTCCTGTCTGCCCCTCCCTGCAGGTGTGGTCTTTTTCACCTCTTTTACTTATGGCATTCCACCAGCTTGAGGGGGGCCTTGGTTTCTATAGGAATAAGTATAAGCAATGGCCTTTCTGCATATCGATGCCCCATGTTAGCACTTCTAGAGAAAAACACTGTCTGAAAAACATGCAGTTAACTTTCAGAAAATGCAGTTATTTAGATGAGCCTTAGCTGAAAAGTTAGAAAACTGGTTCTGCTTTACCTCAAACCAGAACACCAAAGCAAAGTTATATTAAAAGACTTTCTTTACCTATTCCTTTACCTATTCTAACTCTGTCCTGCAGTAGCTTTCTAGGAGGCACCATGTGAATGAGGCTGGATACGAGAAGCTGCAAAGAGACAATGGGGAGAAGAAAGCATTAAGGGTTGGCATAGAGTTTACTTCATGCTTTTCCCCTACCCTGGTGAGTTAATGGTGCTGGCCACAGTCGTATAGACTCTACCAAATCACCTTTGGGGACTCAAATGCATATGATAGACATATCTTCTACATTTTTCTTTTTGTCTTCACAAATTAGTGTTTGTAGAAACTAACCAGAGGTTAAATTAGTGCATTGCTCCCATGGGATGCAGACTTCAGTGTTTAGGCAGTGATCTGTGGCTAACAAGAGGCAACAAGTTATACCTGAGTCATTCCCCTGGGTGAAACGTGCCCTGCTCTGATGACGACTGGAGCTAAACATCCTCCCAGGAGACGCCAAGTGTCAACAGGAGGGCAGTTGTCTCCCATTGTGATTCACCAAGCAGAAACTGCAGCAGAAGAGCCACCAAGGTGATTGATTGTACATTTATCCAGCAATGATACCAGGCTGCCAATGAGATTAGAAGGATGACAATGTAGTCTTTTGGTGGGGGGGGGAAGGTTTATTTTGTTAGCTTAAGCAGCTTAGGAAAAGCTTCTTTTACTTAGCATTTAGTACTTCTTACTGATGTTTTATTACATTGATAGCCATCCCAAGAAAACATTTTGAAGTCCCTACCTGTTTCATACGTAAGCACGTTCACTTCGATACCAAACAAATTTTAAGAGAACAAGACTGGAGACCTATTGAGTTAGACATACTGAGCTACACTGATGTAAACTTAGTGTAGCTCCCTTTCTGACCAAAGAAACAGGGCCTAATGTGGTTTTTGAGTTCTTGTGTTTCTTCCTGCTGGCACTGATGGAGGCTGGATCCAGTGTATGGTGACGGCAGATCTGTGGACCTTACTCAAGACAAACTTACAGTGCGCTTAGCAGGATCTCTGGCTTAGGCAAGGAATACCAAATTTGATACTGCAGGGTAAAACATGCTGCATTTCTTCAAACGTGTGCTTCCTTTCCTCCCCACTTCCAATAAGCCAAGCCAGACACATTGCTTCCAGGTGAAACAGTCTTTTTTTGTTGTTTTTCCTCAAGCGTCTCAGGTATACAAAGGAATAATGCAGTGTACAGCGCCATCACCTAACGGTGCCTTTAATGTGCGCTATGCAGAAGAGTCCCAGGGTGTTGTACACTGAAATTCTACAATGATCTTAGTAACAAAGAGCAATTAAGAGCAGCAGTTAACCTATATTTCTCTACTCTACTTTTCACATCAACATACACCCAGAATTGCAGATACTAGTTGGAAGCACATTGCACTGTCCAGAGGCATAATTACAGAAAGCTGTAGTTGTCTTTATCACAAAGTTTTAATTAGTAGGACATATTAAATAACTAGCTGATACAGATCTTAATGAATCATTTATAGGCCTACATCTAAGATAATTATGTGTAGCTGGTAACACATAATCACTCACATACGCCTGGTTTTATGTGAAATTGAATGTATATCTTCCTCATGTGAAGTAAAGGTGGAGCCAGGACAAAACTAGGGCAACAGCCTGCCTTAGCCAAACAACCTGGGCCTGGACCATTGCTGACAAGATTGGGGGTAAATAAGAATAGCTGGCTTCAAAATAAATCCACGCTGAGGAAAAGCAGGAGCTCTGGTCTCCTAAATGGTTGGCTGGTTTGGATTTTTTTGGTTTTTAAATCCAGGTGGTTGTCACAAGTGGGCCCTTCATGAGGTGTTGCTCTGGAATGAGGAGAAGGCAGCTGCTCACTAGGGTCAAGGAAGCAGCTTCTGGTGTGAGCTGAGACTGGTGTCTGCAAGACACAGCACACTGTTTTTGCTGTGGCTTCCTGGCAGCCTAGAATGCCCTAGATCTGTCCCCCTCTTTTGCAGCTACACTGCCTGAGCTGGAGCGTGGAGAGGCTGCTCCAGAGCAACCACTGCAGACCTTTGACAGCTGGGTCTCTGCACCACCAGGGGAGTTGCCAGCTCTCTGGTTTCCCCAGCTTTGTTGTTGATTGGTATGTCTGGATGAAAAAGTGGGAAACATGCCCAAATACCCAGTTGCTCCAGGGATAATTTTTGATCTGTGTACTGGTGTACACAGATTTTCACAACATTTGCTCCATGATGGTAAAAAGGATGTATACATTTTTTGTTGGTCTGGCCAAGTGAAGGAGGTATGGGAGCAACTAGCTATGAAAATGTATTTATTGTCACTGCTGATTTCTGTAGAGCTAAGTAAGCATATGCACATAGCATGGCTGAAACCACATAAAGAAATAAGTCGCAGTGTAAGAAGCATAACACATGCCTCTTCCTCCTCTTTGCCTAGCAGATGCAGTGAGCTGAAGGCAGGCTGCTATCACAGGCTGGTTGCAGTGGCAGGATGGTCTGACTGATGGAGCTTTGCTTATGAAACTGGTACGCAGGGGAAGTCTGCCAGGCTCTGGGATGGGTATGCTGGGTGCGGTGCCAGTGCTGTTTCTTTCAGCAAGTTTATCCCTCCCACCTCACTGTGCCGAGCTCCCTCCTGTACTCACATCCCACTTCTGCTTCTTCCTGCCCTGTGGACTGCCTCGGTATCCATCTCAGGTCCTGTAGTCTAGCTTGTATAATTTTGAGCTGTTGGTTTCTTCTCCTGTTTTTCTACGCAGTAATACTTCAATGCCTTTGGATTTCATGTCCAGAAAAAAAACCCCAACCCAACAAAAGAAGCCTCCTGCATCAGATAGACATATTTGTCCATAATCTTGCAATGTCTGCCTTGGCTTATCCTGCTTACCTGGAGCTCCAGGAGGAGCAAAGCCTGTGTTTGTCTGATTGCAAAGCAAAAGCCTGGTGACAAACAAACCAGTGCAAATGTATATTTGAAAAGATTAGGAGCAAAGTATTACCAACCCATGCAGTATTTTAATCCAAGGTCCTTTAAAAGCCAAGTAGAATAATCTTCTCAATTATCCATAGTCTGCTGTTAACAGGTTTCCCTGGTTCCTTAGTACCAGGCAAACTGCTGATCGCTGCAAAACTTCTTTCAGTTTAAGTACAGAGTTCTCCTTAAAATTAGTGGTCTTTTCAGAGCTAGTATTCTAATCTCCTGATGCACCACAGCAGGCGTCTGGAATAGATCTTGCTATACTGTTTACGCTGTGCTTCCTTTTAGGGTGGTTAGAGGCAAGGGAGCACTTGTGGCAAGAACTGATGTGGTGTGGAGTTTGACAAAATCTTTCCACACCTAGTTGTTGCTTTTGTGGAGGAGGGAGGGAGTGGAGGCTCCCAACATGGCTCGGACTATGACTTCTCAAGCTTCTTCCCATCAGAGGGCTGTTGCATAGCAGGGCACAAGGCCCTGCTCCATTTCCCTCAGCATGCCCAGGGTGACAGAGGTTTCCTTTGCTGCCTTCTCCTGGATGAAAAGAAGCAGCATGGTGGAAGAGGTTTACTTTCTCTCTCCAAGGCAGAAAATAGTTTGTTCAACCCTCTGAGCCCAGAGGCACGTATTACTGAGGAGCACACTGCGTGCTTCATCCAATAGCGTAGCCTCTGGGAATGCTCTCAGCATCACGTCTGACAATAGCCTACGTGCTAAAGCTGACAGTCTCTCTGGATGGATGGTTGTAATAACTTTGCACTTTGTTTCTGTTGCTGTTTTTATCTTCTCAGTCTACCCCTGGGAGGTAAGGAAATGCTGTTAATCATTTTATGGGGAGAAACTGAGCCATGGCATGATGAGGCCACACAGGGAGCCTGTGTCAGAGCTGCTTGGCTATCAGACCCTACTCTCCTTCTTATCAGCTCTGCCTGATACATGTGTGCATAAGTAGGATATGGAGAAATGGCTCCTGAGTGACTGTGAAAAGTGGGAGGGAGTCAGGGAAGTGGGAAGAGCGGTGCTTGCTCCTGACACCAAAACCAGGCTTCCTGAAACCCTCAGTACACTGAACGATGATAGATTTGCCTCAACACCATGCTTTCATTGGAATAGATTTTTTTCACTGTTCTCATGTTGGTTTTCCAGCCACCGCCAACACTGTCTGGGCACAGGTCCATGTTGCTCTAGCTCCACAGCCAGAAAAATGGTGATCTCTGGTTCATGCTAGTACGTGGTTGTGTTGAATGCATCAAAATGCGTCATCAAGGGTTATCAGCTACATAAAGCACTGAGCCATGGCAGGGAAATCAGAGACTATATAGCAAAACATTGAGGAGAGTGACAGCGCTGGGAGCCAGAAACTTGCCCAGGAGACTCTGAGATTTAAAATCACTTTATCAGAATGCCACTTCCTAAAGCAAAACATTTCTTTCAGAGTGCTGTGTTTTGATTTCTGAGTGGGATCAGGACTACAGTTTAATTTTACAGGAGCCAATGGTACCAATTACAGCCCAAGACGTTCAGAGCATCACAGGGGACACAACCACACATCTTCCATTAATTATCTCTTGGCCAAGTTAACTCTGCAGTGATAGCACAAGTAATATGTCACAAGTTCATTTTATGTCATTAAAATCAGCAGCTATGACCCTGATTCTTGCTGGGAGAACATCTTCTCAGTAAGAAGATGCTATTTTATTGCAGGTGCTTTTCTAAGAATGCCATTTTAATGCCCAGTTCCTGCTTTCTCAGATATCCTATAGCAGGGAAGAACTAAGAGCCTGCACTAGTCCTCTTATCAGTGCAGAACCTAGACTAAGTGTGTCTTTGCTGACCTTCTTCTCCTCTTGGTGCAGCAAAGAACTGATCTTAGTTTCTAAAAGCTGGCACGTAGGTACAGCTGATAGGTATTAGAACTTCAGTTGTATATTGCTGGAATGGAAATAATTTGGCAGCTGTTGTTTTACTTGCATGACTCCATGGCATATACGCTCGAAAAGTCTTGGGAGAAAATGCCCTGAATTCCAAATCTAATATTTTGGGCTCCACAGTGAGGCACCTTTGCCTTGGGAAGAGGTGTCCTCTGCCTCTGCAGACAAGAGTATTGAGCCAGGGGATGCTGCTGTTGTCCACCTTTGGAAATTGTTTCGACATTTGATGCTCCTGTTCTCTCTCCCTTGCTGCCATATAGCCTTTGGGGGCCAAAAAGCATCTATTTCTAGATAAAGATTAGTGACCATATCAATGCTTTAAACCCAGCAATGCACTAACCACTAACAATGACAACGTATGCAGCAACTTGCTCTGCCAGCCTCACTTTGTATCTGAGAAGGAAAAAGCAAAAATGCTCAGTTTGGAATAACCCCATAACATGTGTGAGATGGACATTTTTAAAAGAAATGGTGGAAAAAAACTGTCACTGATGTTGACCATATCCTCCTCTTACCCTTCACGAAAGGCAATGCTGATTAATAGATGCGTGCATCCCTCAGTCCATCTGGCTGCCCAGTGCCTCTGAAGACAGCAGCTGGGCTGGAAGTAGGAAGAAGATAACCTGCTGTGTGAAGGTGTCCAAATAATAAATTACTCCCCAAAACCTAAAAACAAGAGAGAAATTGTGCTGTCCAAAACCAGAATTTAAAAGGGACAAGATGACACCATGTTAAGCAGCCCCTTCTGTTTGCCATTAGCATTAGGCATCAGTAGCAACAGAGCAAGTTTTCTACCAGCTCCTTAGAGGTGTTTGAGCAGGATGGACATGGAGACTGCATGGCAGTGAGAAGCAGCTGAACCTCAGCATTTTAGAGGTGATTGTACCTGTGTGGGTTTGTCCTGGCAGATACCAGCTGGAAAAGATGCCATGTGGCTCAGGTGGGCTCTGGGATCCTGTCAGGACGGTGTGCTAATTCACAAAGTCTTAATGAAAGGATCCAGTTTTAATTTCTTTCTGTGAATACCAGTGCACTGTTTGTTTGGGGGATTTTTTTTTTATTATTATTACAGTTGTTACAGAGTCTGTTCTTTCCTTTACAACAGCTACTCTAAGACTGCCAGAAAATCGACTTGGAAGAAGCACACCTCTGGGTGCACAGGAACTGATGAGAACCTTGTCCAAGAAGAGCTTCGTGCAGACATAGCCCAGCTGAAGCTGGAGTGGTTGCATGAAAGCACAGAGTTTCTGTTTCTCCTAGAATAAAAGAAGTAAGATGAGAGGTAAGCCTGTGTGCAAGTGCCTACAACCTAATTTCAATTGCAGGGTTATAAATGTGCCTGGGACCTTTGCATGTATCTGTGTGACTCTGGGACTCTGAAGCACCCCTCTGAATTGCTGTTACAGCTAGGAGGATCTCTATCTCCACATTCATCCACAGCTACAGGCACAGCAAACAAGTCCAATCTCTCAGACTGACAAAACTGAAGAAGGTAATAAAAAAGCTTCTGTTTCAAGGCCATCAAGTAAAAAGGTTGCACCTTCCTTTCTCGGTGTACTACAGAGCATTTCCTAGAAGGGCTATGTGACTGCTGCAGCAGGGCCCTGGGGCTGGCTTCCCACTGGGTGCCACAGGCATGAGTGTGAGTGTAGGTGAGCAAAGGCTGCTACTTAACCAAACCAGCATAGATGAAGAAATAACTATTTGGCAGGAACGTCTTAAAGCAAAACACATTAAGGACTGTAGCAGTGGGAATCATAGAATCTTCTGGTTGGAAAAGACCTTTGAGATCATCGAGTCCAACCACATCCATCATCCGCTGAATTGTGTCCCTCAAAAACTCACCTACCCGTTTTTTAAACACCTCCAGGGATGGTGACTCAACCACTTCCCTGGCAGCTGTGCCAGTGCCTGAGCACCCTTTCGGTAAAGAAATTCTTACTAATATCCAGTCTGAACCTCCCCTGGCGCAACTTATGGCCATTTCCCCTTGTCCTGTCACCTGTCACTTGAGAGAAGAGATCAACACTCGTTCTGCCACAGCCCCCTTTCAGGCAGCTGTTGAGGTCTCCCCTCAGCCTCCTGTTCTCCAAGCTAAACAACTCCAGTTCCCTCAGCTGTTCCTCGTAGGGCTTGTTCTCCAGCCCCTTCTCCAGCTTCGTTGCCCTTCTCTGGACGCGCTCCAAGACTTCAATGTCCTTCTTGTAGTGAGGGGCCCAGAACTGAACACAGTACTCGAGGTGCAGCCTCACCAGTGCCGAGTACAGGGGCATAATCACCTCCCTTGTCCTGCTGGGCATACTGTTTTTGATACAGGCCAAGATGCCATTGGCCTTCTTAGCCACCCGGGCACACTGCTGGCTCATGTTCAGCCGAAACTGTGTAAGCTTGCAATGGGCTGTATCCAGTGAATGTTACAAGAAAGCCAAGGTTTCAGGAATGAGAGAAAACTGTTTTTCAGCTGATTTCTAATAAAACAAAATTTACGCAGCCTGTTATCCGTTTCACTCTGGGTGACTGTACCCTCCCTCTTCTCCTTGATAACTTTTGCCTCTATGAGGATCACTGTCCACTACCAAACACTGTGGTGATTCTACCAGGTCTTTAAACACCACAAATGTGGCTGGGGAGAGACCTGCCTATGGATAGTCAGCATTCACATTTACCCTTTTCCCAGGGGAATAACTTCTGCTTTTCTCCACTTCCCCATGGATGCAGAGACTAATCTTCAGGTTGGTTTCACAGATGACTTCCAGGCTTATTTTAGTATCTGTTTTAAGACAGGAGGAATAATGGTTTAATCTGTGGCTGGCATGGTCTCGCTTGGCTCTCATGCTCTGAGGAAGCCAGTTATCAGAGAGAATTTTAATAGCTCTTACGGGCTGTATGAAAGACTAGTGATATCAGAGGGAATTCTTAAACAGACTCGTTCTGAGCTTTACAAGTTGTCTTTCTTCTGGTCTTGCTGCAGAAATGTAAGCCCTAGTTGCATGCTGCGAACCATTATGGCCGATGGGTGCTCTGGGGAGATGGTACTTGGGAGAAGTGGCCTCTGTTGCTGGTTCTGCCTGAGGAGTTGGTTTGCTTTTGCTGCCTGTGACAATAACCTAGCTAACAGGCTGCACTCCTTTCCTGTGGAAGGGCTGCATATCCCACTACCCTCTGTTTTCCTGGATGGAGCCATCTCTGGATTTGTGGCTTAAAAGCTGAGTGCTGGCAAGGGGAGCGACAAAGATCAATAATCCCCAATAAGATCATAAGCAAGACAGTGGCTTAAGAGAAAGCTCCAGAGAGCTCATAGTTATCATTAGGGGGGACAAGCACTGATGTCTTATTGGCATATCTCATTAGAAATTGCTGGGAGCTACTGGACTGGACAGTCGCTTCAAATGCCAACAGCCCTGGGGGAGATGAATGTAAATGTTGTAATTGATAGAAGGATGGAAACTGCTCCACCACAAAGTAACATTTCAAATATTGTGGGAACTGATGATGTGAAACATCTTCAGTGAGATCTGTTTCCCTCGACTCGTTTGACTCCTGTCAGAGGTGCATGTTCAAGCTTTTCTCTGGGCAGATGGCTTCTGCAAATAGAACTGGCTTTGAAATACAAAGTTTTTCTGAATTCATTATATGCCTTCTGACTTCAAAGCTTTGCACTTTCCTCCTTAGTTTTAAATAGAGCCACATGGTTGCTTTCAGGCCTGTTACATTTGAGATGGCTGCTGCCGTGGTTATCACCAGTGAGGGATGGCAGTGGTAGAAGAGTTATTTAGAGCGCACCGAGCAGCAGTGTGACCACTCAGGTCTGCATCTTGCCTCTGCAAACATCTGGCCAGGAGGGACAAGGCACCTATAGTTACGTGGGTCTCAGGGAGCTCTTCCCATCAAGGACTTTCCTGATTTTTCCATTCCTCAGTGAGGGGCATGGCTGCCCTATCTTGTCCCTGCACTTCCAGCTCTCCAAGGGTGCAGGGTGCTGTGCAAGAAGGAAGATGGGGACAGGGTGGGAATGTTTACAACAGGAGTTGTTCTGCCCAGCTCAGCAAAAGTCCTCTTCATTCAGAACTTCACAACAGGGAGGCTTCTTCACCGGGAGGGAGGATCTACATAAATAAATCTTTAAAGAACTTTATATTGAATCTGCCTTTTGGAGCGTGGTGGTTCTCTACCTCAGCTTAGCAAGTGGATGCCAGTAGTGAGAAGTTACTATAAGCATAAAACTGTCTTCATACTTAATTTTGGCAGGTTTTGGGATTTACATATCATTTTTACTTTTGAGGATGTTTTGGAGCCACTCAAAGAGATGCAAACTGGAGAGCTTTCTCTTTGTATCTGCTTGCTACAGAGAGAGATGACATTTTGTTGGCCAAAAAGTTTTCTTGGAAAGAAAATGTCACTTTGGAGACTAAAATGTCAGTTTAGTCGAATTGTTCTTATGCACAAAAGCAGGGAGAAACAAGCACCCAATCTTCAAAGCAGTCGAACCATTCCTTTCAACATCTTCTGATTTGCCATGACTGTACTTCAAAATCCTTCAGGTTCAGTTTGGAAGGTTTAAAAGCTCAAAGCCAAAATGTTCAGACCGAAACTGTTTTTTCCCCTCTCTCCTTTTTGTTTTAGAACTTGCATCAAACTGAAAATCTATTACTTGCCCTGTTCTGCTTGCCTGCGGTGTCTGGGTAAGTTGGAGGCAGAACTTGCTACACTGAAAGGCATTTAGGCAGTAGTAGTTCTTAATTTGTATCTCAGCTTTCAGCAACCAGATTCTTTCTGGCTACACTAAAAGAGCAGTGTGTTAGGACTTTCAGAATTCCTCCGTACACTTTAGAACTGAGAAGCTTTTGTGGGATTTTTATCTCATTGATGGTACATTATAAAAATATCAACTCTTTCCAAACCTTTATCATTTCAGTGGAAGAACTATTCTTAACTTAAGCCCTAGGCTTGTTTTATGTGTGGTTTGATGACCTATTCCTTCTTTCATACAGATGCTATCAACATGGGCAGCTGAGCAGCCCTCTCACACTAGATTAACCGTGTGGTGTCACTTGTGGAAGCAAAGTAAGTAAAGGTGGACAGTAATATTGTACCGTATGAGTAAACATCAAAGTTGGAATAATTCTTCTAAATGTTTCAGCATCCTAAGTACAAAGTAACAACACTATCAGGAACAGTATTTACTGCCCTCTCCTCTGGCTGTGATGGAATTAACAGCCTCCCGGAAAGAATGCAGGTATGTCACCGGTGGAAACCCAGCGAGTTAAAGCAAAAAAGCAGACAAATCCCTTGTGCACAGTATGGGAGGGAGAAACCTAATACTACTTGGAGAATCAGCACTGCATTGAATATGGCACATGTTTTAGATTCCTCGTGGGAAGGATAATGCAAAAATAGGAGACATATATATGTGTATATGCATTTGTCTATCAGCCAAAACATGTTCTGGAATTTGGTCGAAGATCAAAATAAGAGTCTGTGAAATCTAGAATTGGGGCAGGAAGATATCAAACAATGAGGAAAGACTTACAGAGTACTCTCTGCCTTAACAGGAGGGGCAAAGCCTCAGTGAAGGATGAGAATTAAAAATATCCCGGTTGACCTCACAGAAATGGAAATAATTCTGTGGCATTACCAGGGTGGGGGGAAGTTACTCAGCCATTTTTCAAATTTGTAAAACTTTTTGCCTCTAGGTTTCCATGTGCATTCATCTTCAGACGTGCCAACTGAAAGATGTTTGATGCTGTGAAAACTGTAAAAAGTCTATCTCTGCCTAACTACCCCAAGGTCATCACTTAAAACATTTAAATGTCAGGTTCAGTCTCTTGTATAGAAAAAACAGATGCTCAATTACACTGTTTATCCTATCTACTCACAAACATGTTGAGTCCGAGACATCTTTGAAATAAAATCTTCCTCCACAACATATTGCTGCCCAGTAGCATGTGTCACAGAGCATACTTAAGATTTCTTTGGAAGAAGCCAAGAACTGCCCACTGCCAGAAACCAGATATTCAATTAAATGCTCTCGTGCTTCAAGCCAGTATGGCAAGGGTACCTCTTCATGAAAAAAATTGCTGTTGTGGTAAGAGCTGGGACTAAGTGATCATGGAGAGAGATTTTTCACATTAGCACCATGGTTCCTTCCATGTGTGTAACAGTAGGATCTGACGAGGATGGCCATGAAAATCAGTGTGTTTCTGATGTTGCCCATGAATGCTCTCTTCCAGCCACCAACCATGGCCTAACCTGACCCTGGAAACTCTCAGGAAAGACAAAAAGTGGCTGTACTGAGACGATGGCTTTGCAAGAAGCAGTTGCACTCTGGTTACGGCTTTGCAAGAAGTGGCTGTGCTACAGCTATGGTTTTGAACGTTGTTTCTGACCACAGAGGTTTGTGACTTTACTACTTCTCTATCCTTATCCTAGGCTGTCTCTGTCCATGCGTAGGGCTGTCCCAGAACTGAACTGTGTCACAAAGAGGAGCTCACACCCTCCCCCCTACCCTTTTGCTTTCTCCACATTATTTTCCCAGCTCAGCTCTCTGGTGCCACTTGCAGTGCAGCAGGTGCCCCAGCACAGGTGGGGATTACCAGGCTGGGGCAGGGACTCTCCAGAGGGAACAGAAGATTTTCTGTGCCTGTGGGTAGATGTCTGAAGGACAGGCTATTTTATTTGCCTTTGGATCTAACATTCTTAGTTTATGTATTGTCAAACAACTGAAAGGACTGACATTAGCTGACTGACATTAGCAAAGCCACTTTAAAATCTTGCTGCAATTACTTTGGTTTCTAACATGTAACTAAAAGACTTTTTACCACTCTTTTACATGATGGCTGCTTTCTACAGTCTGAGCAATGTAAACAGAAATCAGCCCTATGAATCTTGCTGATACAGGTGTTTTGAAACCCTTTCCAAATACTTTTGCCAGTGACTGCAGAAAAGCTTTTATATCAGTAAGAATGTGTATATTGGGCTTTCTTCCAGAAGCTGTGAGAGGGGCACAATGTATGCTGCCGGATTTTTTTACCAACTGAATAAAAGTCTTTTCTTTTTCAAATAAGCAACTCGGACTATGGCAGAAGTATTTCACTGTATAAATGAATTCTACCTATTCTGATCTGGGACTTGGTGACTTTACTGGACAGAGATGCTCAGATATATGCATACAAAGCACCTGGTAGTTTTATAACTTTTGCAGATTTTAACTATCCAGTACTGCACGTTTCTACCCCCCTGCCTTGGAGGAACTGGCTTTTTAAAGCAGCAGCTGAGACCAAGGGGAATATGTGAGGCCTGAGGGGGAAAATGAATCTTTAACAAAATCTCAGGCTAAGCCTCTAATTTTGGGCTACATCATTGAAAATGTGAATCCTGGACTTTTAACCCAACCCCACCCCCTCTTGTCCTTGGGGATGATTGGGCTCTATGCTGTTTTGTATAAGGCTTATTGCAGTCAAAAGTCTCACTGAGATACATAACCTTTCTATCTGCTAGTATGTCATTGGGTATTTTTCCTTAGCAGAATGAGAATGTATTAGGAAGACACAGATCTCCTCAAGAATTGCATCATGAGGTTTAAAACATAGTGTACAATGAAGGAAAGTATCACGTTGAAATGAAGCCTTCTGTTTCTAATTAGGAGATCAGTTAGGTGTTGTGCTCTGCAGCTCTAGAAAAGTCATACACAGCAGCTGAAATGCCCTGGGAAGGACTGTAATAGCCACCTTGGTACTTAGGAACCAGCCTGTGGCAAGCTGTGTGTGTTACCTGAAGCGAAATGTCACATAGACTCTGTTAAGCTTGTCCTCCAAGACAGCGATCGTGCTGACCTTGCTGTGCTTGGTGAGGCTACCACAGATTTGCCGTACAGATGGTGACCCCAGGGAGTCCATCTCCTAAGTGTTCGTGTGGATGCCCAAGCCAGCAGCACTGTGCAGGGAACGCAGCATCCTGCGACCGCACAGGCTGTGCAGCCAGCTTCTCTACCAATCTCTTTCCAGAAGAAAACACCTGTATAAACATATTCCTCTCTTTCCTCGCTGTAGGGCTTTGGAACAGGCTGAGTAGTGCCTAGCATCCTGCAGCTCCCTGTCTGCTGGGATGGGAGCTGGGAGTTCTGGGGCCACTGCAGATGCTGGTACCCACAACAGATGCTGGTACCTGTCACCTGGGACAAGCCTGCAGCATGCGACTGCTCTCTGTTTGCCAGCAGGTAAAGCACCTCTGTCACACACCCTCGTTAAAAATGCACAAGTCTGGCATTGTCAGAAAATAAGTCAATGCATTTCCATTTAAGTAAGTGTCTTTTACTTTTGTGGGTAGCTCTTCTAATGTTTAATTAGCATTAACTGGTGATGACTGGAGTGCAGAGAGAGACGGAAGCAGACGGTTTCTGAACCACAAAGTAGCAAGTGGCTTCTGGCTGGCACTTAGTGCAGCATAGAATTAACAAATTTTACTCTGAAGCTTTCCTAGAAAAACCTTGATATCATTCTCCAGTTTGCCTCTCTGTTAGATGGACTACAGGAAATATTAGTTCAAGCTGTTGTGAAGGTTAGTTTGGGATTTTTCTTTCCCATTGTTAGCAAATGGGACAGTGCTTTTGTTCCCAGGCAGTTTTTAATTTTTAAGGGTGATGAGTGCCTCACTTTGACCTAGTGTTAAACATTTAAATGCACCAGTAGGGTGCCTTCTTCGTATCAAACTCAGATGTCTCATCTGCAAAAATAACCCCCTGAAACAAACTGAAAACAATTCTCCTCGTATGCATAAAACTTGGCCAAAAAAATCTTTCTTCCTCCAGAGATCAAAGCAGGAACTATGTAGTTTGGATTGTGCAATGAGGTTAGATTTTTCTTCTTCCCAGTCAGTTGTCAGCCAAGAGATATGTTTGGATTTTTCATCCCCGTGTGGATTTATGGGAACATGCGCTAGGAGACCACATCAACATTGTAATAGTGCCGGCATTGATCTAACACAGTGTTTATGTGGACTCCAGCCATCATTCATTTCTTCTCCAGCATCCAGAGGCTATAATGGATTTTTTTTTATACAATAATCATGATAGTACTTAGCTGCTGTCTAGTATTTGCAAGGCATTTTATGAAGAAGGTCAATATAATTATCTCCATTTTACAGCTGGAAAATAAAGGCTCAGAGACACGAGCACCAAGTTCATGAGTACCACAGCTCCCTGGAGGCCCAGAGCCCCCTGGAGGCCCAGAGCAGGACCCAGGCTGGTGTGTCCTGGCCGTGCTGCTAAAATGAGCCTTTTCTTTTTCACTCAGGTAAGATTATGCAGGTTCAGCCCCTTGCAGCCCTAGTATGAGTGCCCACTCTGGAGATCCACACCATGGAAGGAGGTATCTCTCCAAGAACACACGGTTGCTGAAGGATACAGACCATGCAGTTTTCCAGAAAAACAATTGCTCTTTCCTTTAGTCACTACAACGACTACGTGAAGGTGGGTGCAAAAGGGAAGCATCTGTGTCTTTCCTCCCCGAGTTGTCTTTTCTCTTTGGGAAATTCCATGATTGAGATTTGACTGGACCCTTACTTGAATCTGGGATATCTGTCCTGACAGCTCCTTTCTCCACTGACTCACTCCATCTTCAGCTCTTCTGCAGCTACTTCCTCTGGTGGCCCAAGGAAAATCGGTCCTGTCCCTCCTCACTCCTTCTTTTATCAGGTCCAAGGGGGGTTGAGAACCCAGCACAGCCACTTTTGACAACTCCATCCCCCCCAGCCCATCTGCAGTTCTCTGACGAGGTGCAAGAATACAGGTGTTTCCTAACATTAAGCTGAAATGAAGATCTGAACCCAGACGAAGGCAGTGGGCTGTCACCACGGAGCTTCTGTGCTTTAGAGTAATAGGATTGCACATTCAGAGTCTGCGAAGAGCTTATCTTATTGCCTTAAATAAAGTTAAAAAAATTAAAAATCAGAAAATTAGTCTTTAACGGGGCCTAAACCATCTGTGCTTACAAACTGGGCCTCAACTAGCTTGTGCTGTGTTTGCAGCATATGTTTAACAGCTACTTATGGGCACAGGCTAAGCATGTTATTAGGTTTTCCCTTCCATAGTTGTAACTACAGGATAAAACTGTGTGTCTGCTTAACCCACACCTCCTCCCAGGCCTGGGGTGGACTCCTGTCCTGTATTTAAAGTCTCCCTCAGTGTCCAGCAGCTATTAAGTGTGAGCCCTTCCCAGCCCCTGCTTCAGGTACTGGAAATTTTATTTTCCCTTTGCAGCTGACATCAGTGTATTCCCAACATCAAGGATATCAAGATATCCAACAGGGGACTTTGAAAGGAGAAAAAATTGTTTGTTTGGAAAGGTGTTTTGGCAGATCTCTAAATGAAATACAGGTCATTTGAGAGCTTGTGATGTGAAGCAGAAATGGCTCCTAGCCCTTCTCCTGCTTCTGTGGCACTCTCTTCCTGAGCCTTTAGGCACCTGCAAATGCAAGAAATACTTGAAATTATAAAAATTGGAAGAGGCAGTTTGGTAGCTCATATTTTTTAAAGTACATGAAACTACAGTAGGTTGCTGGCTGGATAAAGTGGATAAAACATAATCCCTGTGCAGACCATAAATAGTTTTTCTACTCCCAGCAATGGGAAGGAAGGATGGGGAGAAAGTGGGGAAAGCGGGCATTCTGGCTTGATTAGGGAAAAAGATTTCCCACAAATATTTTACGATTTGCTCACACCTTCACCATGTGTGAAATCAGGGGTCTATAATAACTTCCCAGCTCCTGAAAACACTCTATTCAGATGCCACAGTGGGTTCACAGATGTCTGCTCCCACTGGGAGCCCACAGCCCTTTAGGGTGAGTCTTTTATTTTATTAAACTGATCATAACCTCATGCACCCATATTCCCTGAAGTGGATAGCTGGCTTTTCCCTTTCCATTTTGCTATACGCTCTGTTTCTGAATCACCAGGCACCTACACTGGACTGTGCTACACCATGACAGGGCCTCATGGGATGATGAAACAGGTGATGAAATGCACCTCATGATGGAGTTGGGAAAGGTTAGTTCTCATTGGCTGGTGCTTTCTACTGTTGATCTTAAAAATATTACTATTAATCTTCCATAAAAAAGAGGTTTGTATTATATGTTGCTATATTTACAATTTATTCTTTTTTACTGTAAAATTCCAGCAAGACTGTTCCCTTGTTTCTGCCAGTTATCAAGATACAGTTTGTTGTTGAACCTGGTAGACTACAGTGGTGTAATATCTCTCTGCAAGGAAAACACATTGACAGCAATACGAGTTTTTCTGGAGTTAGTTCTTACTAGGTTTGAGTCGAGTTGGGGTTTTTTTTGGCTAATTTACTTATGGATATTTCAGCAATACTTTTGGTCTGTCAAGGAATGAACAGAATACTCTAATTTCAAAAAAATGGATCTTTGATCAGATTTGAAGGGAATTGTGAGGGAAACATACAAAAGAATTTGTAAGGGCTGGGATAAAAGAAAGGGAACGGGACAATTCTGCTTAGTTCCTTAAATGTTATCTTATGCCAAAATGTCTAGGTTTTGTTTTCTTATTTTTAAGGGAAGGAAAAAAACCCCACACTTCACATTAAAATGACTTCTGTGTGCTATTCTTGGGATTTGCCTACAAATAGAAATGTCTCACTTAATATTAGGGAATTGTGTCTTATCTTAATTATGCTTTGTAATTGTGTAGACCTGTGGCTCACTCATGCCTGCCACAACTACTGGGGGAGTGACAGGAGGAAAAAAATCCTTGCCTACTTAAATAAGAAAAAAGTGAGGCTGGGAACCTGAGTGCAAACCGCCTTCCCCTGGAACTGGGCTGGAATGTGGCGGTGGAAGAGCTGCTCACTGCTGAGATGCTGCTAGTTGACCTGCAGCCTGGGGCTCCCTGTTTCACTGCCCACCCACCCATGAGTTGATGTGGGACCAAGCGAGCTCTGCAAAGCGAGAGAGGCCACAGGAGACACAAAGAGCTAAACCTCAGGTGTGGCATCATGCATGGTGGGGATGGGAGCTTGTGTGCAGAAGAGATTTCCTACATGGATAGCAAGGTCGGTCGTGTGCCTGTAACGAAAAAAAGCATTAGATGGAGAAACTGAGAAAGTCTTAACCTGAGACTTTCTGTTGTCAGATAATGCTGTCTGGTGACAGATTTAGCTGACATCATGCTTTTTTAATAGCAGAAATAGCAGGTATGTCCTAAGTACAAGCAAAAGACAGAGGTGTGGAGGGATTTTAAGGTAACTTTCTGCAGTCCATTCCGTCCCTTCCCTTTTAAAAGAATTCTCCGTGAGTGGAGAAAGTGGAGAGCACAGCTCATATCCTTCTCTCACTCTTCCCTTTGCATGTCCGTCAAAGGGAACGGTCATATTGTAGAAACTACCTCCTAAAATTGAACTTCAGACTATATGGTGGACTACAGTACCGTGAAGAATTGTATTTAAAACACAAGACTTCTTTTCTTTTTACATTATGACTGACTCCTGAACTGCAAACAAGGATTAATGAATACCACTCCCCACGAGAGAGCAGACACACTGCATGGCACACCAGGGTCTGAGGGGGCGCCAGACCCAGCTTGTCAACTCCTTGCACATCAGGATGTAGCAAGCCTGGTTGCCTGTCTGTGGGGCTGAGTCCTTGAGCAATCCACTCCCTGAGGAGACAAAACTGCCATTCTTGAGCTACCAAGCATGAAGAAGCTTTCAGTAGTGATGGATAGACAAAGAGTAACAGTAGAGTAGGTTAAACTACCTCTACGCTAGCTGTTCGCTCAAGCAAAGAGTAAAGGGCTAGCTAACTCGACAATTACTGTGATCCCCAAGTGTGTTTGTCACTTTAAATTTCACGTTTAAATTTTTTTGTTATCTAGCCATGCATATATCCCTTACACAGGTTTGTTGTGCCCTGAGTGAGAATGGAAATTACCACTGGCTGAACAGTCTTTCCTTGTCTCCATCCTCTGGGAAGCCTGCTATTCCTGTTTCTTTCAGTTCCGATCGAAACGTAGCTTGAATATATAATCCTATTGCACATAAAGCATGCAAACACTGTTATGCTTTTTGGAGTGGTATAGTGAATTGTGAGAAGCACCTACATCTGCTGGCTGGGGGATAATGACATGTATATTCCGCCTGGCTCTGTAAGCTTTTAGTACTGCCTAAGATAAAAAGAGACAGAGTGGCCAGTCCAGTCCATCAAAAAAAGTTTGGAAACTTCTTTTTATTCTTTACATTTGTAAAAAAGAAAAGGTTGCATTAGATGTTAGGAAGGCCATTTCAAGATTATTTTGTCTTGAAAACAGGGAAGTTGTAGAGTCTTCATCATGGATGGTTTTAAGAAGAGAACAGATTAAAAGCTGTCAGGATTCATGTAGAAGTTGCAGTCGATTCTACTTTAGAACAAAGGACAACATCCAATATCTTATAAAGACAGCAACTGCTGCTGCCTTGGCTGTGCAAACGTCTGAACCAAGCTGCACCTGCCCTTGGCTGCTGTGGGAGTAAGGGATAAAACCTTACTGTACTGGGGGCTCTGGTCTTGTCTCTGCAGCACAGTCTTTCATCTCTTACTGAACCATGAGGAACCATGTGGTTATGAAGTGCTTCTTCCCATGACACAACCTCCCCATTTCTGGCAAAGAACTGCTGAGAAACTTTCTGAGATGAAGATTGCAGGTGCATCATTGTGTTTAATAGTTACCAGTAGTCTTAGCCTCCAGCAATTTGTCAGATCACTTTCTGAATTAGTTTATGCTTTCGTTGTCAAAAAAACCCCCATACCATGTCTGTGGGCTCCACAGCTTCGCTATAGGTAGTGAGATTTGGATTTGGCTGGTGGTTTCTCTGAGTGTCCCCAGGTAGTGGCTTCTGAGAAATCCAGAGTAATCCCTCCCCGCTATGCCAGGCACAGGTCTACACACCTCTAACTGACCTCCACATCTCTAACTCTCAGCATAGGGGACTACAGGAAGAAAGTAAGGAAGGGTTTTGAGCTCAGTGGGAAGCAGGAGCTGCTGTTTCTGCAGAGCAGATGAGAACAGCTGGGCAGCTGCCCCTGGCTGAGCGATAGCCAGTGGAAATTCAGGGGCAGCTCTCTTCCTCGGTGTCTGCAAGAGGAGCAGCTGATCAGCTGAACCTCTCCTCTCCAAGGGGCAACAGGTCCTGCTGAGTCCTTGCCAGGGGTCCTAATGCAGCTGGTTGCTGGAATCAGCAGGATGGGGCTGATGGGGAAAAAGCCGGTGGTGTAACATCCAGCCGCCCGGTCCTTCCCTCCCACTCACACTGGAGGCACCACCAGTGCCTCCCTTCCAGCCAGTGAGTTGGTGGCCTCATTGTGTCACTCATCTCCGCTCCTTTGGTGTTGTAACCGTTTGAGGAGCAATACCAGAGTCATGTTCCTGAGCCTGCTTGTCTGAGCAGTTGGCAGCAGTCGCCCAGTTGCCCTGCAGGGACGATGCTACCTGATGCCAGTGCTCTGTTCCTTCTTTAATGGGCGGTATCTTTGCAGCAGACAGTACACATGCTGCAGCCCCAGAGGCTCCTCTGCCTGGGATGTGCGTTTCACACCTGCTTTACAGGTACAGGATTACAGCCTTGCTTTGTAAATTAACCCTCTGTAATTAGAAACATTAGCACTCCAACTTCCCCATCAATATAAGCAAGGCCCTCATAATCCTCCCTGCTTGTTCCTAGCAGTCGGAGATAGCACTGGGAGATCCTGCCAATGCTGTTTTTGATCTGAGCTGTTACTGCAGTGCAGCACATTGAATTTTGAATACAGAAATTGCATGGAGTAGCCTGATCCTAGGAACATTCCTGCTCTGTCTGGCAGCCTGTTTGTTGTCAGGTTTTTCCCTGCAGTTCTGAAGAAGATGCCATTTGTGGGCAGTTGATTGGGTGGGGAAACAAAGAATTGTGCGCTTACTGCTCTCCCCATAGAAATTCTGACTTCCCATTCACTTCAATTTGCCCTAGGCACCTTTTTAAAATGTGGATCAATTTTCCTCTTTCAGAGTTTTTGCTGGCACTTATCTTCCTGGAATGGTGCTTAATCAGTCCCTGTCTGAATTCTCTGTAAGGATAATTGATGTCTATGTCTCCAACAAGCTGAAAATTGTTCCTCTCCCCCAGCTTTTGACATATAAAGGGACTTTGTTTCCTTCAGTGCATGTTTTTGTCTAACAGGCAAATGACCCTAGCTGTAAGGCTTGTGAAGTGTTGGTACAGCTGCAGACACCTGCCTCTCAGCCCAGGGCAGGAGAGGTGTGGTGCCCTTCCTGGATTAAAGCTGAGGACTGTCTCCAGAGCTCACCCCATGCAGGCACCGGACCCATTGCAGGGGTGTGTTACCCTCCAAACATTTTGATCCTATCTTTTCCCAGGGCGATTTCAAGAACGAAGTCACCATGTCTGAGGAATATTTTCAGATGTCCTTCCAAATTACACTGCAGCTCGCTCCAGGATGCAGCAGCCAGGGACATCTGCACCTGGGCAGACGAGGTCCTTCAGGCACTAAAAAACACCAGAGATCCAGAATGGCCACTCTGCACTGATTTGAACTTCCAGACCTTTCAGTGAGAAGGTAATTAGTCTTCTGAAGAAATGAGTCAGAAGTTCTTGCTGCTCCTTTGAAAGTTTAAACCAGCCTGGTGCTGCTGACATGCCTTTGCTGTGTCCAAGTGTCGCAACACCTTCTGAACTGGCAGCACGGCCAGGAATCAAACTGCCATGTGATGCACATCTCGCTGCAACTACAAAATCTCTAGTAAAGCCCAATACTTTGCTTTCTGAAGTAAAACAAACACCCCCCCACACACCCCTCTTCTGAAGTATGAACTAGCTGTGAGTCAGTAATAGGAATGACTGAGTCTGCCTGCAGCCCGAGACCACTGTCCTCTTCTCATTTCTCCTGTTCATCTCAATGCATGTTTAATGCTGTAGCCTAAAAATAATGCTTCAAAGGTCAACACCAATGTTGACATCTGAAGAACCATATTTTGCAAAGGCTGGTGATCAGTCCACCCAGCTCATTTATTCTACCCTCTCTGGACACCCACCTTCTGTCTTGTAAAGTCCAACAAACTGTTTTCTACAAAACTTTCTAAACGTGGACTTCTCCTGAGTTTGACCTGCTGTCGTGTGTTCTCAACGCAAGCAGTTGTGGCACTTTGTAAAAAGGTAGGGACAGAGTCAAGTGAATGGACTTTGTTAGAAAAACAAATATCCTGAGGGGTTTGGTCCTGGTCGTGCCTTTCTTCTCCAAATGGAAACGTGAATTTTGAACAGTCACTGCACTGAAGTGCTGAAGACACCAGAGGGCTCTACTGTGAGACATACGGCTGGATTGCCAAAGTCCACAGGATTTTGCTTTCAAGGCACAGCTCTCATTTTTGATGATCCTTCCCCCTAAAGGGTAGATGTTGCCAGCAGTGTGGGCCTGAACTTCCTATTTGCAGCATGACAGTGGCTCAAGTTCAGGTTATTCCTCTCCTCAGCTGTGCTATTTTTTAATCGGGATATGGTGCCATTTAAGATTTCTGTAGAAACGTATTATGCAAAGTGTATCTTGTGGAAGGGCCAAGGCGATGTTGAAAAACCAGTTTTCTGACAACACTTGACTTAATCTGGAAGTCACCACATTCTCAGTGCTTTCCGTGATGTCATAGTTTTCCCCAACCTGTTTTACAAATGAGTCTACCTGTAGTTGCGCTCGTGCCTTTCCTGTAGGAAGTTTATATTGAAAGATCGCCAGGCTTTGCTCACTTGGACGGGGAAATCTCTTACATGACTCGCCTTGCCTACTCAAGAATTTTGGCTGCCTCTGTTGGCATGATACAGAAATGTGTTTGCTAGGCTTTTATCCTTAAAGGGATAGAATTTTGCTGGTATTTTACACTTAAAAGGATACAACATTTCTTCAAAACTGGAACTCACAAGCATACACATTCTCAGTCTGTTGCCTGGGATATTAGCCAGCCAACTCCTAATAACGCTAAAGCCTAGCAATGTAGGATTAAAATACATTAGTTAGGGATAAATTGTCCATATACTGCAAAATACATCTTAATGTGCATAGGAAACGTGCCCTAAGCCCAATACAAATCTTACTTGTCAAATCCTTTATGATACTTAGGAGGTTAATATCAAGAATGTCTAAGGGCTTTATTGTGCTCACTTTAATTATTTGGAAATTGCTTTTTCTGACTCGAGTGATGCCTGGTATTCTTACGTGGTAGTTTCTGCTCGGTTTCAAAACATCTTGACTGTCTCAGGCTATTTCTGAGCGTGCCTGTGCTCCCTTTTAGTTGTTTATAACAACATCAGGAAACCGCTGGTGCAAAAAAACAGCGAGGGCTGGAGTGGGATTCCAGTTTATGTGCCGAGGAGCAGTGGTGTTGGATGTCACAGAGACATGCTTCACACTTTGCTGCTCCCAGCCGTCAGGGACAGTCTGCAGTGCATACTGACAGAGTTGTCCTCCCTGAACCTCGCCACGCGCCTGGCTGCCAGTGCTGCCTCTGGGCGAATGCTTCCTTTTGCACCACGCGAAGTCATAGAATGGTTTGGGTTGGAAGGGACCTTAAAGATGATCCAGTTCCAATCCCGCTGCCATGGGCAGGGACACCTCCCACGGGCAGAGACACCTCCCACCGGACCAGGCTGCTCAAGGCCCCATCCAGCCTGGCCTTGAACTGTTCCAGGGAGAGGTCATCCAAAACTTCCCTGGGCAACCTGTGTCTCACCACCCTCATCGTGAATAATTTCTTCCTAATGTCTAATCTAAATCTCCCCCCTTCCAATTTAAAGCCACTCCCCCTCATCCTATCGCTACTTGCCCTTGGAAAAAGTCCCTCCCCAGCTTTCCTGTAGCCCCTTCGGGCATTGAAAGGCTGCTCTAGGGTCTCCCTGGCGCCTTCTCTTCCCCGGGCTGAAGTGCCCGCCTTCGGGTCCGGCACGCGGGATCCTGCCTGCTCTCAGGCCGCCGCCTGCGGGGCGGAGGGGTCCGGGACGCGCTGGGGACCACGGCGACGGCGGAGCAGCCCCAGCCGGCCCCCACCCGCGCCCCTCGCTGCGCCGCGCAGCGCGCCCCGCGGCGGCGAGGGGAGGTGCCGCCGGGCGCAGGGCGCCGTTCCATTGGCTGCAAGTCGGGGTTACTTTGCATGTCCCTGCCTCCCGCGCCGTTCCATTGGTTGCGAGCCGGAGGCGCTTTGCATCTCCCCGCCTCCCCGCGCCGCCTGGCCGGCGCGACGCTGCGGTGCGGTGTCGGGCGGACGGCGCAGTGCAGGAGCTGGAGCGGGGCTGTGGCGGCAGCAGGGCGCGGATAAAGCACTGCTGTTTTGCCGGCGTCTGGCGGAGCGAGGCGGGCGGCAGCAGCCGCAGGCTGTGGCCGGCGGGGCGAAACGGCCGGCGGTCTCACTGTTCTCACACCACACCCCCCGCCACCCCTGCTTTCCTGCGAGAGCCGCTCCCCGCCCGGGTCCCGCGGGCAGCAGCATGAAGTGCGGCGATGGCCCGGCGAGGTAAGACGGCGGTGAGGACGCTGGAAGACCTGACGCTGGACTCCGGGTATGGTGGCGCGGCGGACTCGGTGCGCTCCTCCAACTTGTCGCTGTGCTGCTCGGATTCGCACCCCGCGTACCCCTATGGAGGAAGCTGCTGGCCGCACCTAACTGACTCCATGCACAGTCGCCACAACAGCTTCGACACCGTGAACACCGTCCTAGCGGAAGACTCCGAGGTGCTGGACTGCGCGGGGCAGCAGTGCTCCCGGCTCCTGCCCGACCTTGAGGAGGTCCCCTGGAGCCTGGAGGAGGTGGAGGCGCTGCTGCTGCCGCCGCCGCCGCGCCGGGAGCCGCGGACGTCGGGCTGCCCGTCCAGCAGCGCCGGGAGCCGGGATGCGGCGGCGCGGCTGTCGACGCTGGTGAGCCGGGCGCTGGTGCGCATCGCGCGGGAGGCGCAGCGGCTGAGCCTCCGTTTCGCCAAGTGCACCAAGCACGAGGTGCGCAGCGCCATGGAGATCGTCCTGGGCTGGACGCTGTCCGCCCGCTGCACGGCGGCCGCGCTCAGCGCCCTCTCTCTCTACAATATGGGCGGCAGCGGCGGCGACCGCTTCAGCCGCGGGAAGTCGGCGCGCTGCGGGCTGACGTTCTCCGTGGGCAAGTTCTACCGCTGGATGGTGGACAGCCGCGTGGCCCTGCGCATCCACGAGCACGCCGCCATCTACCTCACCGCCGGCACCGAGAGCCTCTTCCGCGACATCCACGCGCGTGTCCTGGCGGGATGCGCAGCCCCGCTCCCTCCGCCTGGCCGCCCCCCGGCCGCCGCCACCGCCCCGGCCTCGGAGAAGGAGAAGGAGGGCGGCGAGGGTCCCCGCTTCACCCTGGAGACGCTGGAGCAGACGGTCAACAACGACCCCGAGCTTTGGGGCTTGTTGCAGCCCTACCAGCACCTCATCTGCGGCAAGAACGCCAGCGGTGAGTGCGGCCGGCGGTGCTGGACCACCTGTTGTGGATGTCTGCCCGTCTGTCTGTCCGTCCCCTTGCCAATGTGGGGGACTGGGGTGGCTGGGGATGGAGGAGAGGGCAGCGCGGTGGTTTTGCCTCTTCTCGGTGATTCCTGGTCCGGAGAGAGGGGATGGAGGTGCTGAGCATCCCTGCCTGGCTCTGCTGGAGCTGCCTGAATGTGTGTGTGTGTGTTTTGCTGGGTAGTGGTGGTGTGTTTGGGGAGGGGGTGTGTGAGGGGGTGTGTGTGTTTGGGGGGCGCGTGTTTGTCTGGGTGTGTGTTTGGGGGTGGGGGTGTCGGAGTGTGTGTGTCTATGAGTGTGTTTGTGTCTGTGACTGTGAGTGTGTGTCTGTGTGTGTGTTTAGGGACAACTGGCAGGGGTTTCAGCGACGAGTGAGGCGAGAGACACCGTTCACAACTCCGGTTTTCCACAGGAAATGGCAGAAGCGCAGCTGAGCGCTCTTGCAAGCGAGATCAAACTTTGTTGCATATGCAGTGGTTTGGCCAGAGATTGCGTGGTTGGCGCTGAAATGCAGTCTTTCTGGACAGATTTCATTCATGTTGCTGCTTGTTTACCCAGAGCTTGACACACAGATGCAACACGGTGATGCATCAGCTTCCTGGGGATTTTTTTTGTTTGCTTTTTAAGTGAAGAGTCCAATATTTTAAATGAGTTATCGTTCGGTAGAGCAGGATCCCAGAGTTGACGTTCCTTATTTCAGCTCCCCCTGTTTGTCAGGAAAGGAAAAACGGAATGAGCTGCCTCTCAGGGATTCAGAGTTAAAATTGTGTGGTTTTCTCCTACCTTCTCTAAAGCGTGCACAGGCACATGCAAACACTTCGGTTCAGCTTATATACAAAATACCTGTTAAGCTGAGATGCAAATACTGGGGGGCGGGGGGGGAAAGGAACTGGGCGAACAAGGATAACTGGAAGTCTAGATCAGGTCTATAGATAAGACCTGTTAAGTTGTTATGGCCACAGACGATGCATTACAGCTAATTATCTATTGTGTTAAGACACCTTCTCTCCCATGAGAGACCCAAAGGAGGATGCCAAGCAGGGGCAAAGGAAAGGGGCACATCCTCCTCCGTGGTGTAAATAGATGCAGCTCTGTTATATTCCTCTGGTGGTTTTACTCTGTGGATGTCCTCCCTAGAGGCTCTGCTGTATCTCCGCTCAAAATGCATCCGGTGTCGGGGTATGGGTTGCAGGACCCTTGTGCTTTATTCTAGCACTGTTGCAGGCAGGCATGTCTTCCCTAGGAGTGCCCCCGTTGTTTTTTTCCTCGAGTCCTGATGCTGTGCCTGTAAGGTTTCTGATGACACTGTGTTGCGTTTCTGACATTGCAGTACTGGCTGTGCAGGCTCCTACTGAGCCTTTCATTTTGTTTTGCGGATCTCTTAACTCCCTCTGTATTAGCTTGGTGGATTTAAATGAACTTCCTTCTGACCCTCATTTATGTGCCTTCACAGGAACAGGGTTCGGAGTTTTCATCTCCATTTTGTTGTAGCTTTAGCTTTACCTGGCACAAATCTCCTTGCTAGCTCAGTCCTGACACGAGCAAATGGCATTTTTCTAAGATGTTTGAATCAGACCCAAGCAAGTTGTCCATTTTGTTTTGCCTCTCTCCCTGTGTCATTATGCTTTCTATGCATATTATTGTAATATTTTGCTTTTTAGCATCTTATATGTAGTTTGACATCCTGTTAAATATATTTAGTTACAGGTGCAAACAAGAGTCAGACCTTTTTGTAATGAAAACTGTTTTTTATTGCTGTTTACATTTGTCCAGATTTAATCCAAGGACTCATTGCGTGCTCCTAAGTACTTTCATGGCAACTAAACCAGCCATTATGAACCATTAAACACATCAGTGTGTTTCTTTACCAGGGAGATATTTATCCGTTTATATAGTCCTCACGATTTTGATGTCTGAGTGCTCAATGGTTGGTTGCAAATGTTTCCTTCTCAGGCACTTAAAAGGTGGGGAAATCTGATGGGAGAGATATTTTGACCTGCTTGAAACTACTGGGATAATCTGTGGTAGGAGGCTAGGACTGCTGGAAGCTGCATCTCTATGAAATGACATAACCGCAAGTTCATCCTTCTTCTGTACTCAGTACTTGAAAGACCGTGCTAAATCAACTTAATAGGTAGCAGACTTCTTGCATCTCTCTGTACTGCTCCAGGGTAAGAGACTGACTGGTCTTTTGCTCTGGAGGTTTGATACATTGATGCCATTGCCCAGCTGGGTGGCATGTGGACACACAAGCACTGGAAACAGTGGATTAGGTCCATCAGATGTGGATGAGAAGTGGTGCATAAGTCCCTTCTGGATCATAGCCAATATGATTTAATTGAAGGAGAAAGTTAAGCAGTTGCAAAAGCAGAGCCCCTAGCAGTACCTTATCTGCAGGCAGGCTTTTTTTGAGGGAAGGGGTGTATCTCTCTGGCAGGCAAATGTCAAACCTTCAAAAATTTCCCAGGCTAAATTCAACACCTTAAATTCTGTCTGGAAAATGAAACAGGCAACTCAGGAAGATCACAGGATGCAAGCATGTGAGGAACATCAGTTTGTGGATAATACAGTCTGAGCTTGTCCTATAATTTGTGAACACGTGTGTTGGGGAAGATGGTCTGAGGATCTGCAAGATACAAACCAGCCTTTCAGGGTTTCCTTGTCAGCTGTGGAGAGAGTTTAGTGGTTTCAGCTGAGGTTTTTTAGCTTGATGTCATACCCAGTCATCTTGGAAAAGCTGCTAAGTAAGAAGAGTATTGCAAGATAACCTTCTACTTCCTGTAAATGATGGTAATGCACCTTTAGACAAAGAAGGTATCAGTCTGTTCTGTTGGTGGATGCTTCAGGCTGCTGGGCTTGTCTTGAGTGTGTCTTGCCTGATCTCGGACAGCTGCCTCGACAGGAGCCCCAGTCTTCTCCAACAGGTGCCTGCTCATTCCTCGTGTGGGGTTGCAGGTGGTGGCACTCCTTTGTGCATTGCAGGCAGCAGGCCACATCTCCTTGATAAGCCTCTTGACAACCTCTTGTGTGGTATAGGAGAAGGAATGACAAAGGAGAAGCAGGCAACGGCACTGGGATGAAGCTGCTGGAGTACGCCAGCAGCTGCTAGCATCTTGGCTCAGTTTATCCTAGTTACTATATTAGAAAGAATAGACCTTAAAAGCACTCTGAGGTAGTAATATTTTTTTCCCCTTGCACAACCAGAATTTTAATGTCATGGTTGAATGGAAATTAAAAACTTCACATTTGGGATTTCATTGGCGCTCAAATGTTTCAATTACGAGCTCCATCTGAACAGCACAGTACACATTTTACATCCTATAACAGTCGCGTGGAGTGTTATTTCCCTTGAAATAGTGAGAGCAAAATATTGTGTACTCAATGAAAGGCTGTAAAAACTGGCACCTCTGTGGTTTAAGCTATATTATTTTTGTTTCTTTATTGCTCATCAAACCCCTACTTGTAGGCCAGATCTGAGAGCTGCTTTGATGTGACTGGGAGGTTTCCCCAGGTCTTAGATTGAGCGCAAATCATAGGACTAATGCCACGCATTTCTTTTTCACAGGAGATGGTTGGATGGCAGGTCCAAGTAGCTTAAAGTCACCTACATTGTATTACAAAGATCCTCTTCTACCAGGCGAAGGAATGATATTAGAAAACAGATTAATATAGAGTTCAGAAGCCAGGTTGTTCTCATTTTCAGTCTTGGGGGTCTCTTTATCTTGTGTTGCAGGACTCTAGTCCCTCGTGGTGGGAAGGGTACCAAGGAGCCAGTGATTGTGAGGAAGGGTTTTTTGCGGAGCAGCCAGTGTACACAACTTGCCTTGTCTGTTTGTATACAGCTACTAAAAATAGTTATTTGGAACCCAACTGTGTTCCTGTGGTTTCTTCTTATTCTTAATATTATTTAGAGAGGAAGGCACAGCAGCTAGGAAGAAACCCAGGATTAGGTCAGGCTTGGCTGACACATGTGAGCTAACCTCAGTTTAACCTTAGCTTCTCCTGATCCAAGCAAACTAGAGGGACTCCAAGCAAGTGAGTAATTCCAATATATTAGCACAGCTTAAACAAATCAGTTAATACTTTTAAGTTTTGATACATATGTATACTTATGTGTGTGGATATAGAGACCATTCCCTTTCCCTTGCTGGAGAGCAGTCTGTTATCTGTTTGTTATTTCTCTGCTTTCTATTGTAATTGAACCATTCAAGATGCTATTACAGCTTTAGGAGCAACGTAAAAATCAGTCTAAAACTTATTTTGGCTAGCATGATCGAGGAATATTTGGGCACAAAATGGAGTTTCATGCCTTTTTTTCCTGGGCTTTTTTAACTGCAATTTCAAGAGCATCCTTTTTCTTCTCGTTATATTTCAATTTTATTTTTCACCAGTACAAAAATCCGGAATACAGTTTGAAGTTTCTTATATGCGCCTGTATCTTATACTTCAGGGTCTTCATGGTTATGTTTTTCCCATCTGCTTCTGGGCACTCTGGGCACTGCCCAGAGTTTGACATCAGTAGTGGTGCAACAATTATGTGTATTTCTGTTCAGTTCTCTTACCTGACAACCTCCCAAGCAAACTTCGACAGCCTCTCTTAACTAGTTGTGAATTTGTCTCCTCTCTGGATGAGAGGGAGAATCACCTGCCTAAAGGGCAGAAGGTTGTACCTGGCTGTGGCTTGGGACCACCAGTCCCGATGTGAGCTGGGATGGCAGTAAGCAAACTTTACTCCTTCCTTGGAATGGGCTTGGTTTCTTGAACACCTGATGCAGGCAGGAGTGGGACAGGCAGACACTGAGCATGTGTGCAGTTGTTGCAGACCTCCATTGCCCTGTGAAGGGTAAGAAGGAGCAATGATAGGACTGGGAGGTAGAGACCCAGTGGGAGGTTGCTCTTTGGCTGACTGGCTAATGAAGGTTGGTTCCCCTCTGGATGTTTATATTCATATAATTTGTTTTAGTTATGAGTATATAATGTAAAAAAAAAATCCCAGAAATGGTTACACCAGAAACACCCAGAATAATTGTAAAGATGATGTATGCCAATATGATTATTCCCTTTATCACGTTGGAAAGTATCTTAATAGCAGTTATAGCCTTGGCCACGCTAGGGAGTTTTAAGGCTGCAGCTATACCACTTAGTTTCTAATGTAAACGAGGCTTTCAGCTTATGATTGGAAGTATGACTGTATATACAAGGAACACGTTAGGGAAATAACAGTGGAATTTTAGCAGTATATTGGGTTTCTGGCTTTTTTGCGGATGGTAACAGGCTTTATTTCATCTTTCAGTCCTCCTGTGAGCTGATAACACAAGATGCAGCTGAGCAATAGGGACAACTTTGCACCTTTCCCTAATGCTACTGCAAATGCTCTCTCTGCTGCTTTGAATGAAAAAGACACAATAGTTAATGTACTGGCCTTTGTGCAGTGCATATTGAACCAAGCTGTCTCTTATAAGTAGGAAATCTTCCATATTGTCCAGAGTAGATACCCAGGTTTGCATCAGCTGGGGACTTGTAAAGCCTGAGCCTTTTCTCCCTTGTCTAGGCCAGGGACCTGGTTCTCCTCTCTCAGAAGTCATCTGTCATCTTTCCCCCACCTTACCTGCAACGAAGATGTGAAAGAAGAAAGCTGCGCTTGATTGGACACCAGAGGAGGAGATAGCTGTATCCTGGAGCGTGTGGGCACCCACAATTAATTCCACTGCTCCAAGTAATTTCCTCTGGCCAATGTGTAGTGTAAAAAGAGCGGGGACTCCTCTCACACAGCTCTCTGAAACTAGCAGCTTCCACCCAGACTAGCACTGTTGCTGGCCTAGTAAAGTCTGTACAGAAAAAGGAAGGAGGGGGCTGATGCAGGGAATTCATCACCGGATGTTCTGTCTTGCTGCTGGGATCGCAAGCAGCAGTGCTGCCACTGTTTGCATCCCCAAGCAAGTTGGCTCTCTGGGCACTCACAGGGGCTGAGATGGCTGCTCGGAGCCTGGCAGATGGTGGACTGCTCTTGTTATCTATTTAACACCAAGTGTTAGCATTAGCTGCTGGGCAGTGAAATGAGCAGCTGCTCGGTGTTGCGGGCCGATTTTTTCTTGTGTTGTTATTTACATCCCAGGTCTCCTATATGATCTTCACAGCGTGCATCAGTGCCTGCTCGCTTTCCCAGTCTCCTCCCAGCTTCAAGACTTTGCTGTTATTACCTCTCTCAAGTCTCCCAGGCTGGGCCATGTGTCCAGCTGTGGCAGTGGTGCTGTCCTGCCAGTCCCTCTGTCCCAGTGCTGCCACCCATGGCTCTGCCTGCAGGGTGTTTTCCTTTGGCGTAGAAGGTTTCAGCAGGATATAAGGAAAAAGTAGAGACGTTTTTCTTCCTTTGCTTTTACCCTTGATTTCTTCCTCACTAAAAGCGACTTACTGCAGCATCTCCATATAAGTCTGAAATTATAATTCTTATGCACCTGATAAGTATTTTAAAGATTTTAAAAGATGTACAAATGGAGTCAAAATTGCCCCAGAACTTGTGCAGTCAATTTAACCAATCAGTTTAACTTTACCAGAGGTGTTCATTGGGGACAACCTGAAAAAAGCTCCACAGCTGAAGCCTCAAATGTGGCTCTTGCTCTTTCAGGGATTTCCTACAACAAAGAGACCCTGTCAGTTGGCTCAGCATGGCCACATTTGTCTGTCAGCGCGTAAGCTTCCTGTTTTCCCAGAAGGTAATACAGCGATCCTGCTGTTGTAGGCTGTGCGGAGCTATAATCTGATGGTCAATCACTCCTTTTGCTTTCCATAAAGCTACATCTCTCTTCTATAAAAACAAAAGAGAGGAGGCCACTGGTCAGGTGAAATGAGTCAGTAAGAAAGCAGCTGTAGGCTTGTTTTGATAGCAGGAGTGAGGAGTATGTTTCTGGGGAGCAGCTGAAGAACAAGGAGCTATTGTCAGTGTGGATCAGTTCAGCAGAATGGATGCATTACAGGCACTTATGCTGATACCTTGCTGAGGCTTGTCTTGGTTATTTTAATTAATTTAACCTGTTACACTGAACTGATGCTTTTGAATCATCACACTCCCTTACCATGGCAGTTTGTGGGTGAGGAGGAAGTTGCATGGCATGGCTTGTGGGATGTGATCATTTTGTTGGGCTCTCTTCAAGTGGTACCTGTCACCTTTGATGGTATTTTATTCTCTTTCTTCATTCTTATGCTAGGTTCCTAGTAAGCAATACCCTGTTTTGGTGTGATTATTCCTGGAAACAACCCAGGAGTTATTATATTATGGTGCTGTAAGAGGGCTGTTGGCATCCTGCAATAAATACATGAACTGACTTGGGGGTTGAGAGAGTGCTTGGGACACTTGCAGTTTCCCATGGGGATTCTCGTGGCTCATTACTGATAAAGAAAAGAGATCAGATTTTATTTGATTTAGGGTTAAATGATATTGGATTCGTAGTAAGGAACAGGAAGGAAATTACACCCCTCGTACCAGTGGGCATCAGGACAGATGATTGTGCCCCTGCTGAACTGAGCTGGCAGAGGTGAGTGAGGGAGGAAGGACTTGTTCACTCCAGTTGGTTCCAGGCCATTTAGAAGCACTATGTTAAATGGTGTCCTACTTGTTAAAAAATTTTGGGCCAGATTCTGAGCCTTGTGGCTCTCGTACAGACCTGGTGTAAATCTACGTGGTGGCGTGTGGCTGGTTGTCGTTGATGAGCATAACATCTGCTTGCTAGGAACTTCAGGACTGGGATCTTAATACTGTTGTGCTTAAGGCAGTAATCAATGTTGATACTGGGATTTTCCAAAAGATCCCTGCGTGGAAGCACAGGAGATAAGTACAAACTCTTTTTCCCTGGTGTTGCAAGGCAGCTGAAAGCGAAAGTGCAGGGAGGGATCAGTGGTGCAGGATGTGTGGGAAGTGGGACGCTTGCCAGGAGATTGGAGCACAGAGAGGTGTTGCAGCCGAGCCGGGAGGGACAGGTAATACCTTTGGGTCAGCAGATTCACATCCTGCTCCCAGAGCCCTTACATGAGTAGATCTTGCTCATGTGAACAGCACATGGACTTTACGTGGCCATAAAGCTCTCAGAACAGGCTCATGAGTGAGCAGGTGAACAGGAACCCTCAAGAAGATTAAAGAAGAGGCCTCTTGAAGGAATGGATTTCTGTCCTTGAGTGCTGTGGAGTAGCACCTGGACCTGCGAGAGTCTGAGGCTTTAAAATTAATAAAACCACCCTGCTTTTAAATTGCCCTGCTATGAAATATTGCTCCCAGATGGGGGTAGCGAACAGGGCTGGGGTTGCAGCAGAGGTATGGTGAATGCATTTGCATTTTCAAGGCTGTCAAATAATTGGAGGAAACTTTGCATCCCGCAGTGTTTTGCAGTTTCTCTGGCCCCGTGGTAGTCTTGGATAAACACTGCTAGGCTGTAGTGCCTTTGCTAATATGTTATGTTTGGCTGTGAACAAGGAGCTAAGGTTGGCTTTTCTTTGCAGAGGGTTGAGCAAGCCTTGCAAACTCCTCTCTGGGATGTTATCTGGCAGGGAGTTGGAAAAATAAGAGGTTGTGGGTCTGCGGACCGTATCCAGTCTCCAGTCTGCAGGTCCTTTGCCCTAGATGAAGCATCTTTGCTCCTCCATCACCTCAAAGCAGAGGATGTGGCTGGTAGCAAGGCAAGCTGTCACTGGTGAGGCAGGCCAGATGCCCAGGGACTGATTCTGGACTCTGAGCCCTTTGGTGGGAAGTGCTGCCAAAAAAAAGGAGACAGATTTCAGAGGTCAGAGTCATTTTTGGGTACCCACTGAGATGCTTTTTGTGGAGGATGCTAAGATTTTTCTGTAATACAGGGGCTTTTTTTTGAATGCCAGCATATCACAGAAATTAGTTTCACTGAAGCATTTGCTCAGTCTGTTTTTTTTTTTCTCTGGGTTGTAGTATGGTGAACAAAACTGCTAGGGGCTAAATGCAGGTACTTCTGATGCTGATACTTTCCTTGATGCTTATAAAATAAGGTTCAGAAAACTCAATAGTTCAGAAAAAATATCCTTGAGCTACTGATGTTCTTTCACTTCTCTAGCATACATTTTGTGTGGAGTACTGTATGATACAAGATATTCCAGAAGTTTTGTTAAACCCAATCCTGTAGTTGTCACCTGATTTCGATGGTGTAGGCAGCCCTTCAAACACTGGGACGGGCTCTCTCATTTGGTAACAAATTGAAGAATCTCAAAGCTGTAAGCCTAGATGTTGTTCCAGTAAAAATAAGCTTTTTTCAAAGCTGGAAATTGATGTCAGTACCTCACTGCAGATATTTATTTTCAATTCAAAAGGAAAATATTTCTTTTTCCATTATTACTCATTCACAGTGTTCAGCTTAAAGATGGCAAAGTGAGCTCCACTTGGCGCAGCCTCTAAGCCCTTACGATAACTGGCTACCCTATTTCCGCTGGCCCACATAAGAGAAATCCTAATAATAGTCCAACTGTGTATGTTTTCAAAAGTAAATTAGATTTTAAAAATAAGAGCTTCAGTTTAATTATCAGGCATGCTCTCAGTAAGGAGGACAGTTTTCAAAATAATGCAGTTCCTTTACCATGGAAAAAACCCAACCCCAAACAAGCTGCCCTTCAGTAGTTAGGACTTGCTGTTGCTTTGCTGTTGTGCTTTACCTGTTAACTAGTTCTTCATTGCTCACAAAAAATTGCCTTGTGCATCAAATGGCTTTGGATAGTGAAAACAGTTTTGCCAGATGAGTGAGAGCAGGGGCAGACAGCAGCGATGTGCACACTACTTCAAATGAAAAATTCCTGCCTGTGTGAATGCACACAATGTTTTGCCTTTCATTTTAAAGGGCATGTTTGGTTTACCACTGGTAAGACAAGCAGGAGTAATTTCAACTATTTTGCAATTTTAAATGTAGGAATGAAATAAATATTCAATGTAGAGGGTGCTTGAACTTATGTAGCAGTGTTCTCACAGCCAAAAGCTAGGAGCCAAGGTAGATAAGTCGGTGACGCTGTCTGTCTGACATACTTCAGCAGCTGAACTGTGGTGGCTGAATGCTTCTAAAGCAAGATTAAATTCAACAAGAGAAAAATACCCTAGCCAGAGCTTATTCCCTCTTAAGCATACAGGTAGTCTAATTGATTTTCAGGAAGGATATGGGCTATCACCTCTCAGCACATAGAAATTCTGTATGCGTGGGATAATTGGTGGGTTTTATAAGGAGACCTGTGGTGATGAGAGCCATCAAACCGCCAGAGCAGATGGGGATGCTGATGTCTGGTGGCTGTGCCTCCTCTCCACTGACCAGAGATGTCACGGGGAGAGAAGAGCTCGAGATAGAGCTTGAGGAGAGATTTGGCAGTTTATCAGATGGATGGGAAAACACCATCTTATCGGGGCTGGTAAGGTTCTATCCAGACACCTTTAATTACAGGCTGTGTCAGTGTGAGGCAGGAGCTGGTGAGTCACAAAGTGTTTTCTAAGGTTTTGGGCTGGCCCTGGACGCTCAGGCGTTGGCCGCTATTGCAGGTGACTTCTCTTTCATTTGGAGGAGGGAGGCGCACCATGGCAGGGTTTCCTTTTGGAAGGGATGCTGCTACTCTTACCCCTGTCTTTGTCACCTTGAGATTACATGGCTCTAGTTTGCCCAGCCTAGAGCTATGCTTTGAGACTCCTTGGGAATTCACCTGAAGTGCTGCTGCCTGCTTAATAGCTGCTTTTCATGGAAACAGTGCTAACACACCCAAACTGCAAAACTGGCTACAAAACCAGTTGCTGAGCAGAATTAGACCTGTATTGTCAAGAGGAGCTGCAAGGCCCACGGGCAGCTTGTGCAATCCATGTTGCATAGTCCCGACAGTGCTGCTGAGATGTCCTTGGCTGGAGTGAGAAGGTGCTGTGCACGGGGATCTACGGGGATAGGAGTCACACCTTTCTGTGGTCTGATAGGGTCTGATTCAATTGAGCCCTTGGGAAAACTTCAATTTTGGGGGTAAGGACAGCATTGAAAGGAAAAGGAGTTGAGAAAATGAGGACTTCTTAGTTTACTTTTCCCCTTGACTGTGGCTTGGCAGTCATCACGCGGATAAGTTCTGATCTTGTTCCCTGTAAAGGTTCACAGTGCTGCTGGCATTGCACCAATACGCTGGAATAGTTGTCGATATTTAAATAAACACATGGTTGTTGGTTGTGGCGTAAGGAAAAATGAGAACAATTTAGCACCTTCATAAAACATCCTCCGAGCCTGGAGTAATTAGTTTAGTTTCAGTAGCCTCATTTCCAGAAAGAAAAAGAATAGGGCAAACAGCAGAAAAGATAATGAAAATTGGAGGGGAGGGCTAAGGGGAATATTTTGGTACAGCAATAGCCAACCACAGTGGCATTATTTGGCCCAGAAAGAGGGCACCCAAGAGAAGCTGTGATTGCACTGTGCAAGAGAGTGAATGGCAAAGCAGGAACTGATCAGCCACCTTTTTTTTTGTTTTCCTGCAGAGAGCCAGGATGCAAGGAGATTAAATTAAACTGAAAAAGAATAAATTTAAAATAACTCTAAAGAGCCCTCTCCTTTTGCAGTGTACTGGGGGATTGTGGAGCTGAATACTACAGGAAGTGACTGAGAAACAATTTGCTGGGGTTATGCACGTGCAGGAGAATGTTTCTAAAGATTATATTAATACTCCGTCTTATATCAATAATTGCAGAGGAAGTACTGTTTTATGTTCTATCTCAAGCTTTGCTTGGACAGTCTTCCCAGACATTGCATGAGACATGGCAGGCATTCCTGGTCTTCTCCTGTGGTGCAGAACCATTCACAGCTGACTGGGCACTCAGCAGAGGCTCCTTCTTGCAGTATTGTTTGCAGAAATAAACTTTATTAGTTTCAATAGCCCCTTAAATGAGTAAGAACTGCAGGACTGAATGATCTACTCTTCTGAGCTCCTTACGTGATAACTGCTGTCGGTTTTCTTCTGCAATTTTGACACAGGCACATTTTCCTTTCCTGGCTTTCATATGTGCTCTCTGTATTGGGAGTGGTGACCATCTAGATATAGCTGCTTTTTTTTTCACCCTTTACTTCAAAGAAGTTCAGTATTTACGTAAGTGGTTTGCTAATTTACTGCATTTTGGCTTAATCTCTCTTGAATGCCTTTCTGGAAAAAGTCTGTCCAGATGAGGTCAAAATATTCACTGTTGAAGCAGAGTATTTAGAAAGAACTGTAATTTTGAGTTGTATCAAATAGAAACCCAAGCATTTACATTTGATTAAGGACAGGTGCTTTAACTTTTTGCACAGCTGTTTTTTAGGTTAACTGGAATTTTAGACCTACTGGAAAAAAAACCCTCACTGAATTTGCCAGTGGTGCTGTAGCACTGTGAACTTGGTGTTAAGTACCAAGAATGATGCAAAGCACTGCTTCATTACACTGACCAGTTGCATCAATAATGTGGTAAGGTAATGTCTTGGAGCAGAAATAATGGATTCTAATGGTGTAACCAGTGTGCTTACTGATACCATAGCACAATTAATTGCAGCTTTCTTGGAATTAAGTGCTGCAAACAATTTATGTTAAAAGTGGATGCAAGAGATTTGAGCTTAACCTCTTCCCTGCAAGGAGGCTGATAGCCTTACTCTGTTCCCTTGGGAAGATCTGCAGAAAAATTAAAATGAGGCTCACTAATTGAAAATGGTGGGACTAGGTTTCTCTGTTCATCATCTACTGTTGCTCTGCATTCTCAGGCCTGTGTTTTGTGCCTCTGTGATAACTGCAGGGACCAACTGCATGGAGAAGTGTCATGGAGAGGCTGTGGACTTCAGGACTTTGCCCCCATGTCTTTCCTCTTGGAATTGTGAATAATAGGACCAAGGTCTTTGTGTGGAAGTCTGTTGTCTTTCTGACAGCACTGACTGAGAGGCTGGTGGTGCTTGCCTGAGTGCTGTACCTTCTGGGAAGGATTTGAGCTCTCAGAGAAAGGCAGCTGGTGGCCCCTTGTGTGGTACCCAAGTATGGCATGGGGAGGAGGTTCTGGGGAGAGATGAGCAAGCAGTGTGGCAGGATGGGCTGCTGAGACAGTGAGTAGACTCCATGCTTTGTTCAATTGTAGAGTTATTTGCTATTGTGGCCAAAACCCAGGGGTGGAGGGATGAGGAGGGCTTTGTGCTTGGGTTAAGTTGATGAAAACATTTTCCGTCTTTATGTTGCCACACTCCTGTGCCACTTCTCAATGTCCAACGCAAGTTCAGCTTGCCACCAGCCTTTATGTCCATGGGAGGAAAATGGTATAGTGTCTCCTAGATCTATTAATTCCAGAACATTTGCAGGAACACAGTTGTGCCGTAGTCCTTAGCCAGAGTTAGTTGAAATCGACCTGTGAGCTGAAAGGTTGCTGTGGGCAGTGGAGGTACTGGCGGGCACATGCAACCACGTGAATCATTTTCTTGGAAACTAGGTAAGAAATGCAACTTCCTTTTTCGCAAGGATTTTGAGAAATGGTCTTAATGTGCTCATTCGTATTTCTTGTAAACTCAATTAACAGTCATGCTCGTGTCACATACAGAAGATGGAGACTTACAGGAACTGCAGCTTGGGTTCCAAATACGGTCATTTGTAGGCACCCCCAAAGATCCTGATGTCTTTAGCATGCCAAGTTCTCACTGACTTTGTTTCAGTGGGCTCCAAGATGTGCCCTGCTTTCTTTGCTGTGTGTTATCAAGAGGGGGAATCCAGAATGGGAGGGAGTACGTTTTGTAAAGCCCTTAATAGTGCACCTTTGTCCCACACTTTGAAACTGAACAGGCTATTTATGAAGGGATTTTGTGACAGATGTCTATTGGAAGGTTTCTTTCCTGTTGTGAAATGAAACAATTCTTCAATTTTATCTTTTTATTTGTTCTAAAAGAGCCAGAACGATACATTGAGTCATTTCATAACCATATACTTTCAAAACTGTATTATTCTGATCTTTTGCTGCAGAGGAGAATTGCTTTATAAAAAACTAAGTGTTTTCTGATAGTGGGTTAGTTGCTTTTTCACATGTATGTATCAGCTTTGTTTTTAAAAAGACTGCCAGGGGGAGGTCATATTTCAGTTCACAAAAGTGACAGTGTGCACTTAAAAAGTGGGGACACTTTCTGTAGCATAGAGAATCAGTCACAGGTATCCAAGTGATGTGAGCTTGGTACTGGAACTTACTGGGAAGATTCACCTTTTAATTACCTGAGAAGAGGAGCTCACCCTTTTAAGGAAATTTACTGGAATTTTGCTGGTAGCACTTTCTGTTGGTAAACATTCACCTCATTACCTGAACTTGCTATGTACAGACATTTACTCTGTTGAAGTCTACCTGTAACCATGGGCATAGCCAGCTAATGGTAGCAGAGGAGCTTCTTCCCTGGGAACAAGAGGGGAACTTCTTATGTGCTTGGGCCACAGGCCAGGCTTATTTTTTCTTACATTTGTTACATGGATTTGGTGTCGGCTTTCTTCCAGCAAGTACAAAATCACAATTTATTTTATTTATAGAGCTGTGTGATTTATACCCTGAGATATGTCTCAGTGGTTTCAAATTACAGAGAAGCATGGAAATACTGGCTGATTTTTTCCTTACCCAGTCTGTAGACTCCAAGCTGCAGGTCCCAGTCTAAAACTCAGCAGCTGGTAATGAAAGCACAATTTAGGTTCGTGGCCTCAAGTCTTGCTCTAAACCTTTCCTAAATTTCTGCTTCCTAATATCTGATGAGGACATGCTGCAATGATCTTTCTTAGGCTTATCATTGTTGTGGGGGGAAGTGATTCAGTTCCATTTAGGTCAAATGTGTTATCACGCAGATCTAGTTACTGAAGAATGGAAAAGTTTCCTTGAAGTCAATGTAGCTCTTGTTTTTTTTTTTTCCTTAAGAAAAAGAAAAAGCCAACCCACCAAATGAGTTTGTGACCTGGTACCTTCTTAAGTTATTGAGAGTTGACCTAGAAAAGATACAAACATCCTTCTGTTAATCATGGTGTTTTACTATTCCTGGAGCGTGCTTGTTGGAGAAAAACATCTCTTAGATTTGAAGTTTCATATAGCACTTCCCTCCTTAGACAATTTTCAGGGATTGTGTTTGAAGCTGTGCTGTTGATGGAAGCTATCCTTACAGCACACACGCTTGAAATACCTCAAAGTGAGTGACTGATGGGGACCTAAGCACGTAGTATGTGACAGCTTTGGTAGGCCACCGTTTGCTGGGGCAGCTTAAAGGTTGTTGTCCAGATCTAGCCACAGATATGCCACAGTCCGTTGCCGTCAGGTTGGCTGATGCCTTCTCCTGGTTATCGTGAGTGATTCTCTATCATTTCGGGCAGTCTTGCTGTCTTGGGGTGCTGGATAAGCTGTCACATTTGCCTCTGTTTTACATGTGTAAATGTAGCTCTCGGAATCACCACCTCCCTTGAGTGCACACAAACTGACCTTGTACTTGTGCATGTATTTTAGTCTGGGGATGCTGAGCTTTGCTGTCACCTCACTGTTTGTGCAGGAGAGCACCTAGTGGGTAGGTGCAGCTGTAGCTGCCTGCTGGCTGTAGTCAATTTGATGCCTCTCATTTTGGTGTAGTATCAGCTGCCTGACCGTGGGAGCTGTTTTCCCAGACTCTTGGGAAGCTGGAGGGGATGTAAAACAGGGGTGGGTACTGCCTTCACATATGGAAATGGCATGTCTCCTGACATGCCCTGCCTGGCTCAGTGCCCTGCTCCAGCCCTGGGTTCTGTCAGGTGGAAATTATGCAGAAAGTTTCTTGGTAGCTGTGGTCTTTGTGCCCCTCTTTTTTTTTTTTTTGTAGTTGTGAGTCTGTCTGGGGAAGTTGATGGGCCTGTAAAGAGATGCTCTGGTTGATGTCTCGCTTTCTGTCTCTGTTAGCAGGTTGCCCAGCTTTATTGTCTTTAAGGACAGTATTTTGGAAGCCTAGTAGAAAGCAAAAGCTGAACTGCTTTGACTTCTTGATCTTCCTTGCAGAGAGAGACTGCTCCTTTCAGCCCCACACATTGTGCAGACAGTCACTTCTGAAGCACAGATGTTTCCAAAGACCACGAGCTAAAGAGGAGGGTCTCTGGAAGGCTTTTTTGCTCAGAAGTGACCTTCACTGCCAGCGCCCGGCTCCTGTCTCGGCTCGGCAGTGCTGGAAGGCTGGTGTGGTCCCATGGGAGGCTGTGTCGGGAGGTACATGAACTCTGAATTTTTTCCGAGACCGCGGCAGGGCCTTTGCTGATCACATTCAGAAACTCTGCACCTTTTTATGGCAGCAGAGGGAACCAGAAGGCTTTAACGAGTCCTGTTGGCTCCTCCAGAAAAGGAGGGAGGCATTTATGTTGTACTGTAGGCCTTTAAACAAAAATAATAAAAAAGCCAAATACATTTTCTGACTTGTGTGAAGTGAATGTATAAACTCATGGAAATTGAGGGGATGTTTGTGCATCGTTTGCTCTCCTGCACATACCTGAGTAATTCCTTGAGAAAAAGTAAAGGTTAAGGGAGTGGCAAAGAATGGCAGATCCCTGCAGGAGTAACAATTACCATGCTGTGGGAATATGGGATGTGGCCCCTTCTGTTCTTGCACACATGCACTGAACCTCTAAAGGTGCATGGAATCAGTGTAACAATTCAGGCCAACACATCTATCCAGAAAAAAAGACACAGACAAGGGGAAATAACCGCTCTCCTGAGAAGATACCATTTGGATGTCAGGATCAATACCGGGTCATGAAGCAAAACAAACGAACGAACAGATTCTTCCCTTGCAATGAATCATGTAAGTTGCTGGAAAGTGCATGTGCCTGTATAAGGGTACATATATTTGCATTGCATGGATCTGGAATTGTGCGTGCATGTGGAAGAGAAAATGCTTCTCGCCAGGGGCATTGTGGAACTTAAGAGGTCTGATTGACCAGCTACATAGAATTTCAGTTTTGGTTGCTCGGGAACACCGCAGCAAGTATCTTCTGTACTGGCTCAGCTCAGGACCCCCTCACTTTGCAGGTAGCAGATGTCTTAGATGATGTCTTCAATGGGGACAGCTGTTGATATGCCTAGAAGAAAAACACACAGTTGTTACTTGCACGGGTTCGGCTAGTGATATTGCACTGCCCACATTTGAAAACCTGGTTCAGCATCTTCCTCCATGTTTTGCAAGGTGTTGATGGTACCTGAGGCTCCACCACTTTGTGAGGTGTGTGCTGGTACGGTTTCAATGGGAACGGAGTCAGGCCTGTAGCAAATACAGTCGTCAGCAAACGGTGAGGGTGTCCTGTGAATCCGGTGTAATACTGTCCTTGCAGTATTTCAGTGACGTGCCCATAATTGCTTCTTTCATCATTGTAGATGTCTGTTAGGTTTGTGATTTGTACGAAAATAAAAGGGAAGCAGGAAGGAGTGAATAATATTCCTGTGACAAAAGCACTTGCTGAATTCATCGGTGGAGCGAGCTCTTCCAGTCCTCCTTTTCTGTGACCCTGCACTGACTGAGCAACATGAGAATTACAAGTTTCCCTTTGTCTCACTCCTCGAGTAGCAGCTGTATCTTGAGTCTGATAGTCCCATGTGTCTTGTCAGGATGGTCCTGTACCAACTGCAAGTCTCTGCAGCTGCAGTTACAGCAGATGATAAGCTATTAGGTACTGTCCTCTGCCACATTCATTTCTCCCTCGTCCTCATCAGTGAACTTATGGATAGACTGATTTTGAGACTGAAACATAGAACTAGAGGAAGGGGGCAGGGAGGGAACCCTTCCGCTCCCATCAAATGCAATATCCTTAGAGCAATGCAGTTAGAAACCACGGCACATCCACTGCACAGCTCTCCTCCTCTCTACATTCAAGGGTCTCTGGAGGGAAGGATGGGCTTTGTGTGGTGCCCAGGAAGGCTGCAGCAAATGTGTTCAATGTTTAAGAGCTTCATAAGCTATCGAGGCCAGTTGCCTATTTTTACCTATGCATATGCTTGCAGGAAAGTAAAGGTGAGTTCTTAAAAAGCAGACATTTCTGAGTGAATTGTCTTCCCAGCACTCCTCTCTTTCTTCAGCCTGTAAATAGTGGGGGTGAAAGCAGTGTCAAAGATAGCAGTGACTGAAGATGACACAGAAATGTTCTCCACTACTTAATGATAATGGGAGCTGCAGTGCATTTGATTGGAAGCGATAGCATCTGTCTCTCCTAAAGCACCCGTCCCTTCTGCCATCATTCCTCTGAGGCACACTGCCTATGGCCTTTTGCCTGCCTTGGTGCCAGGCGCCTTCCTAACAATGTTCAAGGCAGCACTCCCAGGCTCTCCCAGGGAGCAGCTTCTTCACAAGGTTTCTGCTTTACTTCTAAATTTGGATCGTGACGTTTCATTTAAAACCCACAGGCTGTAGGAAGGAGTGGGGCTGGTTTGGGGGTTTTGCCTGCAACGTAACATCCAGCTTGGATGTTCCTTGACTGTCACTGCGATGTATCCTTCGAAGAAACTGTCAAAACTAAAACCACATGTTGGGTTGGGAGGTCTAACTTTGTTCCTCTTTCACCGAATGGGAGGTTGTTGGAGTGACAGTGTCATACCATGCGTGGTGCAGTGTGTTACTAATTATTGCATGTGGGTGCAGGCAGCCCCATTCCATACATTCTTGTTTCCATTTGTTACTAAGTAGGAGTCATCGTGCTGCTGGTGGTCTCTGGTGCTACCCTTGTATCTTCTGTATGGTAGACATCTAGCAGAACGTGGTGTTTCCTTCAGATTACAACTAAGCGGGAATTTTTCCGCCCTGCTCTTCTGCCAAAGTTTCAGACTTCCCTAGCTTTAAAGATTTAAAATGCCTCGAAACATAGCTGTGGAGGATTACAGGTGGTCACTTTTGCTGTGAATCATAACATGGTACAAAGGAAAGGTGGGAATGCCAAGGCTCTGCAGTACAATACTATCAAGAAGATGGTTTGAAAATAGAAGGCAGGCATGGGTATACATGGTGAATTCCTGAAGGTGACCTGTGAAGTGCTTTAGAAATGGAGTTGTCCCTTTAACAATATGCAAACAGCAACAGGAAAGGGAGCATTTAGTCATGTACTTTTTTCACTTTTTTAAACCTCTGAAGTTCTCCAAAATTGCAGCAGCAGGCTGTTCCTGCAGTGATGTGGTGGCCCAGAATGTTGATGTCCGTGGTACCCTCCTAGGTGACTGATCTACCCCATACAGGTTCTGTGCAGTGGAGATTGCATATTACGAGGTGGCACAGCTTAGCGTGGCCTGTGATCCTACTAATCTGTATCTTTTTGAGATAAGATATATGGAAATGCTTTTAGAGATTGTGAAAAACTGTTTCTTTTTTTAAGCAATGTTTTTCCACCCTTCTTTCCAAATCCATCCTTTTTCCTGTAAGTGGAGAGGTGAAATGAATGGGGATAATTGCTTTGGCTATATGAATGAGAAAACCAAGTGAATGTACTCCAGTCTTTTAGGATTTTAATTTCCAAGTTCCTATCAGTGCTACTGAAAACAGTTTGCTCTTCAGATGCTCTTGGTTCTGCAGTTTTGGGATGATATGAACTGTGTCTGTAGCATTTTGCAGCTTTTAGCTTTTGCAGTTTGGCTTCTGATGACTGAGCTACCTCCATTTTGTCTGTCATCTCTTCTATCTCATCCTTCAGGTGGGCTGAAACTTCTGTTGTTCAGGAACAGTTGAACAGCCACAAAAATTCTTTCGTAACTGGGGCTACAAAACTTATTCTGGTAAATTGTATCTACTGAGCATGGTCAAATGGGTTACATGTAAATTTTTACTGTGTGTTAATATCCAGCTAGCTTGGGAGGTTAAGGGGTAAAGCAAATCACCACCATAGCATTAGTGGAAGAGGTGCAAATGGTTTGGGATGCCTGTTTCTCTCTCTCTTTTACTTACTTTTGTGCTTCATTAATGGTTGACTGTATATCATGCACCAAGTTACTTCAAACCATCATTGCACCATGCAGCTGGTTAAAAGGGAAATGCGCAGTGGCCATCCCAAGCCCTTGTACTATCACTGGAAGATACATGCTGAGGCACTAAGTTACTAAAACTGTATGTCCAGAGTATTTCCCTTCTTCTTAGTGCTCTGCTTTCCCAGCCCCATGGCCTGCAAAAGCCCCTCATATTGACCAGAGGCCTGGAAAACTGCGAAGATGAAGGAAGTTAAAGCTGATAGGGAGGGAGTGCCCTCCTCCTGCAGCTCATTTGGTGGTGCTGCTGGTAGGACAGCCAGTGCCGAGGTTGATTGCCACGAAGGACCAGGCTTTCAGCACCATTGTGCAGAGATTTCTTAATAGCATGGCCATTGTCTGCCGATGCATTGCCTGTCATTGTCTCTAAGCTGGCATCACCTGGCTTTATTGGAAGGATGCTTCATATTTGTTCTTGGAGAAGCAGGAGTCCAAGGAACTTCCCTGGGAGTGAAGAAAGGCAGCTAAAAAGAGACGTGGGGAGTAGCACAGCGTTTGATAATCCCTGACTAAGCCACCCGGCACCAGGCTTATCCCCTGAGTTGCTGATACAGCAGTTGGAAATACCCTCTGTGCAAGGCCCGGGACTTCCCAGGAAGTCAGGTTAAGGGGAGACACTGCAAAAACACCCCCTCAGCCTTTGCTCTGGAAATGCCTGTCATCTCTGAACAGCAAAGAAGGGAGGGGAAAGATATTGTCACAACAGCCGTGAACTCCATAAAGAATGGATGAGCCTGACTAAACTTGTTTTCCCATTCCTGTCTCAGCAAGGTAAGCTGCCTTTAAAAAACACAACAGTGCACAACAGGCACTTGTAGTTACTTCTCCAAGAAACAGAAGTGATTGTGTTGTGGGCCTTTTGACTGACAGCTGCTGCGGCAGCCCTGGCCTTGCTTCAAAATCCTCTGTAGTCTGCAGGAGCTATTGAGTGAGTTGCACAGAAACCATGGCAAACGTTAGGCATTGGACTTGCAGTCAGTGCGTCCCTTCAAAGTCAAGGGAACGATGGTATGGAAGTCCGGTCCCCTCCCATGTGCATTAGCTGCTGTTTGGGAGGCAGAGGCATGAGTTGGGCATGATGGGGAGCTCCCTGAAGGGAACAACTCATAAATTTCCGGGGAGCCGTTGCTTGCTGGTGTGTTATTTGGGATGTTTATTTACGTCAACAGACAGGGCAGATAATGTCAAAAAAGTGCAGTGCCTGCGGAGGATCTGTGGAAGCTTGGTGTGATATCGTTTCACTGTAACCTACAGAAATCTTTCAAGCTGCTTATCACTTTACGTCTGATGTATGTTCTCCATCCCCTTCTTCTCTCCCTGAACTGTAAAAAAATTTCCTCAAAGCTACTGTGTCTCCTAAACCTGCTCATTTTCTTGGTAGCATCTCCCTAGCTGCGCACCTCTCTCCCTGATGTGCTCACAACTTTGACATGACCATCTTAACTGTGTATTTTGCCTGAATGATGACTTAGCTTTTTTATGTATGCATGTCTGTTCTGGCCTGCTGGCTTGTTGCATGATTTCACTTGGTCTTCCCCTGGATTGGTGGTTCTTCATTGCCTAATGACCACCTGTGCTTATCAAAGTGAAATGGGTTTTCTTACTAGGCTGTAGGAGAAATACTGGAGCAGATGCATATCAGCCCTCTTCCTGTCATCAGGTGCCAGTTGCTAAATTTTGTAAATGTGATTTGATCATGAAATTTGCTTCGTATTTCTGGTCTTCAAGTCATATTTTGTAAAAAACATTGATATTGTGTTCTTCACATGGATTGCATTTGGAGATCTAGTGGTTCTGTGTAAAGATTGTGGGTGCTCATAGGAATTTCTTCCTTTTCTATCAATAATGTAAATAAGCAAAATTTTGCATTAAAATATTGTGAAAAAAATTATGTATAAATATGTACAGATACACATTTGTTTTAAAGTTCCAACTGTCTAGTTTACCCACATTTTTGATACATCTAGGTTATTGAAGCTCACGGTAAACACGCTAACAGAAGTGGATTTGAGATTTGCATAGATGACTATAAATCTTCGGACATGTTTCCATTGGTAATGCTGGTCTCCAGTGGAGAGAGTCAATGATAGGAGTTCGGTTTTGAGTTCTTCCAAATCAGTCCTCATGATTTCAGCTCTTCTGTCCGGCGGCCTGAGTCTTACCACGCTCATTTATTTATGGTTCGACTGGCGTGAGTGGCAGTGTGCAGGGGCATGCTGTGCAGTTTTGCTTTCCAAAATGAGCTGAGAACTTTATTATCCCTGTGTGCTAAGTTAGCACCTTTTATAAGAGCATTAATTCACACTGTGAAGGAATTGAGTCCAAGCCTGGTCCAGCTTTGGCTTCCAGCTCTGTTGCATTGAATCTGTGGTAGCTGGTGAATGTTGTCTACTTTTCCACCGGTGTAGATGAGCGTAGACTAGGACTTTCCCATTCTCTCTGTTTTTGTGGAGTTATTGTTGAAAGCATATTCTCCGGTATGTTTGTAATCCCATAGGGTTAAGTAGTGGAGACTGCTTGCTTAATTTACGATTCATTCCCTCCAAGACACTTGCATCTTTGGAAGACATTCCGGTTTCTCTGGGCAGAATCTTTCTTTATTGAACCTTTCTTTTCCTCATCATGTTGTTTTATGTTGTGTATTTTATTTCTTCTAATAAAGCAGTTGATTGGAATTTCCTAACTGTTTCTTACCTCATCCTCATGTTGTACCTCTTTTCTACAAACTGGTTATCCTCCAGACTGCTCATATCTTGCTATTTCCATATGAGCTTCAGAACTCCTCAGCAGCAGTTTTATGGTCTCAGTGTTTATTTGGTTTCTTTAGATCCCTTCTGTGCATGTCATTTGGTCTTATTGAGTTATAAAATGTAGGCTAAATTTATCCCTTGTTTAACTCCATTGACTTCAGTAGGTGTTTGCTTTACAAAGAATTTGGCACATTGATTAAATGGATATACTTTCACATTTCTTCTTCATTTCTTATCTAGATCATGAATTTTATCTCCTGCTTAATAGTTCTATGTCCTTTGTACAGAACACATAGGGAAATAACTATTGAGTCCTTCATCCATCTGGATTCTTGTCATGTGATCCCCTGCCTTGTTTAACAATAGACCCATTCTCTCCCCTGTGTTTTCCTCTGTTATATTTATAAAAACACATACTTCTTTCCCATTACTTTTTTCAGCTAAAAGCAAAACAAACCCCCCTACTGTTTGTCCTCTTAGCTTTATGCCTTGTAATATTTTACCCCCAGCATATATTCAGACTTCTTAACTTCTTTTCTGTTTCTTTATCTCATTTAAATAATGAGCTTGCTTCAGGCCAAGAGCCAGAGGAGCTGTTTATTTTGACCCACTTGTTTCTCTCTAGTAAAGGAATTGCTTTCACACGTATTTCTTCCAGGTTAGCCTTTGGGATATCCCATCCTTTGCATTTCAAAATGCAGGTCACTGCGTTTTTTAAAAGTGAAGATTAATTTGTTTTCCTTAAGAGAGATTTTAACGCCCTTCCATAGTACTTGGTTCATGCAGAAGGGCAACTAAGATTTTTCTTCTAGGTTTTTAGTAAACACCTCACTGCTAGCACCAAATTTAGCATTACCTCATGTCTCATTGCATTCCCCGTTGAAAGGTGTTATCATTACCTTCACAATGCACAAAGTCCTCTGACCTATATATTACAGAATGGCAGGTCTTTCCCAAGAACTAGCTCAGCAATTAAAATTTCCCACTGGCACAGATGGTTATGATAATAGGACATCATATATTTATATATAGAGAAAGTGAGAGAGAAGGAGAGAGAGTACTCCTACATTTTTCAAAGCAGTGTACAAACATTGGCTAATTAACCCTAATAACAGCTCTGCAAGAAAATTAAATGCGATTATTCCCATTTTATAGATGGAAAAGCTCAGGAAAGCAGACTATATAACATGCCAGGGGCCAGCATAAGATGTCATTAGTGAGGGGTGGGATGAGATTTGAGGACCCAGAGCCATCCTGGCCACTGCCACCAGTCCAACAGGCTGCCAAATGCCAGGTGAGATCTTTCCTGAAGTCCAGCTGGTTTACACCTCTTGTATGGGTTTGCATTGTCCTTGGTGTGCTCATTTATTTAAGAGAGAGTTAAATTGTTGTTTTGAAAGCTTATCCTTCTTTGCATGGCTTGCATGCAAAAGAAGACAGAAGAGGTGCTTGGTGCTGGAAGTTTATTTTCTATCCACATTTTTTTGATGATGAAACCAAGCAGTTTTGTGTTGTACCTACACCGAGTACATCCACGTGGTTTCAGTGCAGGGAGCTCCAGCACCATATTCTGCATGTGGCTGCTGTTGGAGTTGAAATGCAATCACTGAGGCTGTTGTCAAGGCTCCGACCTACTGAAAACAGCATATAAGTAGTTGAAAGTGAATTGTTACTTAAAGTGGCTTTTTTTGTCATCTCATCTGCTTCGCTCACTGGAGGTGTGTGTGTCCCAGTCTGTGAATGGAAATGGTGCTTCGGTGGGCACAGCTCTCGCCCCATAGCAGCATGGGGGAGCCGTACCCTGTATGCCTGGTCTCAGCACTGCATCGATCCAATTTGGCAGCAGCCTGCTTGCTCTTAGAGGTAGGAACAAGGGGCTCAACTCATTTAACGGGTACCAGTGACCTGCCCTGTCTGTGCCTTAACAGGGCAGCAGATTAGTAGTCCCAGACTTGTGGGTTTTGTGGAAGCCCCTTTATACAAGGGGATTTCGAGGTTCATGATGTCAGATTCAAGTGGGCAGTGCCCTGAGGTGACAGTTCAGCGGTTGGATGGCTCCTGGGTTGTGAATATAAGATTTGTGTTTGGTCTTCCTAATGAAAGAAAATGTGAAATCCAGTTGCACTTTATTAATTTTTTCTCACCTTGCCTGTCAATTCTGGTTTTTGAGAACTGGGCAAAAGTATTGTATCATGTTATAAGCTGCTATTTTTAACTCATGCAAGCACTGCCGTAGATGACCTGTATGCTTTGCAATAATTCCTGGAATAACCTTTCAAATAACCTTCCTCTCAAAGAGCATGTGTAAAATCAGATGCAGAGGTCATAAGGAAGCATTTTGGAAAAAGCTAGTGGAGTTTTGAATGTTGTTTGCTTTTTATTTTCAGGTAAACACCTGGCCGAACACCTGAATGAAAGTGGGGTAGTAATGGTGTTTACCGTCTCATTATCAATTGCCAGCAATAGTGAAACTTCTCCCTGGGCAGTTGTCCTGGTGAAAGTGCAGGAGGAGCATTTGAATTGAAAATGGTTGTGCTATCTGAATTTTTCTGTGCCTAATGGAAACTGCAGCAGGGAGCCTGGAGGAAACAAAACCAATTTCTTTTTCTGTGATGTCACTATCATAATGTAATGAAGCTCAGTTTATCTCTAGTTGGCATTCCACCTGGAAAACAGGAGTGCAGTGCAAAGTCATGCTGTATGATGAAGGGCTCATACTCACCATCCCACCCTTCTGTGCAATAGAAAGGCTTTCTCAGCAGCAGGCATCTGTAGAACCTGGAATCCCTGCAAAAGCAAGTAGTGCCCCTATACTCAGGAGCCGAACCTATGTATGGCTGCCTGTGCCTAGGACACGTCCATGTCCGGTGGCTTCCCCTGGCCTCTGCCTCTGGGGGAAACATACCTTGCCTCCTTGCCATTGTCCTGTGAGCTGGTGAAGCTTTCTTATTCCTGTGTTATGGAAGGAGGGAAATGTTTTGTGGGGGTAGCAGGGGAGAAGTGGGACTTAGGTTGGTACCCTGGGAGACTGCGCTAGTCATGAGTTTGGAAGAGGGCTGGGAACAGAAGCTGCTGTCTAGGAGAATTGCCCTGAGCCTTTCCCAGCCCCCTGGGCAGCTGCAGCAAGGTGGGAGGAGGCAGAAAGCTGGTAGCTGGTGGATTTCAAGAATTTGTGCCACAGAGCAGGCCTCTCTGAAGCTAGGACAACTGAGGATGCAGCACAGTTTCCTCCACTAACTATGGCCTTGTGCCCCCATGGGTGCTGGCAGGGAGGTGGACCCCGCTGGGGAGGCTGCTATCCCACAGCAGTGATATCTTAACACCTTCAAGAGGAAACTCCACATTGTGTTAGTAATCCTTGGTTCATGCTGGGCTTTGTTGTTTAAATGGATCATTTGGCAAAGGGGTAGAATTAGACTGGGTGAGGTCTAATGTGGTTTGGTTTATGAAAGAATGCAAATCTAACAGTGCTGCTTTCAGAGGAGCCTCCTTTGGAGAGCAACCTCACTATATCAGGCTCGGTATTTTAGTTTTTCTTTATTCTTACTGAAAATCCAGCATCTGTGAACTTACTTCCATACATTAGGAACTACATTAGCAAAAATCTGGTGGCAAGGTCCTAGAATTACATTATCCATCTAAATGAGACCCATCCAGTGAGTTGGGCTTGCGAGACAAGTATGTCACCTGAGCTAAGGTTTTTAGTTGTCTCCTAAGAGCAGTATCATGTGCTACTGCCCTAAAATGCCTGCTTTACCTATGGCTTTGGCATGCGCCCTGAAGTTTTCCTATGTGCCTGACCCTGGGGGAGCTGAATGCCTGGCTGAGGTTGTTTTCAGTGTGCCACAGCAAATGGATAAGCAGAGGCTACGAAAGAGCATCATGCTATGGAGCAGCATCACAAGAATATGTGGGGTTAGAAATGGTCTCTGGAGTTCTAGTTTGTATTTGGAGATGAATTAAGGTTTCTGAAACTTGGAGACAAGGGGGAAAGGAGTTTACTGGGAGGTGTAGCTCACAAAAGCTCATTATAGAGGCCCGGGTAAAAAATCCCTTGGGAATCTGATGGAGTGGTTATATGAAATATTGAGGCAAACCAGACTGTATTGCCCATTTTGCCCTTAAATATACTTTCCTGTCTTCATTAAAGTCAGCAGCAACCTTGCATATACATCTGAGGTCAGAGTTTCGCATATTAAAAGAGGCAGGCTTAGGGTGTTTATTGTTGGTGTGCAGATTGACTCTGCAGGGGATAAATGCAGTTTATTTTCATGTGGTGTGGTGTAAGAATGCTTCGAGGAATTGCAGGCACCAGCAGGGGCTTAAACGAAATCTGGAAAAATACTCTCACACACTTAAAAAATTAAAGTACAAACCATAATTTTATTTCAAGCTTAGCATTATGATATTTTTCATTCTGCAGAAAAATAAGATTAAAAAATTGGTTTTTCATATGGTACTATTGGATTGGTTACATGGTTTGAGCAGATCTATGCTCAAGCTGTGGAAAGTCTTGAGCTGTGGTTGTATAGTGTGAAAAAATATTGATGCCGTCTCTGAAGTTTCCTGTGCATTAACAAGCGGCCTGGGCAGTGTAGGAGTAAGGTGTGTAATACCCATTTATCTGAAGATGGCAAATTGGGCATGCTTTTCACATAGCGGCAGCAGCTGTGACATGGAAAGTGTAGGAAGACCAGGAAAGTGAAGAAGAACGGGCAACTGCTTGCAGTGTTGGAATTAACATAGGTGTGTGGAAATACTAATACACTTGGGGTGAAAATACCATCAGCCAGAAATTAAAAAGAGATTATTAAAACACTGAGGAGCAGAGAAAGCCTGAGGATACCTCACATAACTAGCTAATCAAATGCGTGTATTCAGTTTGATGTGTTGCAGAAAGCGACTGTTATTTGCCTTCTAGGACTACAAGAGAATATGTTTAAGAGCAAATAATGCTTTCTTAAATGGACCTGATTAGCATTCCTATGCAATGGGGTAAAATCATCTGGTTTGTACTTGAGGCAGCATGAGAAAGGACCTGGATTTCTTTCTTGATGTTGGTTATGCCGGTGGGAACTAGCTCTGGCTGGAAGTCAAACTTACTGTATGTTCTGTCATGCAAGCAGCTTAAAACTGAAATCACTTTGCAATGGTTTTTTTCCTCCATTTTATGCCGTTTTTCAAAGGTTCTGGGAAAGTGGAAAAGGAAATGATATTAGATGGCTTGTTTCTTGGCTGAGGGGGCACCACGCTGATCTATTGCTTTGTTGCTTGGGTGTGTTCCCAGCCTTAATAGACTTCGCAACACATTTGCACCACTGTCACATGAATGGCCTGACAAGGGAAGCTTTGAGGCTTTTTTTTCCCCTGCTATGCTCACATGTCAAAAAACTAAAAGGTCCTCTATCTGCTTATCAGCAGCATTGAGAGACAAGTACTAAGCACAGAAGGTAGGGCTTTTGAGGGTTGTGGTCAGAGTGTTGGCAAAGACTAGCTATTCTCTTTTCAAACTACCTTGTATTTCAGGTGCATTTGCTGATAAGGTGTGCCCTGTGGCCCCTTCAGTCATTCCGGTGTCCTTCCATCCTGTAAAGGTCACATCTGTGTCTGGGAGTTCACAGCTGGTGAGGGTTAAGTAATTAGTGAGGAGTTCTTGGAAAAGAGTTAACTCAAGCCCAGTTAGTCATTGCCAGCAGGGTGTCTCAAGATAAGCATGGCTTAACAGTGTTTGTAGGCTTTCCGTTTGGACCTGGTAGCAGCTGCCTTCTCACACATGCAGAACAGGTAGGTTTACCTTGGTTTTACTCACACCGTACTGCAGCCAAGTCCCTGGGGTGCTGGTTCATGTCTTATACTGGAAACTAGAAACCAGCCGTACTTCTAAGAGGTTCCCATAAATACAGGATGACTGGGTGGTTTTTTTTTATTCCACACTCCTCTATGCTATTACAAAATGTTTTATGTGGATATCAGTGAAAGTATTAGTAAATACCTGTAACGCTTTCTTGTTTTGCAATTATCCTCATGCTTTTGCAAGAGCAAATCCACTAGCTGGAAGGAAGATCTTGACTTCAAAAGCAGTTTGAATGTGTATATATGAGCAGTGAGTGAGTGAGTGAGATGTGATGGGATATTTGACTCTATTCTTCTCTGTTATCAGCCCTTTGCTAGTGTAGCACTGACCAGCCTGTGAGCTGTGACACTGGGAAATTTGCTGGTGCTTAGAGGTGGGAGGGACCATTAGTTTCTCCCTGGTAGAGTTGCTAGGTACAGCATCATTCTCAACCGTGTGAGGCAACTAGTGCTAGTTCCCTTGCCCTGTGCCTCCTAAATGGAACACCCCAGCTGTGATGTGTTCAAAGCAGCCTGTGCAATATGCACCTCCAGCTCTCGTGTCCTTAAGATGGCCAAAATACCTCCTGTGTGTTGCGCTACCTGGGGAAGTGTGGTTGCTGCTGGTGGGACGGGTGATTGGTCACTAGCAGAGATGGATTTACACGGAGTCTGTGATGGTATAGAAGTGTCAGGGTAAACCTGCATATGGCAGAAAGTGGTCTTTGTTCATAGAAATGGATCGTCTTCCTGGTGAGAGGTAGTCTGCACTGAAGGTAAAAAACATGTGGGCATAGAAATGCTAAGATGTGGGGTTTTTTCCCCCTCTTGTCTTTTCTGTCCCTCAACCAGCTACACAGAATGTCATTTTACTTAGTTTCCTTTAAAACCAGCCCCCAAATTCCACAAAGACCCACCCCTCCCCCCCAAACCCAGAACAAACCAAACGCACACCCCCATCCAGCAACAGCAGCAGAACTTATTTCTTAAAACCATGGCAGTGTGTGTGTTCCGCTGCAAGGTGGATTTTCTTGCTGGGCAGCTTTTGTCCAGCGTCTTTACACTCTTTAAGGTGAACCTAGTGCTGGAGTCTGTGCTCCTGCAGCCACAGTCCCCACATTACTTTGCTTCCCATGCATTTTCTCTAATTGCAATTAATATTTCTGTCTGTTACCATCTTTCTGAGCTCCTTGACCTTATTCTAAAGCCAAGGCCATGATGTGGCATCTGAGCTAGACTGAAGGTTTTTGTAGTACCCAAATATAAGGATTTTTCAGTGATACTAAGGTCTGACTCAGACACAGGGCTCTCTTGGTGATTTGAATCAGAGACCAGGTTTGTGGAACACATCTTGCAGTGATGGAGCAACAACCTTGAGTTCCTCAGGGCCTAAATTCTGTCCACTGGGAATAATATTTTATTTTATTCATGGTGGGATGCTCTCTTTCTTCCCCCCAGCTCTAAGTTTAGATACTGCCCTCAGAGCCTGCTGCAATGGCAACAGCTAAGACATAATGAATGAATATGTATTCATCCAGGGAGTCCTTCAGGGACATAGGAAAACATTTAAGGTGACTCTCTTCCTTTTCAATAATTTTGCATGAGTGTTTCCATGTCTATTGAGGAATATGCTCTGCAAGAGGTTGAAACTGCTGCTGGCAGCTCTGTCCTCTGTGTTCTGATGCTGTGTATAGATAACTCCCTCCACTTGAACCAGATTGCATCCCGAGAGAAAATCTCTCTGGAAATGAAGTCAGGCAGCTTGACTCTATCATTTTATATTGTCATTTGAAAGAATCATTTCTCTGCAGCTGGGACCATTCCTCTGAAAGAAGCGATGGTTATAATTTACTTAGCTCCAGCAGGGCAGGCGATGCTGCACAGCCATACACACAGTCTGACTGTCTTCACAGCATTGAGTAGTACCATCTTCTCAGATCTGGAGCCTAGGGTTTAATGCAGCTTTTGAAAGAAAATAGGGGAAGAGTGTTAATCTGCATGCCTTTATAATTCCCACATGAAGTGAAAAATTAGCCTCTTTCCCCTTTGCAGGAAAAATTTACCAAGAGGGAAGCTGAAGAGAAGATTGCTTTGTTTTTACTTAATATGCTATATTACATTTACCAGCTTGTTATCCATAACTGAAACGGAACTGAGGTTGTCCAAATAGGCGAAGCACATTTTGCATGCTCCCGGAAGAGTGTCTGTGTATTTTGAGTTAGTGCTTGGTCCTGGATGATCATAACTGCCTGCAAAATGTCCGCCTGCTCCTGCAGCCTCTTGGGATAGCATTCGTGGTCACTTCTGGTCAGAGCCAGCTCCTGGGTATATCACTGGAAAAGCTCTTGTTGACTTAATTTGGAGATGGCTTTGGGCTCTGTTCTTCAAGGTGTTGCAGGGTTGTTTGCATGCAGAGAAGGTTAGGACCTAATACTCCAGGCTGAAACCACCTATTTTAGCTTGTCATCGCAAGCCGTGCTGCACGCTTCATTCTTGAGGGTGATGGGAAGTATTTTCTCACCGGCAGTGGACTGGGGCCAGGGAAACATTCCTGCCCTTCGTGCAACAACTGGCAGAGGAAAGCACCTGCCAGGGATCCCGTTGCCTGGTGTGCTGTTACTTCTGCTTTAGTCTCTCAGCTGTTGTAACAGTAGTTGCATTTATTGGCTGCAGATGCTGTGGATGGGGATCAGATTGCTTCTTATGGGCTGGAAGACTTGAATGTTTTGGTAGATGCTCCCATATATAATGCCCTCTCTGCTTGATAAATAAGTCTCCCAGCAAGGTTACCCAAATAGTTCAAGAGTGAAAGGTACGCAACCAACTGCTCTCTCCATCCCAATGTGAAATGTGATGGCTCCGGAGACAAGTGCAGCCATGTCCCATTGGAAAAGTCAATTAGAGGTCACCAGAGAAGGACTCAGGTATTAAAAGTCAAGGGTGTATGCAGTACTGCAGCTTTGCAGGCAAGTCCATTGGGCCAGTGAACTGTTTTTGGATGGGCACACAGAGAGGGTGTGGCTTGACAAAATAAGGCAATGAATCAGGAGCATGCTGTAGCCATTGGCAAACTCTTCCTCCTTGTAGAACCAAGGACAACTGTTAGATTGAGAATTATTGCAGGAGCTAGGTAACAATTTTACCTTAAAAAAATGTTCTATACAGCTTTACACTCCAGAGGCCAATATGCTTGAAATCCGATTATAAATTTATTGTTTTTCACCGAAAGATGAGACTGTTGCAATTCTTTTTTCTTTCTTTTTTTTTTTTTATTTGGCATAAGTTGGCTTTTTTATGAGGTGACTGGGGACATTGCAAGGGTTCTGAAAATGCAGGTCTGGGTAGACATAAGCATCCCTAACGTTCTTACATAAAGATACGGTAAAGACATATACATGCATCAAATGTCTATAGAAACACATGCATTTGTGTAAGTATAGCAAAGTATCATAGTAAATTCTGTGCACTATTAAAAAAAATGCGTATTGTTTCCAGTTCCAACTGTTTGAATGCAAGGTTAGTTTTTCTGGCTGGACTGCTCTGGAAACTGTTCCTGCTATTTAGACACATTGCTCATGCTAGAAGTTATATGATCCTATTTCAGAGCAGTTTAGTCATTGATACCAGCGTATGTTCACAGAGTTTAGAAGATGCAAACATAAATCAGCTCTCTTCAGTGGGAGTTTGTTTTCAGAGCCCTGGAAGGCACTGGCAGTGATCTTAGTGTGGAAAACTAACACACAGACCATAAATATGCTGAGTGCAGTGCTTTTCGTGGCCATGAGCAAGGCACATGTTTTTTCTTTTTTAAAAAAGGCTATCTGTGTATGTTGATGCATCGTTTTGTGTTGTCATTGCCAATCTAGCTTCCCTCTGTCCTCTTTCTCAGCCATAATAAAGAAATCCACCTCTGCTCCCCCATTCTGCCCCTTACTCTCTTTGGGGGACCTAATTATCATGGTAGTGTGTGTAGCAGAGGTAACAACGAAGTACCAGCTTAGGAGACGTGTTGTTCTACTGCAGCTTGTACCACATACATATTCTTCTGAGATTGGTGTTGTCCAATCTGTCCAGCTGGCTTCCCCCTTCCATAGTTTCATGACCTTGGGCAATAGTGGGAAATAGTCACCTATATCCCAAGTAACCATAAATTTTTTTCTCCACTTTTTTTTTTTCCTGTCCTTTCCACTCGCAGCAGTTTCCTGTATGGATTTTTGGGTTTCAGCCTTTTAGTCTTGAGGGGGAGGCTTGCACCTGGTCTCCTAAATTAAGTAGTCTCAAGTCAGAAAACTGGGGTCTGTGTTGTAGACCTGCATTTTGGAGACAAACTTGTTAGGTGGGTGATTGTTCTTCTTTCTCTGCTGTTTATGTTCTCAAAGGTTGTTGAAGTAGCAGTGTGGTTGTAGGCCATTTAAAATGCTGGTACTTACAAGCCAAGAAAAAAGATGTGATGTGTTACAGTAATAGGTAGCTCTGACAGAAGGTTGTAATTGTGCTGGGGCTTCTGGTGACCTCATGAACCACATGAGCAGGCTTGGGATGGGCTTTTCACCACATGCCCAGATGGGAGGTGCTTGAATTGCACAGTTGTACTTGAAATTAAACCAGTTGTACTGTGATTGCTTGCTACTTACTTGTAGACATCTTAAGTCCTCCCCTTCTTCCATCTAGGAGTGACTCGCACATATGCTGTGTTTCAGTATCAGGAACCAAACATATCCATTGTGGGTCTTCAGCTACTGTCTTCTCTTGGTGTACTTTTTCTGCCATGCTACCCCCTCTTGGCTTCTTCACTGAGCTTCCAGTTAAACACCTTCCCATTGCTCACCTCCTCTGGCAGCTTCTGCCTGACCTTTGGCCTTCACCCTCCTTGTTTTCTTCTTCCTAAAATGCTGATTTTTGTTTTGGCTGGGAGTTTGTGAGAATATTTTAGTTATGTGCAAAATATGGCACTAGCTAGTGGTGCAAATTACCCAACCTGTGTTCAGTGGTGACCTTGCGAAATTCAGCATCTGGTGCAGCAGTACTTGAGCGTATGCTCTCTGGTGTCACAGCATGCAGATGATTAAGTGACATGCTGCTCTTGGTGTCACACACAGAGGAGAACGTGAGCAGTGACCTGTAGGCTGCCATATGCCAGAAATATGGTTTTATGCTCTTCTTGTATACTCAGTCTCCATTGCAATTTGCAGGCCTGGTGAGTTGATGTAGCAGTAAGCTTGGCTGGAAGCAGCCCTGCACATGGGACTTCCCCAGGGCCAGGCTTGGGCTGATGGGCATCTGCATGGGTTTTCCACAAAGGTGTCAGCAAGATTGCTTGGATGCCGAAATGGGAGCTAGTCCTACCCCAAGTTATGTCCCTTTAACCGAAAGCATGACTTCACACCAAGTTAAATTTGCATGTAAATGTTTCTGGGCCAACTGAGGGCTGTCCAGGCCAGGAGATTTGCATCAGGTGAGCTAGGGTGGTTCCTTTTGGTGGTTTCCTTGAATTTGTATGCAAATTCCATGTAAACCTTCTGATGGTAATGTGGGAGAGTGGGGGCCGGTGAGGGATGTTACGGTCCAGGGTGCCTATTTCCACAGGAGTTCCATAGAGTTGAGTTCACCAAGGAGTAGGGTGGGCACTGCTTTCATATGGTGCTTAACAGCGGTGATAATATTGGTTGCCTTGGCCTTGTTCTGGTTTAGAGGGAGGTACACCAACTATGAGCCTATACACATAGCTTTGCTTGAATAGCAAACACTGGTGTGTGTACAATCTATGCTTTGTTCCCTGGTTCAAAATTTCCATTTTTCACCCCAAGGTGTACTGATTTGTCGTGCTAGGTGAGAGACCCTTGCTGTAAGGCTGCCTCCCTGTCAGGAAAAAACCCTCGTAAGCAGATGCCTGCTGTGCTTGGCTCCACCAGCTGCTGCACAGGCCAGCAGCTAAAGATACATGTTTTGCATTTTCCGCTGGGGGTGTTTTGTGTTAGTGAGTAATTAACATTAATAATAATTAATGTTGGATAAATAGTTTTTACCTCTGTAATGCATTTATTTTGAGAATCTCAAAATGCACGTAGCTATGGACTAGCAGCCTAGAATAATTCTTGATGCAGTTAAGATTGACGACTTTTACCCTCCTGTCCCATAATGAAAAGTTTAGGAAAGCTGGAAATAAGAACTTGATGAGTCTGTTCCTCCTCACTTGTGCAGCAGCTTCTGTGTCACACCCCTCCTACCCACACAGGGCTGCTTGTTGTGGAAGTTATTTTATATGTGTATGTTTTATAATAGCTTTTGCGAGCATCAGCAGAGATCCATTATGCAATGCTCAGAGCAGAGCATAAATGGGAGGTGGTAGAAACCCTGAGCAGACCCTGCCTGCGGAAGTCAGGTGCTGTTTGGTGGGACGGCAGTGAAAGGGACAGAAACAAGCAGGATGCAATGGCTGGGGGCAGCGTGGGAAGCCAGCGTCGATCAAGCCCAGTGCTGCCTGCATGGCAGGAACAAAGGTGATGTGCTCAGCCACACGCCTGCCGTGGGCTGCAGGTTGTGAACCTGGGGGAGAATACCCAGAGCAAAGCAGAGCTGTCACAGACTCATTTTACTTAATGATCAGAGCCCTGTGAAGGCACAGATTCATTTATTGGATCTGTTCTGTGTGGCTTTTTTCTTGGCACTTAGCTGTGCTTTACATGGTACTTAGAAGCCTGAAAATCAGGATCGTGTCTATTTATTAATATTTGCTTAATACAGATGACTACCAGATATGTTCTTTGGCCTTAACAAAGAGATATAATTAGTGATGAGATTAGATGTGACCCAAGAGGAGGGGCTTTGCTTAGGCGAATATTCAGCAATGGCGTTTAATACAGTCTGTCTGAGGCACTGCATCCTCCCTGGAGGCCTTGTCTTGAACTGAGCAGTGACCCTTCCCAGCACTTCAGTGCCGTAGGAAACCCGTGAAGAATATTAATGATAAAGGGATACACAAAGCAAGCTTTGCCTCAGTCGAACAACACTCTGCCAATCTGAAATTATTCAGCAGAAGTTTAGTTTGGCAAAGTTAATAATTTATGGTTCTCGCTGATAGCACCCCATGCAAGAGCAGTGTATTCAGCAGCCCCAGACCTGATTAAATATGCATGGGCTCATGGGATGCACTTTCAGTATGGTTAGTGTATGAAGGCAGAAGGAGCGGTATAATTTCTGGAATTGTACTAAAAGGCTCTGGTGGTACTACTGTTATAACATTTTGCATGGTAGTAATTGTTCCACATCAGCAGTATTTAAGTACACTGTTTTAAGGAATGGATGGATGCCTGCCGTGTTATGTGTAATACGAGAAGACAAGTACTCTGCATGTTACCAGGCACAGAGACTACTTGGAAATACTAGACTAGAACAGGACTAGAGAAAACTTGTTGCAGTAGATCTTTTAGCCTCGCATATGGCAGATATATGTATGTGCCAGCAGTGATGAACGCAGCCTGAGGGAAAAGTTAGACCAGAGAAGACCATTGATCTTGTTTGGTTTTTCTTTCTTTGCTGTAAAAATTGTGTATCATGCTCATCACTGGGACTTCTGGAGCTTAAATATTTGTAGAAGTGCTTTAAACAAGAAGAGAGGAAAAAATGGTACTGGATGTTGTGTAGTCAGCGTTGTCAGCGTTTAGGTGTGTGTCCTGGCAAAACACCATTTGTTCAAATGGCTTTCCTTCCTAGAGCTGCATCACTGATGGTTATGCTTCATCCATCCCCAGCACAGCCAGCTCTGCAGATGAAAACAGGTCTGACCAGTCTGAACCAGTTGACAATCTGGCTTATTCTGTTCAGTGACCAAGCAAAATCCTCACTCTTTGCAGCTTCCTTCATTCTCTTCTCTCCCTTTTTTGTCCTCCCTTCTCTGCTCTGGCTCATTTTGTCTTTCTCCTAGCTGTATGCTCTTCAGTCTGCTGCCTGCTTGTGAGCCCACGTTGTCTGAAACTGCACCAGTTCCCTTGGTTTATGTTGTGTTTGTGTTTTTGTTCTGCAAAATGTATTATTTTACTAGCTTTTCCACTTGATGGTGATTTACAGATACCCTTCAGAAGTACTGGTTTGCCTTCACATGTGGTTTCCTTGATGCAGAGCCATCTGAACAAGCAGTTCCTTATAGCAGCTGTAAGAGGGCACAGACTCAACAGCTCAAGACCAGAAAGGAACTTGAAGGGGAGGAGTTATGGGTGGGTGCAAGGTTTGCAGCATCATACTTCGAGGCTCGCGCAAATCACTGGTGCCAAAACTGCCCCAGTGCTGTGACAGAAAGAGTCAGAGAACCTTGCAGATGGAGCAGACTGCTAGAGAGCATCTAGTCCAACACCTGGCTGGAGGCAAAACTATCTTCAAATTTAGGTCACTTTGCTCAAAGGCTGTCCAGTCAAGGATGTTAAACAGAAAAAGCAAGAAAAAGAACCTGAGTTCCTGCTCTGCAAATAAATGCATAATTCACCTGTTTTGGCTGGTTGTAGGTGAATTATTCAGGCCATGGGAAGAACTTTCATACTCTTGCTTTGGTTAAAATTCTGAAGATGTGCAACCTGTATTTACTTGTATGAGTTCATATGGGTGTCTGCTCACCTGGCTGTTTGATCTTGGTGCATTATTGTGTCTGTCCATGGAAGCCTGGGATTGTGTGATTTTTTTTTTTTTTTCTGTGTGGTGGTGGAGAGGGGACGACTGCGTGATGCGGAGACTAAGGGCTTCTCATTCAAAAGTTTGGTCCTTGCCATACCTATGGGGACATCCCCACCATTGTGCTTTTCAAAGGAGCCTAAGGGAATGCCAGAAACAGGGTGGGAATTGGACATTAAGGACCACGATGATAATTTCACTGAGGTGCCTACCGCTGTCCTGGCCTTTGCTCACACCTTTTCAGCTGTCCTCTGGAAACCTCTGGGACCATGGTGTCTAGGTACAGGGACCTGGGAATTTAGGGCAGCTGAATGCCGCCCTTAATGCCTCGCAGTTCCCTTGAATATTCAAGCCTCCAGCTCCCTTTCTTGGCTTCCCAATCAGTAATTTGGGGATAACAGAGGTGTCTGATTCTCAGAAGCACTGACAAGATTAATGGGTAAGTGTTCGCGAAGCACTTTGAAGAGAAGCACATGAGAGTGTGGTGGTGTTGCAGGGTGGCAGCTGGGATTTACTTTGAACATGCGGAAGAGAGGATGGCTTGACCCACTTCTGGCCAAAACTGCAGTCTTGCCAGCATTTGTAGCAGGTGCAGAATAGTCAGTGCCACCTCAAAATAAACACGTGCCCTGTTTTCTACACCTATTGCCAGCCTTGCACATGCAAACACAGCTCTACTGCCCTGAGTTGCTTCCCTGCCTGCAGTGACATTCTGCTGGGTTGCAGGCTCCAGGAATGGATTCAGGGGTATATGGGCCAAACAGGTACCCTGTCTCATTTGTGGAGCCCAGGAAAAGTAGTGCCTGTATGGTTTAACATATGTCTAAGTCAGCTGTCTTGGCTGCAAAACCCCATGAAGTTGCCGTGTTGACAGTGGTCAAGCAATTAGTTTTCATGATGAGCATAGCAGCGTTATTATCAACTACTTAATGCTTTTCATTATGGAAGGTGTTACTCTTGGCTGCAAAACAACCTTTTGAAGGAGGGTGGTGGTGTTAGGATGTGCTGTCCAGATGCAGAGCTCAGGCACTAAGTCTCTGGGGTGTTGCATGGGAAAACCTGCAGGTGGGTAGTGCCTGGAGCTGATCTTATGTGGCTGTCTTGTGAGCTTGTCTTCATTCCCCTCCTTTTGCCCTCAGACTTTGTTGAGAGGCAGAAAACTGAGTGATAGCTTGTCTGTCCCATTTGGTTTGGATCAACTCTTCAAGATACAGTGATGGAGTTACAACAAGTGGCTGATGGTACAGTGAAGACGGATCAAAAAAGTTTGGAGCTCAGAGGAGAGGGACAAGAAGGCAGGCCAAAGGAAGGCAAAAAGGAAGAAGGGATAGTGGTGCTGGACTGGATGTCTTCTTGCTTCTTTATGTTGAGAGTGACCAGTATAAATCCATGTGGGAGGACGTTGGCTGCCTCTTATGTACTATCCCAGTGAGGTGTGTCTCAAGCAAGGAGGCAGAAGGAAAACTGTGCCCTGATGAGGAGAAAGAATAAGATTTGTCAGAAAGCCAAAAAAAGGAAGCATCTTGAAAGTTTGGGTTAGAACATTTGTAGGTCACGGGAAATTTTAATTTAAGCATTTTTACTTTGTTTTAAAAAAATGTAATAATCTACTTTTGCTACCTTAATAATGTAATTTGTATTCAATGTTTTCTCCTGCATGTATATTTTGTTTGCATTCTGAAAAAAAAAGCCTGTACATTATGAAAATCTGCTAGATTCAACTTTCTGTCTGTCAATTCTTTGGTTTTTATTTTCCTTTAAGAAAGGATTTCCTAGAATTTATTTTTCCATGCTACTACTTCTGAAGGATCTGCTCTTTTCAAAAAATTAGCTATTTCACATTTGGCTGTCAGTAGTACTTGTGTCGTTGTTGGGTTCTTCCTCAACACAGGAATATCCTTGGGTTGTAAGCTAATAAAATTGATGTGAGTTTTGTACATAAAGCTACTTTACTGATCTTGACTATTCTGTTTGTTGTTTTTCCTATAAAAAAGCACATTAGGGTTTTTTTACATTTTCAGAAAGGTCCTTCCTTGAAGCAGAAATCATAAATAATAATGTCTTCAACATGGATATTGAATGGATAGAGACTCTCAAAATAGGGAAAATACTGTATAGAATTCTCTGGTTTTCCTCCTGCAGGAATAGTTTGGTTTGTTTTGCATGAAGGTTGTGGAGGTTACAGAAATACGTTGCCCATAGAGGCAAGGAGTTAGCTACTTCATTGCTTTACAAAGCGTTTAGTAGCAATTCAGAAAGCTGAACTCCTCTGTTTCTCTGGCTAAAAACAGCCTGAGAGTTTTCCAGAACGTTTTAATAAAAATTAATTATTGCAATTATTCATTAGGGGAGGCATTCAGTAACAGAATCAAGTATATATGTGGGGAACAGATTATTGCCTTTAAGGCAGATATATATTCATATTAAGTTTGCATAAACAAACTGATGTATAATCAAGTAGACCAGTTCTGTTGAGGTTCTGTGTTTTCAGCATCTCTGAAAAAAAGAGGATGGTTCCCATCTTAGAGTCGTAGAATAGAATCATAGAATCACTTGGAAAAGATCTTTGAGATCATTGAGTCCAACCATATCTGTCCACTACTAAACCATATCCGCAAGCACTTGATCTACCTGTATTTTAAATACCTCCAGGTATGGTGACTCAACCACCTCCCTGGGCAGCTGTGCCAGTGCCTGATAACCCTTTCAGTAAAGAATTTTTTCCTGATGTCTAATCTGAACCTCCCCTGAAGCCATTCCCATTCCCATTGTTTTATCACCTGTCACCACAACCTCCTTTCAGGCAGTTGTAGACAGTGATAAGGTCTCCCCTCAGGCTCCTTTTCTCTAGGCTAAACAAGACCGGTTCCCTCAGCTGCTCCTCAAAAAAGTTGTTCTCTGGCCCCTTCACCAGCTTCATTGCCCTTCTCTGGAGATGCTCCAGCACCTCGATGTCTTACTTGTAGTGAGGGGCCCAAAACTGAACACAGTATTCGAGTATATCTTCTATCAGTCTTCAATAATGGAAGCATGTAAATAATTTTCCCATGAAAATTTAAGTTAGCATCACAGTGTTATTACTCAAAACAACTTTTCTCAAAAACAAGGATAAAACAAGGAACTAATAGTTAAAGGCTTGCCTTCAAAAACAAAACCAAAAGCAGAATTTTTCAGTGGTAAGCGATGGTTAGTTGGGGCCATGGGAACTGTTTGTTTAATGATGTAACTTTTAATATAGTAGTGGTTTAAAAGCATTGAGGTACTTTTAAGTACTTTTTTATTTCTAGAATACCAGCTGATAACTTGAGTGTAAACAGGAAAATGCGAGTTATTCATCCACACAAAGCAGAATGATACCTTCGTGTAACTAAAGTGGGGTTATTGTGGATTGAAAGCAGGACTGCTAGATTCATAAAAAAAATTGCTGTTAGCATTTTTATCCCAAACCACAGGGTGGTTTTGATTAACTGGTTATTCCTGGCCTCCTGAGGGAGAGTTTGAAAATACAGAGAAGAAATAGCAGGACAAAGGGAAGAGTTTTACATTGTTCTGGTTCATATCACCTCAGACAGTGTTGGGGACAGAACTGGTGAGATTGAAAACATGACCGCAAAGTCTGTCTTAGACTGTGGATTTTAAACCTGCTTTCCTTTTTGGCAGAGGAAGCAGCAGTGAAAGCATGCTGCTGTTGGTATATAACCTACAGATTTTTTTCTTTTTCAGTGCCGTTTGGCTGTGATGATTGTAAACCTTCTGTTCACTGAGGTCCGGATGCTGGTGCTTTTGTGCATCTCGAATAGCAACACTATTGCCAGCTTCTGTGGATTTATTACTAGTATTTCAGAGACTGTTCCTTATTCCTCGTAAAGCCCCAGCTAATATAGCGGGATTTCAGATGAATCACTACGTTCATTTAATTTTGCTCTTTCCCTCAGAATCCACCCCACCACACACACCAGTTTTTACATACTATGGCTGCGCAAAAGAGCTCAAAAATAGGAAGCATGTGTGCGCCAGAGGCTCAGAAACCTGACAGCAAGTGAAAAGAATTATGTTTTGAAAATATATGCATTGGGCTTTTTCATCCAGTCGCACATTAGGGGGGAAGAGTGAGGTCAGCAGATGAATTTTAAGGCTTTGTGGCTGACTGATCTGAGCTCCTGACCCCAAGTGCTGGTTACATGTGTCAAAGGGGTTTTATTGGGAAGGGTGTTAAAGAACGTATTAAAAATGACAGTACATTTTGCTATAAATGCAATTCAGTCTTTTATTTAAATAATTACCCTTAGCATCCAAATGTTGTTGCCTCAGTTACCTCTAAAACGTAAGGTTTACTTAAGGATTAACTGATGAAAAGTATACTGGAGTATCATCTAGTTTATTGGTGTGGGTATTCAGGGTTATGGAGAAAATATATGAAAATATATGAAAAGTATACTGGAGTATCATCTAGTTTATTGGTGTGGGTATTCAGGGTCATGGAGAAAATATGTGCATGCGCTGTGACTGCTTGAGTGGATTTTAGGTTGGTCTCAGCCTGGAGAGACCATCAAGACCTGACTGATTTGGGCAGGCTCAGGACCAGGCCTGGCCTGTGCAGAAACATTCTTTCACCACAACACGCAAAGATCTGGGTCCCCATTACTCCCTTGCAAACAGCAATAAATTGATTTTTGTAGAGGCTGCTAACAGAAGGATTCATGTACCATTTAAAGTCTTATTTGAAATATCTAAACACAGCTTGATATCATTGGTGTATATGGGTGTGTTTGTCATAGACTCCCTTTTGCTCCTAAATCAGTAAGAAGCAGCAGTAGCTAGTAATCAAAGACATAAAATACATTTATAATCTGGTTTAGTGGAGTGTTGAGGTCCTCCAGAATCCCACTGTGCTAATGGGTCTGTGTGGTATGTGTGTATATCATCTGTTGATTTCCTCTAAGAGAATAACATCCTTAGCATTATGCTTTCTGTTTTGAAAGTACATATTATTCATAATCTGTGTTGTGATTTTGGAGATATGCTGGTGCTTCTTAGTAGTCGTGCTTCTTTGCCTCATGGCTACAGATAAAAGGTACTATTTTTGGCCTTTCTGTCTTTCTAGGAGACTCTTTTCTGCCCATCCCACTGTGACATTTTTCTATCAAAACTAGTGAGGGGTCACTTAAATTACAGATTTTTCTCAAATATGTCTTTTTTTTTTTTCTGGATTCATGCTGAATGTGAGAACTATAAATTTGTCATCATTATTCCTGGGCATGTCCTGATGCTTGGAAATGTCTCTTGTGCTTAAACTCACGCAGAGAAGTTACAGTGGATATGTACAGTATACTGTGCACATGTGTTTGACTGCATGCCTGTGGCCTTTGGGTATCCAGCTGAAGTGAGGACCATTCAGAGGTTTGGGCATACATTATCCTCAAAGCTTCCTAGGAGCTTCACTGCACGTGTGGCGCGATGTGCCTGCAGTTGTACTTCTGGAGAGATGTACAATTTGGTGAGAGTAGGTGATGAAAATAAGGATATTGCATTTCTTCTCAAAGAGGCTGACTTGAAGTAAGAGGGGAAGGCAATACACAAAAGATTATTTTTTCTCAATTTTGGTTTAATTTTACTGGCAATTAGGAGCTCTGGTTATAGGGCAAAGAAAAAAAATAAAGGCATGGATTTTCTCCCTTAAGCTTATTTATTGGGCACTGTGTTGGCTTGCTGACTTGTTTCCACTGAATTCAGTGAGGGTAAAGGAGTTCTTGGACTTCAAACTGGAGAAAAACTTCATTGAATAGGGATGGACTTAGATGCATGCAAAATTGTAAGTTATTTCTGGGTTATGTGGGTAGCCCTGGAAAGGGCATGTATGCTGTCGAATGTGTTTTGTAAATTAAAAAGGTGTTCATTGATTTTGTTTAAAGTGAGATCTGTTAAGGAGTGAGTGGATAAATGACTTAAAGCAGATGAAAGAGAGCAAAGATTCAGGTAGGAAGGAATTTTTAAATATATGGAATATAAAGGTACGTTGAGTAGCCCATGGAAAAGTCAGGGGCTCAGGACAGGTTACCTAAACGTTCCAGTGGTGCAGTCCTCAGAGAGGACTCCATTTCCAGCTGCGGGAAGGTCACTTAAAATAACCAGCTGGGGGAAGGTGGGGTTGTTTTTATTTCAGACACGATCCTTAATAATGAGTACTGCTTGTGGGGGGAAGAAAAACCCTGTACTCCAGAAAGTTGGTGGTGTGCGTTTTTGAAAGCCAAGCCTCTCTCAGTTTTCTCAAGAGTTGGCATCCAAAACTGCTGGTTGCTAATGTGTGGTGGGCATGGCAGAGGCAAAGCAGGGTAATTTATTGCAGTCTGCTGTGGTTGCTGCTTCCTGTGCTGTATTTACTTCTGGATACTCTTGTTAATCTAAATGGATATACTGGAAAATGGTCAGAGGGGATGAAGAAATAATCACCCCCTCAAAAAGTATTTAGAAGCAGAGGGCTTGTAATAGAAAAGGCTAAGGATGAGCCTTAACCTTAGGATGTGCAGAGACATGATATCTATAAATACATAAAGAACAGTTTCAGAGCAGGCAGGGATCAATTATTTGCAGTCAATTGGGGCATAAATAGTGATGAATGGAGCTGCAGGGGAAAAAATAGGCAGAAATAATGGGGAAAAGATGAAGATTGCTTCAGGAAGGGCCATGAGACCTCCACTGTAGATGCTGCAGGCTTCTGGCGGCAGGGATGGCCTTTTGCGAGATGATCATACTGTGCTGGGCACAGCCCGTGGGCACCACTGTGGGTGGCTCAGCGGCCAGATGTGATTTTAAGCCTGGGTCCGAGTATCAAAGAAACACTTCGAGCACCTACTAGGTTTGAGGTGTGTGCTGGAGCCCCAGTGGAGGAGTTCAGTACCTGCTTTCCTGAGTGGTGACCCAAGTGGCATTCCTCCAAAAGTGTAGCTCTTTTGCAAGTTTAGATAATTTCAAAGTGAGTTTTTAAATTGTAAAGTGAACCTGGAGTCTTGAAGGAAACATTTACAGTAGCAGTTAAAGCTGGAGCTTGAGGTGTTAATTCCAGGTCAGGAGCTGCATCTCGAGCTGGGGTGATCTGATAGGCAGTGGGGGAATGTGAGTTGTTTGCAAGGGGTTGGAAGTTATTTCTGATGTCTCTGGAATGAATCCATGGGTGCCATGGATGTAAATAAATAGTTACTGAGACTTTGACTTGGTCAACAGTGAGGAAAATGCTAGTGGCAGAAATTGATGGTTCCATTTATACTTTTTGAGTGTTTCTTTTTCTTCTGTAAGTGTGGCTCCCACAAATGTGCTGTCATCTGAAAGAGCTAAAGAGGTCTTCATGGGCTTAGGACCAGAGGTAGGAGCCATGCTCCATGCAAATATATGCGCGGATTTTTTTGGTGTTATTTTTTTGGAAGTACTGTCTACTTATAGAAATGATTGTTGCTCCCTCAGAAACCTGGGCACCAGCTCTTTCCACATGGCTTTTATTTATTCTTTGAGGAAACACAAGCACCTTTAATGCTGCTAAACTAAACTTCCCAACAAGGTAGGCACTGCCTTTGCGTGAAGCTGGATGCACTCAGCTATGGCAAGGTCAGGCCTTTGTTAAGGACAGTTTTTAAGTAGACAGATGACTTGAATAGGTGTTGGTTAACCCCAAACACAAATTTCCTTGTTGGGGTAGGCTTTTTATTTTGTTTGTACCTGCCATGCTGAAGGTGAAGCCTGCTCATGGAAGGTTGTCCTGTGTGTGAGGTCATTTTGGAGCTTTCTAAGCGTGACAGGTGCCCTGTCAAAATGTGTAGCATCGTGTGTTTGAACAAACCAGCCCTGCTCAGACGAAGGTGCATGCTGCTTCTTCTGGGGAGAGAATGCATGGGTGAGAGATGTTAGTAATTCAGCTTCAGCAAACACGAAAGTAGAGCACCTCGTGTCAGAAGCCGTATAGAGTCATGTGTTTATCAGTATCAACCCAGTACATTCACAGTTACACCCAGACTTATTACCTGTGGCAATTACCATCTATCTTGCCTTTCTCTTTGGTTTCATTGTAAGCTGCAAAGAACCGAGACTCAATTACCTGCATTGCATGTGATAGAAACACTGCTATTGAAGCTTCAGCCCTGTCATCTTCAGCATTTCTCATCCAAATACTGTTATTCTGATTGCCACATTTCAAGTTTCTACAGATATTAACTGTCTGCTAACATGTTTTTATTCCTCCTCTGCAGATCCTTTAAATCCCCATCAGCTGCTGTGGCAGCATGGGCAATCTCATGCTCCTAGGATTGTCCTTTGATTTTTGTTTTTTCCCCCGCTAAGGATGCCCTGGGCTGAGTTAAGTTCCTTCAGGGTCTGCGCTGTTCAAACTTAGCATTTAAGCATTTGCCTTCGTCCCACTGTTCAGTATGACTCGAAATCATGTGCATTGTCATTCCTTCTGTGAAGACATGGGAAGATGTAACCATAGAGCACAGGAAAATTGAAATTTTAGCATCCACGCCACTTTCATCCCTTTGCTTCTATAGCCATTGTTCTTGGCACTAAAAATACACAGAAAAACTTCATTATCTTAGAAACAAAAGCAAAACAATGTTTTCTTTATTCATGAACTGATGTCTGTTTTGAAATCTCATCAAGAGGATGGAGGGGAGGAAAAAAAATACCGACATCAGTTTCTTTATTTGCTTTGCCTGCATCTATCTCCACTGGATGCTGCTGGTAGAAATCCTGCAGTAGGCACTGCAAGGCGAAATGCGTTTTGGGAGACTTCCCAATTTAGCACCATGATTCAGTGGGGTCCTAGAGCAGAAGCCTTGATGCTTGATGTGGAGTTAGGAGCTAAGATCAGACAGAAGGAAAAAAAAATGCAGAGCCTCAGATAGAAAGCTGAGTTATTTGGGATTAGCTCTTAAAAGCTGCTTTCTCAATGGATTTGTGTGTTCCTATGTCATCCAAGCATAGAAATCCAAAAACCCTCCTCACCAAGCCACCGCCTCGTGTCCCGTTTGTCCCTGTGCCCCAGGCTCCTTCCAGCCCCTTCCTGTCCTCTTTTGCTATAGGCAGATGAGAGGCAGCATGCCTGCTGGCTCCTTCTGACCCTGTGTCTCGTTGTCAATTTTCATTCATTTTGGAGAGACTCAACATTTTGGAAACCTCCCTCCCTGCCTCAAACGGAGTTGGGAGTGGCTGTGGGTTCAAGAGGGATCTCAAGGGGCCTGGGAGGCATGATCATCCCTGCCTTAGGAGAGCAGGCTGCCATGGAGGGGCACCGCCTGAGAGAAGAAGGGGAAAGATGTTTGGGAAATTCCTGTTTGAATGGCGAGGCAAAGAATGATTAAGCTAACACCTTCATCTAACCATATAACATTTCTGAAAAGAAAATGGAAAATTAAAAAACCTTGAGCTTTTCTGTTCTGTATTGCAAAATGCGGTACAGATTTATAGACAATAAAATTTTACATGTGAAAGAACATCTAAGAGTGGGAAATTTGGCTTATCAACACTGATTATTTTTTCATTTTCTATTCTCCTGAAATTGTGTCTAATAACATTTTTAATTACCTTTTCAATATTGTTCTTTATCATAATGGTTTTACTTTTTGAGGCCATTATGTGTTTTCCACTTAAAAATTAATCTTTTCCTTAAATTTCCTTTCTTACCTCATACTTGTTAGATGCTGTTGAGTCAAGTACCAAAATGATTCTTTTTTTTTTTTACTGTTTTTCTTAGGGATTATATAATTTTATGTCAAATACTCTGTTATGCATATGAAAATAAAGCTAAACAAATTTCATGCTTCAGGATATAACTGCTTCTCCAGAGATGAGGAGAGATGGTTTTCTGCATTGCACAGTCACCTGGGTGCCTTGATCCCGCAAGTGGCTGAGAAAGCGTGGTACATCTTTGGGCACGTTATGATGGCTGGGAAAGGTGGGGGTACCCAGCATCTTACAGGATTGCTCAGGACCTGACAGCACTAAAGCCTGAAGACTTTCACCTTTTGCTGCAGTGTCAAGTTTTGCTCACTGGCAGAGGCAGGAACATCAACCTGGTGATCGCTTACATTTAAGTAAGGCACATACTTCACTGTAGCTGCTAGACAATTCTCACATGTTTTACAGTGGGAGTCCTGTCTCTACTTCTGTGGTTTTTAAAATGCCTCTATAATATGCAAGACAGGTGAAAATGACTGCAAATCAAGTCCCTTGACTGGCTGTCTTATTCCCAAATTGTAAATCCTTGTGCTGAAATTTCCCAAGAAGGTCTGCAAAATCAATGCTTTTGCGTATTTTATTTTAATTTTGGAGTGGGACGGTGTTTCAGCCGAAATAGCTCAGATATTTCCAAGAGTAAGATTAGGGGAAAATTCATTGTGTGGCCCAGGTGAGGTATTTTGGGGAGCAAGGATTTGGGGCCTGGCAGAGAGGCTGCCCAGTGGCAGGTATGCCTCCTCCCATCCTCGCGAGGATCTGCGTGAAATAGGTGAAGTACAAAGCCTTAGAAAAATGTCATGCTGGCAAAAGACCAGAAATGGCTGCTGGCTTCTCCCCCCTGTCAGCAACCCCCTTTCCTCCTCTCCACGACACGGTAGCCATCCCTTCTGGGGCAATCCTTGCTGCTGGGATCCTGGTCCCCAGGGCAGGCAGGTGATCTTTCCTTGCTCCCCTGGCTTCTGGTGTCACGGCTTTGCCTCGGTGATGCTACGGCTATGGTGGAGCTGCCCCTTATGGGATTACCAGGCTGCTGTGTTGTGCTCCTGTTATAACTGAACTGGGACAGCCTCTGGGCTCTCATGGATTTAACGGGTGTATGAAGTAATACACAGGTGATTTTGCATGCCTTTTTGAGACAAATTAGTCCTTACTTAGATCGTCTGGGAAGCTGTTATTTATATCCACAACCTCTTTGTGCATTTTTTTGCCTCAGTGCATTTTTTCAGTTCAGAGCTTTCGTTGGGCTCAGGTGCCTGGGGTTCCCCTCTGGCTGCTGCAGGCATGGCCAGTAGGTCTGGGAGCTTCTCATCCTGTCCATGAGTAGGTCTGGGAGCTTCTCATCACTTTGCCCTTGGCCAGACTCAGAATCAAATAGCAATTCCGCCTGCTAAGAAAGCATGTCTTCTATTTGCAGCCTCCTCATGCAGCTTGCTCTCATACCTGTCCTGTAGTCTCCAAGCAGAGTGTGATCAGCAAATTGCTCAATCCCCTGTCAGGGCCGTGCCCTTCCCAGCTACTGCAGGTCCCATCACAGCAGCAGCTCTGCTGGATTAGTTTTTTTCCTTCAAGAGGTATTTTTGGTAGGTGTCTGCTGCTATTTCACAACAGTTCTATTCTCTTGTGCTTCAGTTCAGAAGTGCAGTTTTTTTGCTGCTGCAGTTTTCCAATAACTGAGCAATAGTTTACGTTTGCTCTGCAGTAAATTTAATTTTCAGTGTACTGTCCTAGTTACATAAGTGATCTGAATCCCTCTGGATCTCTCTTGTGGTTGCTTTGTATTTACTACTCCCTTCAGTTTCATGTCATCAGCAATTTAGCAATTTTACAGCTGGTTTCTCCAAGTAATTTATAGACACTATCAACAGAATAGAATAGATACTGAAAATTTGCTGCATAGATCCCATTGGCTTTAAATGAACTAGCAAGAGTAGTTGATGGGGCGTGGTGGCAAATATTTATATCTCAGATGGGCAATATGTGCACACTGATGACCGGGAGATAGTCCAGCCATAAATTGTAGTGCCAGCATTGAGGAGTTTGGGATCGATGTTTCTGAATATTTCCAGCTGGATACCCGTGCTGATATATGTAAGTTATTGCAGCCGCATTAGCGGCAGACACTGTTGTCAGCATCACCTTGAAGGATGCTTGCAGTGAGATACTAACTTAATTCCTTCCCCTGGGAGATACAGGTATTTCTTCTACTGCTCCTTTGGAAGGAGCGCTTCGGGCCAGGATGCTAAATCTCCATGCTTTCCACAAAATAAGGAAAGGAGAAGAGATCGTAAGAACCACCATGTAGCTGAAAAAGTCTTCAGCTTTGCAGGAAAAGGAGTAAAAAAAAAAAGGTGGAGGGACATCTGTGCAGAACTGCCTGGACATTTCTCCTATAGCCACAGCTCACTCCAGGAAGCAGAAACTGCCCTGGAACTAGGCTGCTCTTACATAGGGTGCCATAACTGCTGGACCTTTAGAGGATATACGGCAGGAACAGACCCTGTCCTCCAGGGAAGTCCAACCCCAAGGCGTTGTGCATGAAATCTGTGCCATTGCAGACCTCAAGGCTGTAATGGCGGATGTGAAACTGGGGGGATGACTCAGTCCCATCTGGTAATTCAGGCTGAAAACTGGTGTTCCCAACCTTTCTTTGACATTTAAGAGGTGTCCCCCTTCCCCTTCTGAAACAAAGTAAACTCGGAGTGCCCCAACCAGTCTCACTGTTGTGATGTAGTGTCAGAGGACTTTTCTTTATGACTACAGGCACTGAGGACTGAGTTAAAATAGTAAAATTAAAGCTGACAGTGGAAAACAGTGGGAAGGGCAGGTCCTTGTGGCTTGCTCTTCCTCTTTGGGGTGGTGGGGGGTGACCTGCTCTTAGAGAGATGTTACTGCAAACATTTGTTCTGAAGGGCAGAAAAACATATCCGTTCTTGCGAGCAACGTTAAATGTTGATCTTTAGCAATAATTTTAAGGCTGTTAGAAATTTTTAGTGAATAATACATGGGTTTACCCAAGAAGCTTAAGATTATCTAGGGAATAAAATCTCTTGCCTCTTCTCTGAGTGAGAGAGGTGCGTCACGGGTGCTGCATGTGTTGGTAGGGACCCACTGTGCATGTGCTGAGGGAGAGCAGCCTACCCTCCGTTTCCAGTAGAAAAGTATTATGAACATCACAAAAACTTGTTTTGAATGTTGGCAAAATTTGTCTTGGCCTTGCCACCTTTCAAAAAAACAAAAAGAAAAAAATCAAACAAGCCAGTCCTTTGAAAGTAGTTTTGATACTAGATAGTTCTAATTGCTTTTCTCTGCAGTGCCGAAACAGGCCCCTCCCTGCCAAATGCACCTGTTATCACTGGTATTTTCTTTTTGCTTATCTGTGCATAATTGTGCCATATTTTCATGGTGACATTTCATACCTGGTTTTGATACTCTTTGTTTTGCTGCTTTTGCTTTGCTTTTCAAAAGGCATGATAAAAATTCAGCCTTCCAAGGTACAAACAAACCTCTTATCCTCACAGTATCAAAAGAGTGCTCAAGGGAGAATTTCAAGTCCTTTTTCTGATTGATATTTGGGTTCTTTTCCGGTTTTCCATTTGTCTAAGTAATTCCTTGATCGCAGAATTGACTTTCTTGATTTCTGAGTTGATTGGAGCACTGCTGAAGCAAAGGGCGAGACTGGCAAAATTGGTCTCTGGAACACACCCCAGGAATTGAATAAATGGCATAGAGTGGGTGTTGTTTAAAACCCACCACGCATTCAGTTCCTCATTTGCTTTGAACAGCTGTATTGGTGGTGGTTTCTGTACTTTAATCCAGGAAATTCAGGCACAAGCACAGTTGCTGACAGCGGTGAAGGAAATGTGTGTAAATGCATAAAAACATATTTTCATACCATTGCCAATACTATTAGCACAGCAGAGATCTAATTTCTGAGGTTTCTCTTTAAGTGTGGGCTCAATAGCCTGCCTTGCTAGGCGTGCGCTGACTTATTTGCCCTATATTCATTACTGCATCCTGCAATTCATTAATGGGTCACATTGGAGGTGCTGGAATGTCCTGTCTGTAGACCATTATCGAGGTGCACACATGCTTCTCACTCCTCACACCTGCTTCTGCCCAAAACCTGCCCTGCAGCAATGCTGCATGCACCTGCTGCCTGCTGCCCATCTGCCCTCAAGCGCTAACTTACTGTAGAACTTATTAGTAGATAAACTCTACACCTCTCATAGGGTTCTCCCTGGCCTACTTTCCCCTGGTTTTACATGACCTGGGGGAGGCTGAATGCAAATAGGACCAGACCTGCCAGGGGTCAGAGGAACGAGGCGATCAAGAAGGCAGAGTTTTCCCAAGGGGAGAATGAACTTGCTGGCTGACAGCTGGGATAATGAAACTGCTCAGGAGAAATGTCGGCTTAGATGAGTATGTGCAAAAATCCAGTTATTGCAGCAGGACTGGCGGGCCATGGCTGTTTATGGGACAACACGCTGTTTTGGTCTCACCAGTGGTTAGTTTGTAATGGTTACAAGGGTGACTACTTGCCAATGTAAATAGTTGGATAAACAAATATACAGGAGAGATGTGAATAAGCCACTCTGTTTAGAGGATGTGAGAAAATGCGTAACTCTAATCAAATTTGCTGGGGAGGTGACCGGGAAGGGGATTTGGATGTGATGAGGAAATGAAAATGTTTGCCTGGAGGAGAAGAGCAGCTGAGTGCCAAGGCAGAGACCCAGGGACGCAGGGGCAGGAGATCCTGCCAGAGAGTAGTGCCTTTATCCATAGTTTCTCCATCAGTGTTTGTCCCGGTGCTGTTTGTGGGACTGAGGCTGTGGGGTCAGAGCAGTGGGTTTTGTGGCTGCAAGCAGCCCTGGGGACCTGACTGGTGTTCAAGGCAAGGGATTTTTTAGATTTCCTTCCCCTGGGGACCTAGCCTGACTCCATGCTAAAATGTGGAGGTTGTGTGCACCTCCTCCCATTGCCCTCCCCACCACTCACCTACAAGGGTGACAAAGGGTGAAACAGCCTTCCGCTGTTGGGTTGGGATTCTTCTCTGCAAGGCAGGGTGTAAATCAAGGGAAGGGTGAAGCTCAGCAGAAAACTTCGCAGTTCTAGGCTAAATTTGTAGCCACTACGGCTAAGGGTGCTTTAATTTGGTGAGTCATGCTTGTTCTTATTAAGGAGTCTGTAGGGACAGCTTTTCTGGCACACGTGGCAGGGCTGAGGTACAAAAGGGGAGCTGCTGTGGTACATAGCCAGAGAACTGGTCCCAAAGGCATTAACCCAGCTAGAGGAGCTTGAAAAGGCATTTTCTTGCAATAGGCAATTGAGGAATGATGGTGCTTGGCACAGGAGGGTCCTATCCACAGGCTGGTGCAGGGAGCAGACCTATCCTGGCCGAGCACCCCATGGGGCAGGAGCTGGGGTGCCCCAGCTGTAGGACATGGAAACATGAGCAAGATGGATGTGCCTATAGGCATGGCTTTCTTCTTCAGTTTCTCTTACTAAGACAGGAAAATACAGGATTTAAAATCAGAGCATGCTTTCCACTCATCTGTTCCCTCCCCTCGGCAAGCAGAAGCTTGTAGTTTGCTTTCTTAAGCCAGTGCCTAAATGTGTATAAATAGATGATGTCTGAAGGGAAGAGCTCTAGAGAACAGTGACGTTAGCTGCGTTTTTCATGAAGTTAGCAACTGTTGAGTTACCTGGCAATGTCTTATTGCAGTTAAAGGTTTTGAGGATGGATAGTATTCAGACTGCAGAATTAGAAGTAAGATGTGCTACGGGTGGTGTTACCAGTCTCTTAGTGGTGGTGGATTAGCGTGCGGCTTTGCAAAGAAACCTTGTTGAAGTTGAGGTACAGTTCCACAAGGTCAGGTGCAGGTGGAATGCAAAACACAGACCCTTTCCAAGTATTATGCTGTTAATTTAATAAATGACAGTAATGATTCTCTTTCAGTCTGTAGCTACTTAATATGAAACCCATTCCACAGTTATGATTTGGTAAGGTCTGAAATCTTGTTGTCCATGTTGGGTGGTATTTTTGTTTTTGAGAGGGTAGCCAAGAAAATCACTGAGCAAAGCCCTTGGAAAATTGATGCTGTGTGATTCTAACCTGTGCTTCCGTTGACCTAATTCATGTCTAGAGGTTTGGTAGGAGATATCTTCAAATGGACATTAACACAAATAGTTAGAAATAATCTTAATTTTGTTTTCATTCAGAAAAATCAAATGGTTGCATGAACACTCACTAAAGCTATACTAGATAAGTGAAAAGCAAGGTGCAGTGCCATACAAGGCAATGAAAAGATGCATTCATATACACATATCTTTTTATCCAGTTACATTGTGCATGAAAATTAATTATATGTAAATATATAGAAAGTTAAACTGATTTTCACCTAATCTTCATTGCTAATTGGAACTTCAAATAGCTGTGTTATGTTTGATAACAGAGTGATTGACCTGAGCAAAGCTTGTGTGCCTCTAGGATAGAGACAATTGAATTGTTGTTCAGAAAAATGCCGAGATTATTATATCATATCCTGTAGTTCATAGATGCTTTCTTCAGTACTGTTGCCTTTACTTTTCAATAGGTAGCAGTAGGCTCAGTATTAATGTTGCCACAATCATAATATGGCCTTTATGCATGCAGGAATAGGTTGAGGAAGCACCAAATCCTGTACTGTAGGTCAGACTTGGAGACTTGATCCCATCCATCGGAGCGGGCAATGAAAACTTAACTCAATTAGCTGTCGGCTTTTTTTTTTTAAAATGAGTTGATGTCCAAACCCAGGACCTATAACGGCATCCTTAAGAAGATAATGATGATGGAAAACAAACTTGTACACGCATTGCTTGGATTTGGTGCGTACTTGCGACTGAGAGGAAACGCTGGGTCACAGGGCACGAAGTGCCGCATCTTTGTGGGTAGTCCGGAACAGTAGCTTTCAGACACTCGATGCTTCTCGTTACTCATTTTCCTTTAAAAAAGTTTTGAAGATCTCAGGTACACAGGGTAAAGAGCTCTGGAAGTTCTTCACCAAAGACAGCTGCAAGAGGATAATAGGACTGCGTATAATTGGAATATTTTTTTGGCACTTTTCCTCTAAATAATTAATGATGCTCTTTTGCTGAATCTGAGCCATTTTGCTGAGATGTTTTGATTTCAGGAGGGTTTTATTAGATTCTGGGATTCAAGATGGCCCCCTCTCATCATCGACCATCCCATCACTTGCAAGGAGGTGCTGAAAGGCATGTTGGGAAGGGAGAAAGAAGGGAGAGAAATACAAAACCTGTCCAGCGCGTCACGTCCCATCTTGAATTTCTCTGCTACTAGTTGTGCCTGTAGAGCTTCCAACTTGCTAGGCACAGAGACATCTCAAAAAGGTAAATTAAATTTAATTTTCAGCTCAAAAATTTTTTTGTCATTAGAAAAAAAAAGCTGTTGAGCAGCTGCTCCTTTTTAGGCAGCTCAGAAACTTCAGGGCCTGCCTAGAAGGGAAGGTACTGATGTCTCCATATTCAGAAGATTGAAAGGAAAATGTCTTTTATCACATTAACAGGAGTGATCCCTTAGGTAGGAAGAGCTAACGTTAATATCTAAGGAAATCCGTGTTTTGTGGCTGAATGCAACACATAGTAAAATCTTACCAGGGTGGAGGAGCTTCTATATAAAATATGTTGTCAGATTATCCCAGCAGCTAAAAAGTAAGGTAGAAAAGCAACAGCTCTGTGGGCAAGCTAGTGATTGAAACGTATTGAAGATGTCTTCAGACAGCTAGTCTGAAGGCACAGGGTGCGTGCTTATAAGGTAAGACACGGAGGCTAAACCTCCAGGGATAAAAAAGGGCCTGTGATCTGTTGTTTGAGAGCCTGCTGCTTAAAGGTGGTGCTGAGGAATGCTGGGCCTGGAAGCTGGATGTCTGCAAGAATGGTGGTCATGTTGCATGCAGGGACCTGGAAGGAGTGTCTGGATGAGTGTTCACTGACAGATGGAAGGACCCTGGTGTAACACCCTCGTTATCCTGGTTCTTGAGGGTCCTGCCCAAACCTGTGTTTGAAACAATGTAGGAAAGTGATACCCAGTGTGAGTAAATGATGCCTCTTAGGAAAAGCTGGTGGCCAAGCATCATTGCACAAGGCATGCTTTGCAAGCTAAGTCTTTGTCCCTTTGAGAAAGACAGTGTGTTGGTCAGGTTTCTTCAGCACAATATACATACAGCTTTTGGTGCAAGGCTCGTGCCTTGGAGTCACCTGAAGTCCTCAGGGTCAGGAAGCCATGGCTGGCAGTGAGGTACTTAAGGTGACTGCCTTTGAAAACACTTTCTAAAGTGCAATGAGTGATTTTTAGCCCAACGTGTTTCATAAACTTGGAAATGAGACTCAAGGAATAAATTTCCCTTTTGACCGCTGTCAGAGAGTCTCAATAGTTTATCGAATCTGTACCAGCTCTTCAGTGAGCATGAGAAATGATGGTTTGGGGCGTTATCTCCTTTCCCAAGCTTTTTTGCACCACAGCAGTGCTGTCTTTCTTGCTGGGGACAGCAAACCTGAGCAAGTGCTTGGAGCAGATGCTACTGCAGAGGTAACTACACTGTTATTCTTTTCAACTGGAAGTGTGCTTTTAATTTTAGGATAAGCAACAGAGATTTGGGTAGAAATGTTACTTGACTTGTTCATAAATACACCTAAATGACAAATTCTGTTTTATTTATATATATAAAAATAAATGTCCTCTAATACAAAACAGAGGGCAGACAGAGGTGGCTGAGATATTGCTCATATCTTGGGCTCCCATGTTCATCAATGTTAGTTTTCTAGTCTTCTAAACACCCATTCTTATTGGAAAAAAACAAGCCCTAGACATATGGATCTGGAAGCTAACACAGTTCCAGAGCCTGCAGAGCTCCTGGCAGCCACTTCAGGTCTTTTGTCAGATGTCTTCAGACCCGTTTTTGTCCCTAGTGAGTAACTTCTCAGTCTTCTAGAATCCCTGCCATTCTTCAGTTTAGGGAAGATGCTCTGCTACCTGAGGTAGTCATTGAGAACTCGGGGATTTATATAAGCTGGAAACGCAAGGCAGTTGAAGTAGTGCTGGATGCTGGGAGGATGGGAAGGTCGTGAATGCTTTGTCTGGGGTGTCCGTACCTCCCATCACCGCAGCCTGATTGCAGGTAGAAAACTCAACTGTCTGCCTCCTCACTCTGTGTAAGTGGGGATGTCAGTACCTGCAGTAGGAGCCTGGTTGAAGTGATCTGAGGTTCTGAAACAGAAAGATCCACACTTCATTGTCTATGTATTTGTCAAAACAGTCATCATGGTCTTTTATCTCAAATATGTCTGTGTTTAGCACTAAACAAGCAATACATGTATTGTAGAAAACCATCTATGTAATGATGGAGTCGTTAATTTGCCATCTTGAGGCTGAAGGCAAATGCTGTCCTTCCACGCTTCAGTCTGCATTGTGCTTCCTCCTGTCCTTGCCCACAAACAGGAGGAACTTCTAATCTCTTTTCCTTATAATGGCATTTACCATCTCTCAGTCCAGGCATCTATCATACACTCCTAAGAATAGCCCCGGGAATTATTTCAGGACTCCATTCCCTTTCACCCGGTAGGATATCTTTGCCGTTTTCGGCAGTTTACCTATTCAGTGTGTAAACGTCTTCAGCATGGGAAATTGCACAGGCTCCCTCAGCAAACCTGCCCAGAGTTATCTTTACCATTGGAAAAAAGACTTCACTAATGCCTAAATTAGATCTTCCTTGCTGCAGCACTAAGTTCCTGTTCTGTGCAATGTCATTGCGAAGAACAAATCAGTTCGCTTCTATTTGCAGCAACCTTTGATGTGTTTGCTCACTTCAGAGCAAATCTGATCACTGCACTCCTCTCTCACAGGTCCAGACCTTTGATTATTCTTGTCCTTGTCAAAGTATCTCCTTCAGTTATCCGAATTTTTTTTTCCAAGTGAAGATGGCACAGATTTGGGTTTTTTTTTGGTAACACTAGTTTGTTAGAGATATATATATATATGAGTTCAACTGTGAGCATGTTTATTTGACTGAAGTAGCTCATAAGCCTTCAACTTTCTTTTATAGACTTGTTACTATCAGTCAGGTTGCCATTCTATTAATTTTACGTCCTTATTTCGCAGTCTTGCTGCCTTAAGAAATCAAGTTCTTTTATTTGAAGGCTGAGGCTTCTAGTATTGGTGATCACTTGTTTTGTTTCCTTTTGAGAGAAGTACTGTGTTTTCTTTCCAGTTTCCGATGACAGCAAGTGAACAGCAAGGGCATAACGGAACAGAGTAAGAGTGGTGGGAAGAGTCTAAATGTCAAGAACTCTAGATTTTCCTTTTATGTTGGTGGTAATTGGACATTATCTGACCTGTCTGCTGTGGGATTTGCTTTTATGGCTGCTTTGAGACCTTGTGCGACTTCGTTTGGAGTACTACATTCAGTTCTGGAGTCCTCGGCACAGGAAGGACATGGATCTGTTAGAGCAAGAGCAGAGGAGGTCATGAAGATGATCAGAGGGCTGGAGCACCTCCTCTATGAGGACAGGCTGAGGGAGTTAGGGTTGTTCAGCTTGGAGTAGAGAAGGCTGGCAGCCTTCGAGTACTTAAAGGGGGCTACAGGAAAGTTGGGGATGGGCTCTTTATCAGAGTGCAGTGATAGGATGAGTGGTAATGGTTTTAAGCTGAAAGAGGGGAGATTTAGATTGGATATTAGGAAGAAATGTTTTACTGTGAGAGTGGTGAGCACTGGAACTGGTGCAGAAGTTGTGGATGTCCCATCCCTGGAGATTGTTCAAGAGCAGGTTGGATGAGGCTTTGAGCAACCTGATAGAGTGGAAGGTGTCCTTGGCCATAGCAGGAGGTGGAACTGGATGATCTTTAAGGTCCCTTCCAACCCAAACCATTCTATGACTTGCTTCCCAGCCCTTTCGCACAGTAATTTTCAACCTTTGTTTGGCAGTTTAAAATTAATTACCTATGAGGTCTCTGCAAAAGTAAGTCTAAAAAAAGCAAACTTGTTGACGTTCAACTGAACTATGATGATGTCACTAGAAAGCTTTTAGGAACTGAAGTATCAAAAAGGGTTAAAACCACCCTTCCTGTTGCCCCCAAAGTCCTTCCGTGTTCTAAAGTAAATAAATGTTCTTCATATTCTGTAGCTCGTCTCTAAGCCCCTTTTGTAGAGAATCAGTTCTCTTCATAGTCAGAGCAGAAAAAAAAAAGGTTTAGATATTTTGATTGTGATCCTTCAGTTGGGATAGTTACTATTATTTAAGTTCTTTGATATTCAAAATGGACAAGACCTGGTAACATTTTTTGGGGTAGTAGGACCAAGAATATTTTGTAGGATAAGATTTTTTCAAGAGCAAATGTAGGCACGATTACAAATAATCTCCCTCCCTGTTCCCCCCTGCCTGGTATTTTTTTTTTCTTTTCTGAAAGTGAAGGATGTTTTAACAATAAGCGTAGTTTTTAAAATAATACCGGCTGAAGAACACTAATATGTGTGTGTGGAGTTGCACTTAAATAATTTGCCAGACTACGCAGGTTGTAAATGACTCCCTGTCACTTTGAAAAGCTGCTTTTCTACATTCTACAATAAAATAATTCACAAGGTCACAGAACATTTGCAAATACTCACAGGGTACCATTCATACAGAATGGCAGGTGAAGAAGGAGTCATAAATAAGTACAGAGTCTTTACTTTGCCTGGCTGGCAAATGAAAACTGAGCTAAAGATATTTGCATAAACTGTTTCATGGCCATGGATGCTGAATATACTCAGAGCCTTTACAGCCTCTTTAAAGATCATTTGAAGCATATAAGGATAAATTTTTTAGGTAAATAACGTGCAGCTAGCAATTTGACAAGATTTAGGGTTTGCTGTCATAAAAGGCAAGTGCTAAAATATCACTGTGATGGGCAGGTGAAAAATCTTAACTTATTTATCACGTGAAGTTTGAAAGAGTGAGCTGGTTTGCTGAGCCTCTAGGAAGTCTAGTAAATCTCTTGTAATAGGGGCCTTGCCATGACACTAATAAAAAGACAGTGACATATCTAGGTGCATTTGTAAGGACTGAGTTCTCAGCTGACAGAAATGAGAGCAAATTTACTTGGCCAGAGGAAACCTGCTGGTTTGCTTGTTCTCCCTGTCAAGAAAGAACTGATGCCAGAGGAGACAGTCGAGTAGGCTTAGCAAAACACAGTTGCATTCTCCTAATTTACTTGCCTAATTTAGCTACAGCTAATGGTATTCTGGTGCTAGCATGGAAGAGTTGGAGCAGATGTGTGGACATTCTCACCCTCGGTGGCAAAGATTAGTTTTAAGCATGAGGGAAGTGCCTGGCTGAATACTAGGGACTGGGACTGGTAGTCCTGGCATATGGGGAGGTGACTTGGAAAAGAGCTCTTGTAGCAATGCTGAAACAGTGGCTGCTGTTTAGCAGTCAGCATTTATTTGCGGACCCTGAAAAACTCTATTATTCTAATTTTTCTTACTTTGAATCCTGTTCTTGGTAAACTGGTGGCTTCCAAGAGCAGTCAATAATAGTTAGATGCATTGGTTAGAGGGATAATTTTTTTATGATATTTTTTTGGAGTGATAGGAGTAAACAGAAGGATATGAAGTTGTTTGTAGAGGCACTTCAAAGTTTTGCTTAGTCTGTAGGAAGCAAATCTGTAAATTGGAGCTGGAATTAATCAGTGATTTTTTTTTTGTGTGTGGTTCTGATAAGCAGACTGTCGCAGGCTTGCAACAGCTGCTTTGCTGTTCTTTTGGGATAATTTTTTGTTGTTGTCTGGAAATTAAACTTGCTGTACCTGTAACTCACTTCTAAATATGTAGTTTCAAAGGAATTCCATAAATTTCTTTGCCTGTTGGTATTGCAAGTTTGAAGAACGATTGAACGAGAAGTTTTATTAACTGTAGCCCTAGCAATTTCAAAGATACCAGTTGTGCTGGAAGCTTTTCTGACAGGTCTTATTCATAATGGCCTGAATGTGTCCAAGACAGCATGATCTATAGCTTTTAATCAGCTAATGGATTGAAGCTCACAGTGAAACTTGGCTGTATTCGGACGGGTTAGAATAGAAAGGATTTTGCAGTTTTATAGTTTTCAGACTGGGGCAAGTTTCTGAGGAAAGCAGCAGCATCTTTCCTGGCTGCTGTTGAATGACAAAGCAACTTTAGAACACAGAATATAAAGGTTGCTTTTAACTCAGCTTCGCCAAAGTCTTTGTAATAACCCTTGTCCTGTTTTAGGACTTTAGGTCTTTATACGGCTGTGTTTTGGTCTGGCTACAGGTAAGAGCAAGTAAGGCAGGGCACAGTGAGTTTACCACGATTCAAGGATGGATTTCCACTGCAAAACTTTATAATCTTTCATTTTCCCCTGATTTGCAAATCCATGTGGAGAAATAGGCAGTGGTTGGGGTTGTCACAATTTATGCCGGTTGTTGCTGCACTACTGGACAGGATGTGCTCTTAGGATGGTCCTGCGGTGGGAAAAACAGGGAAGCATGGCCAGGGACAGCACCTTCGAGTTCAAATCCAGGCACACGAGGCTTGTGGTCCCTGAGACCATTCAGGGACATACATGTGCACATAGGATGTCTGGAACGGTGTACTGGAGCCTGTACAACGTTCCCTTGTCAGAATTTCTTCACATCTGAGAACTGTTCATGTTGATTAATGGGGTTGCACATTTCCATATTTAGTTCTTCTGTCAACCATTTCCTTTTGTCTTTTAGTCCAAACTTCCAAGTCTGGAGAAAAGAAAAGAAAAAAAGAGAAGAAAAATCAGACAGGTTGATTTAGGTCTTGTAGAGTAGGAGTTGCTAAGGGGTGGAGGAGGAGGCATTCTGCTTTGAGCAGAGTAAGAAGATGAAAATTGCTCCTTAAATATGAATTCACCGAATTTAGTGTGTGTGATGAAGGCTCCAAGCTCTGTGGCTCTAGTCACAAGGTAAGATGAACCTTTCTGGTTTTTCTTCTGTTTCTTTCTTCTCTTTCAACAAATGAGTTAGCTACTGGCCTTAGGACTGGCCAGCACCAGTGAAGATTGCTCTGGCATAGGTTAAAGCTGTTTTGCTTGCCCTTCCAAGTTCTTTGTAGGGTAAAACAGACTCTCCCTTCTAAACGATGTCAGATTTCTTAATGAGATATTCATACCTGGAATTGCACAATGAAGGCACTATATTTTTAGTTTGAAAAAAGGAATGAGAGAGAAAAAGCTGTATGCCTTGGTAACACTGGGGTTTTTTTTTAATAGGACTGTTCATTTTTTTTTAGAAGAGATTTATCAGTCCCTGCAGAGTGAGGTGCTGAGGTGACTGTTACAGGCATGCAGAGCTGTCAGGCACCCAGATATCCCATTTAAGTCTTGGGAAGTGGTGTGGTATTGCTGGTGGGGCTGGGAGCATCTTGACCAGCTCCTCTTCCTGCCAGGACCAAGGCAGCTGCAGATGGCAGCTTTCCTGGGAGGTGTCCACCCGAGCTGGGCCAAAGCCTGTGGAAGGGTTCTCCCTGCCACTTGTGACAGTGCAGAGTGGCTCCCAGGGTGAAGCATGCAGCAGTGTGTGCTTTGGGGACAGGGCTTAGCCCTTGCCCACTCCCAGCCCTGCCCACACACCTTTCATTTTCAGCAGGGCAATGCAAGAGAAGGCAACATGGGTGAGGTGCCGAGCTTCCCTCTCCCTGTCCTGCTGCTGCTCTGGGGTAGGTACCATGAGCGGGTGTTTAAAGGGGATTATTTTACACACCGTTACTACACAAACTGAATGTGATTCAGCTGTTAATTAAAACGCCATAGTTAGGAGCTGTCTGCATTCAAGCAGTGCTGTTTTCCCACATGCAAAAGGTTTGTACTTCAGCTTTCTGGAGAGCTCACCTTGAAAGATAGATTTTAAACAGTTGTGGAGAAACTTCTCTTTGCAGACCATCATCTGTAAGCAAAGGTGATCTGTGCTCGAGGGCTGGCCCTGCTGGCAGCAGAGCTATGCTGAGCCTCACATCTTATACCAGGAGGGTATATTTTTGTAATGATGGGTGAAGGAGGAAGAAGAGCATAAATAAAGTCTTATTCCAGATGGGGCAGGAGTGATTCACAGCCCAGATTTGTTACTGCCATGACTTAGCATTTGCCTTGCCCAGGAATTGTGTCCTGCTAGGTTCGCCGCATGCAAACATGATGTGAAGTCACTATATCAAAGTGCTTCAGTTCAAATGGGAAGGGAACTGATGGGTAGCAGAGAGAATGCGTTATTTCATGGGGTTGCAACTGCAAGGTCCATGACCAGTGAGCACACCAGTGTTGCACCCAAAATCTGCAGTGGATCTGACAGGAGCCCTCTCTGCCTTCTGTAAAACTTGTTTGTAGAAAAGAAGTGATGTTTGATGAAGTGGCTCTCTGATTTTGAATGAGCGTGAGAGAGAGTTTATTTTATGGAGAAACTGCCTGATATCAAACTCTCATGAGTAGAATTGGGTGTATTGCTCATTTTGACAAACTTTCATGAGAATAAGCCTTTGGTCCACTGCTGCTGGTATAGTTAGCAGCCATTACAGATCTCAAACGTGATATGGCACAGGGTGGGTTGACTTGTTCATGTCCGTTCTACTGGGCGAACTAATATTCCAGAGCTGGCTAGCCACCATTTTGGTGGTAAGCCATATGAAGAAAAAGTTTTCAGTATGTTTTGATTTTAGCTTATTATTGCTTATATCAGAAAAACTGTACACCAGAAACTCTGCAGAGTTTGGTCGTGACTGAGGCTGGGTGGCCATAAGCCTGGAGAACCTCTGGTGATGGGGAGGTGGTTGAGGACCAGCTCACAGCTTGGGTCCAAGGAAACGGTGGTGCCCCTGCAGTGGTGGGGTGTCCATGCTGGGGCCATGTCCTGCCATGGGCTGAGCCCAACTTGCGTGTTGACCTGTGGGTTAGAGCACAGTGCGTTTGGGTAGGAGTGAGCAGACTAAAACCCTGCATCATGCAGTCACGTAGCATGAATGCTTGGCTGGGCATACAGCTGTTCCTGGCATCCAGAATTGTCTCCTTGTTTGCAGTTAGGATGTTTCCAAAACCCTCCCTTGACAGATCCTCACCATCTCTATGTACTTCCAGTGAGGAGGTAAATCTCTTGGTGAACTGGGGAGAAACTGAGTGGGATGGAGGGCTACCACAAAGCTGAATAGGTGCAGGCTGAGCCTAGCACATGTGCTCATGTCCCTTTTCACTCTGCGGGTAAGAAGCCTACTTGTCTATCAGACCTGTTGAATAGACATTATCTGTGGCTGCTGAGGCTGATGTGCATGAGGTGTGCAGGGATGGGGGGTGGAATCTGGAGAGTCCAGGGCTGTGCTTTGGGACCTAGTGAATCAAAAAGCCCTGTCTTCATAAGTAGCCTTCCTTGGATGTGCTTCGAGTTTCTCTTAAAGATGCTCTTAAACACACCAAATGAGTAGCTCTTAGCACTAGAAAAAGTGGAGGCCAGAGTTGCATACAGTTAAGTCTTTCCCAAACACATGATAAAGAAATAAATAAGCAGAGCACCTACTGAAGCTGCCATGTGCTGGCACTGCAGGGAGGTGTAATACAGCCCTGCTTTTGCAGCCTGTCTGTCTTCCTTCTCTGGGCCACAAGCAGACGGACAATGAACCTCAATCCCTGAAGCGTAGTGGTTCTCCTGTCATCATGCACACCACCTGTGAGAGACTGCACTGGCACTCAGATACATCTTTAATATTTACACTTTGTGGGAGACAGTGGTTTGGTTAATTTCCCCCTTAGTGGATCTGTCAAAGGGATTGCTTTTTTTATATGGTGTTCACATAAGTGGAAAATTCAGCAGACCCTCTTTTGGTCACTGGTGACTCGAACTGTCTCCTAGTAGTTTTCTTCAGAAGACAACATCCTGGGGAGGTGATGGGAAATCCATTGCCATGGGAAATTAGCAGGGGTGGGATTTGTGCCTGGGCCACGGGAAGGTTGGATTCTCATTTGTGGCTCCTGAAACTCATTTAACACCAGGAGTTTTCCCTCTTAAAGGTAAATGAGATAGAAAGATAGTTTGTCTACCTCTGTTTTTTTAGTAAGTAAGAACCTCGTTATTATCCTTCAGTGTTTGTGGGTCTGTATTTGTGTATGTGTGGTTTGCAGACCATCTGACAGCGTGGCTGATTTCAGGCTTTTCTGATCTAAGCTTCAGGTCCTAAACTAATGTAGGCATGCAACCCCCCCAGTGCCTGTAAGCGGAACCTGAAATATCTGCATGGAAACTGAGCTGCAGGTCGAGGGCTGCTGGGGAACCCTCTGGGGCATTGCAGGGAAGCACCATTGAACAGAGTCAGAAGGGAGGTTCCTTTGGATAAGGGATAGGATTGGCATTTAGTAGGTCGTTGTGGGCTCATCCAAGACTACCTGCATGAACTTTGGCTCAAATGTCAAGGTTCCTCCCATTTAAGTTTCAGCATCTGACCAAAGCTTTGGAAGTAGGAAGTTTCCCACCACTGGCTCTGCAAGAAGCAACGAGGAGTCCAGGTCTCTTCCCCTGGGTTTCAAGGAGAAGAGTGGGTGGAAAACAAGCATGCTCTTCGACATGTTGTCCTGCTTGGGACTCAGCTGGCATCAGAAGACATTCTCTAGAAGAGCTGGGGCTATGGTGGAGCTGACACCTTGGGGCTTTGCCTGCAGGTGGGAAAGAGGGTTGCGGTGGACCTGTTTTTGGTTAGCTTGCCCTCCTTGGATATTCAGGAGGAAGACAGAAACCTGACCCTAATAGAGGGAGGAGAAGCAATTATTGGAAGTACAGTTAATCTTCTTTAATTAGAAGACATGCTAAATTAAAAGGGCCAGGAATGATTCCACAGATGTCAGCTTAATGAGAGATAATAATTGGTGGGAGATTCTAATGTGTTGCTCAGCTTAGTATTTGCACATGGTCGCATCGTTATGCTTTTATTTACTTTGTTTAAACTGAGAGAAACTTGACCCAAATAGAGAGATCAAGCTTTGTGTTCTGTCTTCTTCAGGACTGTCATTGAACAGATTTACTTTGCTTTACAATAATGATAATTACGATGATAATAATAATCTATGGCCTATTATCTTGGAGAAAATAGCAGCTAGGTTTAGAAACCTTTGGAGAACAAACCTCTTTCTCATGGCAGCTATGGGCTTCAGCTTTTCATGACAGCACCTGTACATAAATTTCCAGGAGTATGAACCTGAGCCATAGGAGGCAGGATATTGTTTGCACAGAGCAGCCAGGCCCTTGCTTGAGGCTTGAGGCATCAGAGATGCCCCGGCTCTGCTCAACAGCAGGCAAGAAAATCTGCTGTGTCCTTTTTGAAATACGGCAAGAAGTTTTTCTCATTTTGTTCCAGGGCATTAAAAAAAAATTCCTTTCCTGCTTTGGGGTGGAGACTGTCTGTTAAACCCAAGCTTTGTCAAATCCACTTTTCGGTTCTACAATGTCACTCACTGCCACAATCCTTTTCTCTCGCTGCTGGACCCCAGCATGGCTCTGAGATTTTCTGAGTGCGGGATGGGGTATCCCATGGGTACAGAGAGCAAAAGGCAAGCATCAGATCCTGGCACAGAGTCTTACCTTTCATATATAAAATTTAAGCCACCAGGTTTTTTTTGGAGTGTGACAAAAGACCTGTACTTTCCTTACAGTTAGTAGGAAACATCAGATCTTGTCTTATGGGATGTCAGGGATGTTGAGGCTGTGCCTTAGGCAGAAAGAAATCCTCTTTCATGCACAAAAGGAGTGTCTCTGACTATCCTTACAGAAAATAGGGGAAGCTCTTCCAGTTGTGTTGAGGGAAGAGCATAAAGGTGGGGAAGATGATGGTGTTGGTGCCTGAGGATTGCTCAGAGTGCTGAATACATTACAGCTGATAATGCCTTCAACCTGGGTATTCTGCAGAAATAAAGCTTGTGGCACTTGAGAATAAAGCTAGTGGATTTCCAGGGGCCTTTGGATTTTGACTTGAAAGCACTTCTTATTACTGTCTGAACCTGAACAATGGCATTGGAACAAATGAAGATAATCATGGTAATTTTATTGATGTAGACATAGCTACATAAAGATTGTTCTTTGGAAACTGGCTTTCCGATACAGCAACATAGTCAACCCGGTTCTTTTCTGACTTAAACCAGTTTTATGCTAATGTTTACATCAACTGTGATGGAATTATTCCCAGTTTACATTGATGAGAGGAAAATCAATTGCAGCGTATTGACCTCAAAACACACTAATTACTTGCTGTGCAGAGCTGGGTGCACTAAGGAACTGCTCTCTGTGTCCCACAGGGTGTGCACAGCTCTCCTTCCCCCCGACTCGCCAACGGCAGCAAGGGATGCCTGTGGTTTAATTACTTAAACAGTCAGCAAAGTTTTCCTGCCCTTTCAGATAAGTTTTTTCTTTTTAAAGATCCTGACTCTGGAGCCCTTCTTTCAGCATTTGGCACCATAGTAAAGGAAGGGCAGGCTCTGCTTTCACAGGTGGTGGTACAGCCAGGTCCCACATCCCAGGGAAAAATAAAGTCTGGGATATGCTGTTGGCGTCTTTGTTTACCATGCAGAACCACTGGCCGAGAAACAAAGGGGGATGCTGGAAGGCACAGCCACCAAGAGGAGAGTCCCAGGGAAGCCTGAAGCTGGGCATTGTAGGCCAGTGAATGGGGTGGGCTGGTCCTGTGGACACTGGGAAACTGGGAAGTTCCCAAGTCCTCATCTCAAACCTCGGAAACACCAGCCCATTATGTAGTTCCAGCCTGTGTACAGTTGTACCTCACTGCCTCCCCCCACAACAAGTTTTGGGGTTTTTCAGAGTTGCTCTGAATCTCACCCAAGCAGGAAGTGAAACCTGAGGTTGTACCAAATGTTACATAAATAATTAACCATTGTCTCAAATGCCTGGGTTTTTTAATGGTATATCTTCAGGTCGCAGAAGGGTGCTTTTTGTCTCCACGGTCAGGGGCTTATGGTCTGGCTCAGACATAGGATTAAATACAAGTAAAAAGAGATCAAGACATCTATGCAGCAAAGCACTTGCGTTTAATCCTGAGCCTCCCCTTAACAACAGTACTTGTAGTGTGACTATAATCAGTATTTACCATCTGAAATTGAAGTGCATGTTTTTGTGCTTGGCTGATTTTATATATATGTACCAGAAGGGGAGAGGAGTGCAGACTGAAGAGCAAATGTTGTAGATGCTTTCTTATCTCAGCGAGACCTTTACATCTGTGTGCGCACACTGACTTGGGTGCACCTGCCTTAAAAGCCACACTGAGAGCAGCACGTCACCTTGCTGAGAGTCAGGGGGTGGTTTCAGGATCCTGAGCTGGGTGATGGGAATGACGCACTTCACTGAGGTGGTTGCCCATTCCACCTTCTGTGCTTGCAGAAATGGTTTGCTTTTGCTCTTGCATTGGCACGTGATGTGGTGACAGATCTGAGGCATGGAGCAAAAGTGTTCCAGCAAATGAATGGCAACATTTTTTTTTAAGGTCTCAAGAAAAATGTATCGATCACTGTACAGCTCTAGAACAAGAGCTGCATTCACCTTGTGTTTATAGCAAAGACTGCTCCTCTGTCTGGAAGGTATATATTTCCTTTTGATTTCAAAAGTGAGGAAGTCCTGTTTTGTGTGGCAGTTGAGAAAGAAAACCACAGAAGTTTCCTCCTCTTATAGTACGCTCTGCCCAAAACACGGTTTCAGGAAATACGTGTTCCTGCCTGAGAAAGGAGAGCGCTGGAAGCTCTGCCATTCATAGCCATGGCCCAGAAAGTGTGACACTAGATAGTTTTGCTAGCCCTCCTAATGCAACAATCAGTAGTTCTAAAATGAAGGAAATTAGGAGGCAGAATAATGTTGTATAGCTGATAATAGTAGTTTAAAGATAACCTGTCAATAAGCAAGTTTTAGAGAAAATATGTCATAAAAATATTGTTTAACCTGCAATTTTTAGGAATGCCAGCCTACAACTTCTGGCTCCTTGTGTCATCTGTACAGCCTTGGATCAATTTAAAACATTCATTACCTAGCTAAAAATGTTCACATTCGTAGCTTTTTCTCTCATGGTCTTCCTTGGGAGAAAAGTGCAGGTTTTCGGCTGAGTTTTCAGGTTTTCACATGTTTAGGGAGGCCGCAACTGGCCTGGCTTTCACCAGCAGTGCTAAAGAAATGAATTAATGGGGTAAATTAATCTGTTTTCTCTTGTGGGCAAGAGCTGTTTATCTGACTTTTGACTAGAACACTGACTCCGTCAATTTTATTTGAAAGTCTTTAAGCATTTCGCATTCAGTGAAAAGTCCATTGTTAAATGACACAAACTCGACATCTCCTTTTTCCAGTCAGCCATGCGATTCGATTGATTTTTTGTATAAGTTTTGTGCAAGTGTCAACATTACGAGTTGATGGCGCTTTGCTTGCTTGTGACTGATGATGATTGATGTGTTTTGGCATGCTGTATTTGTTCATAATTCATGAACTTGCCTTTCTGCTTGGGTTCATGTGTGACCAGAGTTTACAGCTGTGTAAATCAAGGCAGCACTTGAGCAGTCGCCGTCCCTGCTGACCTGAGACTCTTTCTGTTAAAGACGAGTTAAGATTGTCTCCTCTCATTTTCAGATGTGACGTTTGCATCACCATAGGGCAGGGAAAAGGTGCTCATGGTGGAGACGTGGTTTGCGATTGTTAACCTCCTTGCATTTGAATTTGCACCCAGCCCAGCTGGCAGAGCAGTTTGAAGCCAGGGTTGGACACGGATGTGAATAGATAGCGTGCTGCCTGCCTCTGCTTTCTGATAGACAGCTCTGCAGCATGTTTTGTACATAGGCTGTACACAAGGAGTCTCAACAGTGGAAGAAATAAATGCTTTGGCATCACAGAGCCCATTTCTGCTCTCATTCTCATTGCCAGAACTGTGCTGATGGTACCCTATAGTTTTAGCAGGGCTTTCTTGCCTTTGACCCAACTATTGACCTTCAAAGTGCCCTAATCCACGTGGTAAGGTCTCTGGATAATATTCTAGCCAAATTACTCATCACGGCAATACAGTCCCCGAAAGGCTTTAAATGATGCATTAAGCAATGCAGTAGCATCTGCCACATGTGGTTCCTCCTCTTGGGGATGTTTGCACACGGGCAGCTCTTTGTTTTGCTTTGTGCTTTGAAGGGATAGGGATGCACATGTGCACATGAGCGAGAGAAAAATGCACGTTGCTTGTGTTTGTATGAATGGTGGTGAAGAGGTGTACCTGGTGTCAGAGTTGCAATGTTGACCTGGCAAAGCCTTTAAGCTTGTGAGGTGTAAGTTCAAGGAAGCACCCTAAATGTCTTCCTGGATGAGAGCCTTATTACTCAGTGCCTTTCAGGTCTGAACCCCAGGAGCAGAGGTGAGGAGATCTGCGGGTGCTGAAAGCAGTGTAAGTGAAGCAGGATTTCTTGTGCAGCCTCTAGCAAGCAGTAAACGCATTGAAGGGTCAGCAGTCATTCATGTCTCAGTAACAAGCGCTCTGTTCTGCTGGCAGCCCTGCTGGAGACCAATAGGGTGCTTGTTGGATGGGGCTAGGGCAGGAGGAGCATGCAATGGAGGGGAAGTGCAGCCCCCGTGACCCTGATGCATACCTGCTTGCCTGTGCACCCCGCTGTACAGCACAGTCGCACATCTGGTATGTGGCAGAGATGGGAAGGGGAGGGCAAAGCTGCTGAAACCATTTCAGCCAGGGTGAGCTTTTGCTCTGGTGACACATAAGAGTGTCACTGTGACAGGGGGATGGTGTGAATTACCCTCCAGGTTCAGTGTTGAGACAGTGGTGTGACCTCCCTGTCGCATTGTGAAGGCTGAACTAATATTGCTGTGGACTATGTGGATGGCTGTGCAATGCCCAAGGAGATGCGAGCACTCGTGCTGTGCAGTGTAACAGCTACACGTGTTTGCAGACACCCTGGTATAAATACATAGTGTTGTGTGCAAAACACTTATTTAAGCAACATTACCCTTAATTAGCAAAGAGGTTAATAGCACTGAAGGTGCTTAGCCTGGAAGAAAAGGAAAGTCCAGTCTCCCGTATTTTGGTAAATTCATGCAAAGATTACTGCAGAATTTAAATGTGACCTTAGTGACAAAGATGTAAAAAGGAAGATTTGCTTTAGCAAATTCACACCTGGAGCACAGGTGAGTTTTATTTGAACCATCAGCATTTGGGATGCTGGAATAAACTGCACTGGTTCTGACTTGTACCTGAGGAATAATACTGGAAATAGGCCATCTTCCAGTTGAACCTATGTGCTATTGTGATTAACACAGATTTTATTAGAGTATTATCCAGAAGGTACTGTTGCTGCTTAGTTTGGGTTTTTTTGCCTTGGGAAAGACTAGCTCCTTTCCCTACAAGCCCAGTATCTTGTGGGCAGATGAGATCCAGGAGAACACTGGAGATTGAATGCCTTGTCCAGTTTGTGAAAGTGGACCCCAGTCTTCCCCATTTCAATCTAATGCCTGAATATTGAGATAGACTTTGTTAATGAGAAAGCAAAACGTAATGACTCAGGGAAAAGCCTAATGCCTCTAGCGTGACAGATGCAGTGTAGTGGTTGTTGGATCCAGAGCCTGATATTTCCTTAAGTATGAGGAACCTGAGTTGGTTCCTTGCTGAGATTAACACCTCCAAATCAACATGCTGTACAGCAGAAAAAGATACACAGCTTGTCAGTTATTTCAGAACAGAGACAATATTTCAGATCTCATTTGGATTTGGAACAAATAATTATCCGAATAATTAGTGGAGGTTTTTTTGGTCTCTGAATCCCTCCTGGAGAGTGAGGAATAGTGAAACAATCCTCTGTCAAGGTTCAGGGTGGTACAAACTTCTGCCATCAGTGGATTTGGCTGGCAGAAATTTCAGTTCAGCCTTTTATCTCTCTGGTAGCTGCAATTCCAGCCATGATGGATATGAGAGAGACCTGTGGGAGATGCTGTGATGCAGAAATATCTAGGGAGGAGAGGGCAAATAAGAGCTGTATTTCTTCATTTTTTTTTTTAGGAAGAGGAAAATGCTTTTACAAGGGCATGCCACTTTCCCCACTATTTGAGTTTCAAAAATTGTTATTTTCTTGGAAGAAAACACAAGATGGCTTCATCAAGAGCTGGGAAATTAGGACACCAAAGGAAAATTTTAACTCTGTTATCTAGAAGTGTAGTTCATTGCGCAAGTACTGTCAGGATGACCTGTTTCCCTCCTTTATCTTGATGGAGCAGCCTTCTTGAGTACAGGTGACATGATTGGTAAACTGCCTTCTCAGTAGATGTTCCTTTGTATTGAAAAAAAAAAAGAAAAAAGAAAAAAATAAAGAAGATGAGGCAAAATATGCCAGCTAACCAGGCCACAGTTAATACGCCACCATGGAATTTGTGTCAACAAACACAGTGATTCTAAGGTTACGTTGTAGTCCATTGTGGAGATATTTAAAACCTCGTCGGTGGCTATGTTAGGAGAAATAAAGGGTTTAGAAAACAGAATATAGCTTCATTTGGCACGGAGTAGGTGCGAGTCATATGGAGTCCAGATGTTCCTGGTGCCTTCTGAAAAGGTAACAAATCCAGAGTCACTGAAGGAGGAATTTCAGACTAAACAAATGAGAAAAATATGTGGCCGAACACAACAGAGCTTTTCAGCACAGCAGTCTCTCCTGCCTCTCTCACCTTCTCACCATTGCCCCATTTTGGTGCCTTCTGTGGGAATTTTTTAAGTTGAAGTAGTGAAAAACATATCTTGTTAGGCAGAATAGTGTCTCAGCATCTGTATGCAGTCTGAAGTTGGCAAACAAGGCGAGGTTCTCAGTTTTGAAGACTAATAGATAGAAGAATGTTTAATAGGTGGAAATAAATAGAATAAATAGAAAATGTAAAGCATCTTTTTTTAAAATCTGTGATTTCCCCACTCCTTTCTTCCAGTATAAGCCTCAGTATTTTCTCTTTAAATGCTCTGTGCTGAATTGTAACTTTTTATCAAGAACACATAATTTGCATTTGCAGCACATTCTCATTTGCATTTTACTTGTCAAGCAACTTGAATACAAAGAGGTAGAAGCCCCGGCTCTGTAAACATCTATACATATGAGTAACAGTTCAATTAAGCAAAGATATACATATGCATATGTTTGCAGTGCAGAAGCCTGTATGTTTCTCCTGAAGTAATTTTTGGAAGCTTAGGTTTCATTGAAGTTGAGAATAGAGTCCATGTCTCTTGATAGAATACTCCAAAAACCATTCTTCATTGAATGAATGAATCTGCCTTGTGTTTGCATGGAAAACAGGTTTCTGGATAATTTGAGATGCTTTTCTGTACATGAAGAAGAAACAAGGGATGATGGAAATATGTGTGACAGGTAGCCCTTAGACATTCAGGACCATCTTCCTCAAAACCCTGCACCACTGTTACCTAGTCTTTTGCCATCTGCATTTTTATGCTAAAATTACCAGATTCTTAAACTTCCTGTTACCTTTGGCTGGGATATATCTGTGCCAGCAGAAGCCCTGTGTATAAGCACAGATGTAAATGTCTGTTGTCAGGGTGATTATTTTGCTTAAAGTGGACAAGGGGAGAAAAAGGGAGGTTGAATTGTAAAATTTTCTTTAATTGATTGAGATCGTCTAAGTATTAGGAAAAGCACACTTCTGTAAGCTACTTGTCTGGCTTTATACTAGGAAGATGCTCCCATTGTACACCGGCTCTAGGAGCATATCTGGTGTGGGATTGTGCCTCACAGCATTCCCTGACGTTCATTTGAGGGATGGATAAAGCTAATCTGCACAAGAAAGGGTGTGGATTCCTTTTAAAGAGGAATCCGGAGTATCAAGCCAGCAACCTCTGTCTGGCCTGCATTTATATGATGGAGTAACAGAACTGCCATGTTGTCTTGTCAGTTTCACCTTGTCCAAATTAAGCAAGGAAACTGCCTTTCTTCAGGCATGCTCCCAGTGTTTACCCTCATTAAGACTTCCAGCTAATGTCAGTGCTCAGGTGTATTTTGCCTTTGCAGATTACAGAGCTACAGAGAGCTGCAGCTAACGAATGGCCTCTTCAGTCTTCTGTGAGCTGCAAAAACACACCACTCAACTTGGAGGACTTGCAACTGACTTGCAACATCTTGCAGTCTTGGATAGCTCTTGCTTTGGATGTTGATGAAGCACACGCAGTGTAATGCTGTGTGTGGTCAGGAGGAAACGGCCTCTGATCTGTGAATGCCAGCAGTGGCAGCCAATGTGATGGCTACCTACCAAGAGGGTCAAGCCAATGGCAGAGGTCCTGTTCCCTGTACCAGCTGCCCTGGTGCTTTCACAGCACCTTGCAAAAAACAATAGCCCCCTTGCAGAGCTATCAGTCACAAGGCTTGTCTGCCTGCTTCCCAGTCCTCTCTGGTTGCAGAGCTTGGCCATGGCTGGGCAACTCTGTTGGGTTCAGCTTAGAGCTTGTGGACAGTCCTTGTCTCTTGCCAAGGAGCTGCAAGGAGCAGATGGAGACACGTTGTTGTGGTCAGGTTATTGGGGTCACAGCTGGAGCCAGGAGACAAGTGCATCTCAATGGTCTCAGCCAGAGAGAGGGATAGAAAAGATCTGGTGTATTTGCTCTTGTGCACCTTCAAAGGTGCAAAAAGACCTGTGATGTAGGTAATTCTCTCCAAGCCTGAGCCACTCGTTTCCCTTTTTGTTTACTGTGAATGAACCAGAAAAAAGCAAAAGTAAGTAAGTTGGCATAGAAATGGGGGTCCAAGTGCATCTTTTTGAAAACAAACTAAGGGTTTTCAAAGAGGCATTTTCTAAGGTTTAAAACATTTTGCTTTTTCATGTGTGCGTGCTCGTTTATTGAGATGCTTTGAATCTCAAGCTGGAATATGAGTTATGCTTCCTTGTCTACTGAAGCAAGGTGTTGTTTTGTTCCTACTTTCAAAGCTGTAGGTGTCAGGATTGGCTTTTTTGATGTCCTGATGCAAGTATGCTAGCATTGCAGCAGCATCCGGTTGATGTTCTGCTGGGAAACTGCACACCCTTTTTACTCCAGACCCTAAATCAACAGTTTTTCTGACATTTAGGCTATTTGTTTACTACATGCACACTCCAGAAACATCTGTAAGAGTCAGTTGTGATATAAGCACTTTGAATCTACCTGGTTTTGGTCTGGAAGCATTTACCATGTTAAGTTTATGAAGCCTTGAGCTTTTATTCAGTCTGTTTTCAGTATTAGCTGAGAGTGCCTGAGCTTGTGTATACACTCAGAAATGCGCGGAAGATGATCAGAAGGGCAGTTTAGTGTCTGTTGCCTTTGGGACTACACATGGGACTCTGTTTCTCTGTTTTCTGTGTTAATTACATTCAAGAAAAGAAATGCCATTAGGACATTTTGTTTCTTGTACTTTCTTGGGTTTGTTAATTTGTTAATCTGTTGTTTCACTGAGAAGAATTTTACACTACTGATCCTGCAGGAAGATCAGAGAGGACCATTATAAGCCCAGACAATTACTGTTGAGGACACAGGTGCTGGTCTAGATTGTCATCCCTGTTTCTGACCTCAAATAAACATGAGATCTGTGATGTGTGGACTTGCAGGGGTGTTCTTTAGGTTTTAAAAAATGACTGCAGCAGTGCCATAATGCTCATCACTCTATGCTGTTGGTGAACCTTGCTCTTGAAATGTGTGCTCTTTTTGCTTTTTAAAGGTCTTCATAAATAACTCGTAATAATGTGAACATTTTTGCCTGGGATTACAAGTCAGCAAGCTCCTCCAGAGGATTTTAGCAGTAGAGCTGGAACAGGTGATTCAAGGAACCGAGTTTATAGTTGCCAGGAAGGGATAGTGATAGTGATAATGAAAGACCACACTTTCCCTTGGAGATGTAATGATGGAGAGAACAAATTGAAGGCTCCCAACCTTCTTGTCGTCAGGATCCTTAGAGACACCAGTCAAATCTTTGCCTAGTGCAGCAAAAAAAAATCTCTTGGACATCAACCGTCCCCAAGTTCTCCAGGGTTTTATGCTGCCTGTTAGAGTGGAGAACCTGCATGATGACCCAGATGGGCTATTTAATGAGATGTTCCTTTAATGAGGGGTTATCGTTTTAAAGCCGAGAGAATAAAGGGTGAGATTTAGTTTCAGATGCTTCCGTTTTTGGGATTTTATTGGGTATTTGACTGTCCTACTTAAGGCGAACAAAACTAGCATTACAGAGCAGTATTTCACAAAAGCAGATTTATCCTGTGTTTCCATATTCCCTGAAACATTACCTGTTACAGATGAGAAAATACATTATTTTTTTCCTCCCAGGAGAAAGTATTGCTCTGTAGATGTTCAGCCAAAGGTGGCTAACTGTGCGCTGGAAACAAGTTGATGTGAAGCCATCCATCTTAGTGACACAAGGACAAGGAAACACAGCAGGCATTTGAGTTTCTTTTTCTTTCTTTATTGTTTTTCTCTAGAATAGGCTGTAATCTTCTGTTATTTCTGCTTTTCTTCCAACTTTCCATTAGTTTTAGCAGTCCTCTTGATAGCAATGTGAAAAAAACAGTATGCAGTTGTGGAATAAACTCACGTGTGGTAGTCTGTCTGCACAAGAGAAAAACATTACAATTTAATCTGGCAGTTCCTAATTTTAGAATACTTGACTTTGTGTGACCTTAACTTTCTCTTAGTGTGATTTGGGCGTACTGTTAACTAAGTTGTAAAAAAAATTTACATCTTCTGATTGCATGTTGTGTAGACTATATTGTAGCAAGTGAATTATCAACCCAAAAATATTAATTTGTCTGTATATTTTGTCACCTATATATTGATAAGTACAATAATTTTTCTCCATTTGTGGGGGTTTTTTGCCTTTTTAGGATTCTTTGGTTTTTATTTAGTGCGTATGTTGAAATAGGTGCAATTTCTGTCAGCCTTGTAATACTGGACTGTGAAGTTTAATTTTAGTCCAGGTCATGCTCACACTGGTCACTTAAACACTACTGGATTGCTAGTAAATGCAGTATATTATAAGGTATAGACTGTCTTTGCCATTTAGAGTTATTTACATTACTTTAAACATTCACTCTATTTTAAAATTAGCCTTCATAGTTTACAACCTTACAATAAAGACAGACAGTATGTGTATATAAAACATTTATAGAAAGATTAAAATTATAAGAACAGAAAGAAGGAATGCCTTCCCATCACATCTCATTTCTAGTTGGTAAGCTCCTCGTCTCTTAAGCAATGTATTTTAACTATCCCCCATTTTTGCAACACAGCTCTATAAAACCTTTTGTTGAGTGAAGATCATTCTTCAAGGGGACAGATTTATTGCTGTTCCCCCATGTGCTTGCTTGTGGGCAGATTTTCTAGGAATGTCATTTCCAAGCGTGCAAGATTGGGTTGTATTTTAACATGTGCGAGAGCACAGGGGAAGCCCTCAAATGCTGAGGACATGGTGTGATGCAAGTTGGTGCTGCCAAGTCCTGCTGGTGTGGGTGCAAGCAAAGAGTTACTGCTTCCAGCTGGCAAAGGCCATCCAGCAAAAAAGCCCAGAGTCTAGATGCCCTTACACGAGCAAAATTAACTGCTCTTTAGTGTCTGTATTGCTTCAGCCAAGGTCTAGTTATGCAGCATATCTGCCTGTGTAGCTGAAGACAAGGAGGAACTACTCCAAAAAGTCACCTGTGCCTGCAAAACTTCCAGTGTCATTTCCACTTTTTCCAGGTTATTTTTCCCCTCTAACTTTTCCTCAAGTTGCGTCCCTAATATACTTACCAGATATTTCTACTCCCTTTTCTGGCTAACCCCAAGAAACAGCCTTGGAGTAAATCCTTGCATCATTTTTTTATGCTATATCAGAATTTTTCGTTACTTCTAACGACAGCATTTGTCTGTCTGGCCCCTTCATGGATTTACAGCTTTCCTGTCTTATATCAAGGCAGGAATAACGTTTTGAGTTGAAGACTTGTAGTCTTCAAGAGTTTGAGCCATAGATTTTTTTTGAACAGATAAATTCCTGTTTAAGATGCTAAGCACAAATACCCCTCTTTTCAGTTGGTGAAATTACCCCAGTTGACTGTGAATTATGGCCAATTACTACATAAATTGCATCACTTCTAAGATCGAAGTCGTGTTTTAATTACATCTTTTCCTCTGAGGCGGGCTGCTAACCCCATCTTTATCCAGTGCTGGATCCAACTGTTGGCCTTTATCAGTCTTGTGTGTTGGGTAGGATACATTTGGAAGACTTGGGGACGACATCAGCAAGGGCTGAATTTTGAAGGGGACTTTTGTTAAATTGTTACATTTATGTTTGTTTTCCCAGTGAAATGGATTGCAGTGCCCAGCTACAGCAATGAGTGAATTTTTGCTGATCTGACACCAGCCTTCATGTTGAACCCTGTACTTAAATCTGCATTTGCTTTAAGTATTCAAGCTGCAGCTTGGTATACAGGCTTGATGATGTAATTATTTCTGTTGGCAAGCCTAGCACTTCAAGATGTTCCAGAGTGAATAGTGATGGAGTCTGTCAAGGACTTTCTTGAAATCTCTGGAGTTTATGATGAGTGAATTTTGCCATTTGGTGCTTGTTTCAGTGATTAGTCTTACAGTAAAAATCTGGTCAACACATGAGCTTTCAGGTCAAATATTTTATTCCCTTCCCCTTTCAGATTTTCATGGGTTTTTTTCTTTTTTTTTTTTCTAAAATGAGTTTCTCGAGTTCACTATACAAAAGTTTACTGATCTTGGTGTAAAACTTACATACAATGACAGAGAAAAGTGTCTCTGAAAAATTACCAGCAAACTGCATAAAAGCTTGTCATGGAAAACATTGCCAGCCTTCCTTTCGTGTTATTGGGGAGTGCCTGTCACTGGGGTTGCTAGGGCTGGATATGGCTGCCAAATGTTGTTTCCAGCAAAGACTTACAAACCTCACGACAAATTTTAGGTTAAATTACTTGTAAATGCTTGTCATCCACATATGCTTTCAGCTGGGATGGTTAAACAGAGGCTTTACAGGGATAAGTGTGTTTTGCCATAGAGCAAGGGGTCTTGTTTGGATGGGCTGCACGCCTTCCAGACTACACTCTTTACATCTGCTGCGTCCCATTGGGATTTTGGAAGTGAGTGATTAGCAAGCTGCTGATGAGATCTAGTTATGCCCAAAGAAGAAAGAGCAGGGACCAGTTTTTTCAAGTTCAGTGGTATAACTCCTAATTTGTCACTGTAGTGATGGATCTGGTAAATTATTTTTATGTTAGAATTTAAAAAAAACAAAATAGCAGATAAGTTTGCAAATAAAAAAGTCCTGCCAGCTTTGATCTTTATTGGGCTGGTGGTAAAATTGGTGTGAGTTTTTCCTTGTCTGAAACCTGTTTCCTATCGCCTTCATCTGGTTAGGAATATTCTGCTAAATCCGTGGTTGGGTTAAAGTAATTCATCACTGTCCCTTGGCATTTTCATTAAACGTTCTCTTAAGAATGAGAGGGTCATGCATCTACCTCTTTAGAAAAAGCTGAAACCAAGGAAATTCTGTAACACCCAAGCCTAAATTTTCAAATCACAGTGCTGTATATTAAATTTAAAATGACCAAGTTTTACACAGTCATTAATTTCTACTAAGTTCCTTGTGGCATGTTTGTGTTCAAAGTATGACCTTGATGGGGGTTACTTCATTCTGCAAAGCACTTGGGCTTGCCTGTCCCACCAGCCAGCTCCAGCAGTAAGGGGTTATGGGACCATCCTCCAGCCCTTGGCCTGCAGTGCTGGTGCCTGTGTGTCTTTCCCCAAACCTGCAGAGGTTTCTCTGTGTTAATGCTGGTAAAGCTCAAGGTGTTGGAGCTATTTAAAAGATAATAATAAGGTTACAAGGACAACGTACAAAACAATGATCTCTTGTCCTGGGGCTGTTGCATGTATTATATGGGTATTGTTTCATATTTTTATAAACTCTGACATACGGATACCTTTTCCTAACACTGAATTATTTTTCACTGTCTTCCCTTTCCCTGGCATTTGTTTTATAAGTTTCTTACCCCCCAACCAATCACCCCCAGAAGATGAAAGAAAAGCCAGAAGGCTTTGATGGATTCATTGCCTGTAAATCTATGAATAGTGCCACTAAAAATCTCAGACTGAATGATTTTGAGATACGGGTGAGAATCCAGTTAAGAACCATGGCTGATATGGTCAGTAAAGTTCTCTGCTGGTCTGAAGATTCTCTAAAGCCCCAGCTCTCAGGATGCTGGATTTTCATGAGAACTTTTCCTCTGACACACAGGAAAATGTAATTTCTGTTTTATTGTTTAGAAAGATTAGTTTGACAACATGTATAGAGCAGAGTGTGTGCTGAAAGCTGTGGAATTTATGAAAAAACTCCAGTTTTTCTCATAAAAATGTATTTACTTTAAAGCCAATTTTGGAATTTTTTTGACATTTGGATTTCCTGATAATGAAATGTTTAAAAGTAACTTTGAGACCGTTAAACAGTTTTACTAAGCTACTTCATAGCATTTCACTGCACTTGAATGTTTGCTCTGTATGATTTGAAATGTCTGTACATCGTATTTTTTAATTTTTCTTTTTCCTTTCCCTCAACCCTGCCAGGTAGGCTGTGCAGTTTGGTGACTTAATGAATGTAAGTGTGCTTTTGTCCTAGCATTTTTCCTTTTTTTATTTTTTTACAAGGCACAGTTTTAAGAACTGAAATATTAGATATCTGGATATCTGGGTGAGGGGAGGTTGTTTTTTTTTTTAAGAGCACCTCGTTTTCACCTCTGCATAGCAGAGTTGTCTTTGAAATGCTTGTGAGGAACAGAGTGTGCACCCTTCTGTAAGGTCAGGTTGTTTACCTGTGTTTAAAGAAGCCACCATGAAGTTTCTATTCTCCATTTTCACTGTTTCTTCTGATGACTGGTTTATTGATAGACGTACTGGAGGGCTGTTTATGTAGTATAGGATTTTTCAAGGTGTTTTCCAAATGTTTTTGAAATAACCCATTGTCATAGCATCACCGGTTTTACAGAGGGATAAACTGAGGCATGTGGAGGTTATTAGGATTGATGGAGGCCAGGCAAGTATGCATAGCAGACTACAACTGGAGGTGGGAGTCCTGGCTCCCAGCTCCTTTTGGAGATGTGTTACGGAGCACTTTCTGTAAAAGGTCCTGAGACCTGGGCAAGTCATATATTCTCCCTGGGATCAAATCTCCTCTTCCTACCCTGCTGCACCTGTGCGGCATGCTACTTCTGAATATCTATCACTGGTTCTTCATCGTGATGAGCGTTATGGGCTGATTTGGGACCACCAGTGGTGTAAATAAGGGGCAGTGCCCTTAGTGTTGCCTTAAGGACACTATGGCAAAGCCACTCTGCATGGCATTGAGGTGGAATGTTTGTTCTTTAATGAACCTTCATTGGTTCTACATGTTAAAATGTTCACTAGGTGCATCGCTCATGCTGTGTGCTCTCGGTGGTTGTGGTCGTGAGCGTTATGTTGCTGGGCCTACCCCGCACCCTGCTTTACCCTGCTGCCAACTCTTCCATTTCTTACAGAGAAGCAGGTTTGGGCTGGTGGAGTTAAGACCTTTGAGCTCTGATTTTGTCCCAGGTTCTGGTACATCTGCTCCTGCTCAAGGCAGCAGATTTGAAGCATCACACCTTAACTGTACCAGCTTGCATTATGGATGCCTGAGGAAAATGAATGCCCTAATATTAGTTAATTGCTTTGGGTATTAATATTGAAAATAAAGTTCTAACTATCTTGCTAAATATTGTTTCCTTTATTACAGCAATGTGTCTCATTTTATGGTAGTCATCTACAGTAGCATTCAGTCTCTGGTCATAAACCAAACCCAGCAATGTGCTTTACAAACCCCACTAGCACAGGGCTGGTTTGCACTGGTGGCTCTTGAAAGCCAGAGGATGCTCACCGGCACGTACGGCTGCACGAGCAGAAAAATAGGCCCATTTCTGTGCCTGCCAGCCTGCCTGCAAACCACAGCACCTACAGTTGTCACGTACATCTCTTGGCGGGATGAAGGAGGTCGCTCAATTCTCACAGGCTGCGGTCACCACAGAGCCCTGATGAAGCAATGAGGAGCCAGCCCAGCTCGGCAGCGGCACTGGTTTCCTTCCCTCAGACCAGCAGCAGTGTGACTGTGTCATCACCCCCTGTGCTGTTTCCCCACCGCCCTTGCAGATTCTTAACTGTAGGCTATGGCTTGTGGAGATCTGGATGGTAGCCAAAGTAAACGAGCGGAAGGAATTGAATATGGACCAGTTGTTGGCACTGCACAGATGTACCAGCAAGGAGCTGTCGCTGGACAGGATTTCCATGGGTGGCCAGCTCATTGACATTTGCCACCAGCCAAGCCCCAGCACAGCAGATATTTTGCATGCCTATGGGAGTCACCATCCATATCCAAATATCCCCAGTCCGCTTAGCTTAGCGGCAGCTTTTCCAGCATGTCCTATAGGCCTCTGGATTTGATATCCAAATCAGGATATTACCCAAATAAGTAGTTATTATTACTCAAGTACCTTGCACCTGGACTGCAAGGTGGTGGATCATCATGGGATTGTTAGTTTTGGGAGAAGAGTGGTGGCTTAGGCACTTGCAGGAGCCTGTGTGGCTGAGAGGAAGTGCTGCATGTGCTGGGACTTGCCAGGGCCTGAAGGCCTCATGATCAGTAGATGAACTGCCTTTATCCAGTTGAGAGGTGACAAAAAGGTGTTTGTTTCCACCTAGTCTAGGTTCACCTGTAATAATACATTTCTTGTCTTTGGTGAAGGCATTGTTTTGGTTGTTGCTCTAGATGTTGTCATCTTTGGATGGCAACCTGCATGTTCTAACTGCCACCAAAGGCACCTAATCTTCCTCTGCATTAGTATTACATATATTGAATGTCTCTTCTTGTTTTGCTTCAGAGTCATTTCTTGGTTAATCTGCTTTTGAAACACCTAAATTAAGTTTTGCTGTACAGATAAAATGAAATGCAAACTGGTGCTTGTTTCAACAGAACTATCCTATGCTGCTGCCATGCACACCATTAGTTAATAGTAACTAGTAAATAGTAAGAGTATGGTAGATCACATGAATGTTACTGCACGCTCAGCTATCAACTCATTCCCCAAAACCAGGCAAAGTGGCTTAGTGTGAGGATTATTTTCCATCATTTATGTTTTTATTGTTTTCCTTCTCTATAGCTGCTTGCATTAATCTTGTATGTCCTATTGATAAACCACAGTTCACAATCTCCTTATCTCTCTTGTCTACGACATCCTGTTCTGTACTGACTCTTGAATTATGTGCCTAAGGACATGTTAATCAAACTTGCACTTGCACATGAAAGCCATTGATTCATCCTGCATATTTCCCATGATTCTGAACTCATCCCAAAAATATTTTACTGTTTTTCTCCTTGGAGTTGCAAGCACTGTTTCTAGCAGTCATATTTTTCTCTCTCCCCACCATGACGTGCAGACCCCAGAATGTATTTGTTTTGCAGTATGAACAATTTGGATTACAAAGATTCAAAAGTAGGCGATGAAGGTCAATGCTGTGGGTCCTGATAAAGCATTCAGGGCAGTCTGACTGCAACTACATCTGTTTCGCTATGTGAGATCATGCTGGGGAGAGCCGTGCTGGTGGACTTGCCCTTCCTGAATCAGATCACTTTTGAAAGATTCTTTTCATAAAAAATCTGGTGGATAGACTTTACAAGTGACAGTCTTATGATCAGTCCATAACCAAAACTGAAGGATAGTTTCCAGTTCTTCTTTCCAGCTCTATCTGAAGAGGAAAATCTTTTCTCAATATTTCCAGTTGACCCCTTCATTTAACCATCAGTGCAAAGTCAAGATTATGTTGGGATCCTTAAATGTCTGATAGAATTAATGTTTACAGGGTTGAATATAGGGTAAAATCTGAATTCACAATGTTCATAATTTTGAGAACTATTCTCAAAGGCTTTCAGATTGTCACATAGTCATTGCATTTGCCATGATCATTATACTTGTTCCTTTAAATCACTACAGTTGGAGACTTTTTTCACTAAAGTTGTTCATTGTGACTTCAAAGTTTCAGTTACTGTCTTTTTAAGCAGGGGTGAGGAAAGAGCCCATGATTGTATGAAAAATCTGTTCTGGTGGTGTGTACTTGCACAGTTGATTTTGTAACTAAATAAAAATCTGTCAAATTCCCTCGCTGTGTTTAGCGGACAAAGAATATTACCTGAGTGCTGAACAAAGATGAAACTCTCTGAGGAAGAAACTTAGACTAAATGAAAGAGTTTTTTCCTGTACTCTGGAAATACAAAGAACAACAATTTCCACATGCAAAAAAAAGGCAGCTCACCTCTTTTGTCAGAATTCCTTTTCAGTTCTCATATCATACTGAACGCTTTGCCCACACACTTCCACTGCAGGAGATGGGGAGAAGAGAGGTTGCTTCCACCTCTGACACAGTAAGAAACAACTTTCTTAATCAACAGACCATTTTGAGCACCCACTAAATGCATTGTTAGTCATCCAAAGGCATGATCAACATGAGGAATTTGGGCCAGAAGCGGTCTTGCTTGATTACACAAACATCCCGTCAGAAAAGATGACCTGTGTGCAATGTGTGTTTCAAGTGTTGTGTTTGTGTAACTTATATATAACCAATCAAGAGAGGATGATACTGTTTCCCATTTAAATGAACAGTTTAGCGTTGCTTATGAACAGTCTGTTGTCAAATACAGTATTTTTTTGTCTCTGAGTGCACTAAAACTTACTTTAAAAGACCATAGCAATGAAAGAAATTGCACCAATTTACTTAATACAGTATTCTCTTCCTGATGGGTAGATGCTCTGTGTGCTGCATTCAGGAGCTGTCAGATGCCTGGATGACAGTGTCCTCACTACTGTGCCATGACTTAGCCCTCACATGAAAACAGATGTGTTTAGGAGAAAAGTCAGATCCTATTACCTGTTAACTCTTGAGATTAAATGAATGCATAGATAAACAGGGATCAAGCATTGTAACTTGTTTTTTGCACCTTATCTGTTGGCTCCACCAAGGATCCTGCAATTGAGGTATATGTGGAGGTGGCCCTGCAGGCATCTCTCTTCACAGCCGCATCTAATGTGTATTCAAACTCTTAGCAGGAAGTTAAGAATTCCTTTCTGGAGTACATATTCCTGGGCAAGTGAGCTCAAAGTGGGTGACAATTCTCCAGCAGAGGGTACTGTCTGGGAAGTCTGGTGCATTCAAATGCCTACTTTTAATTTCACACTGTGTGTGTGTATATGTACATATATATATATATGAACTCTATTTAAATTTCCTAATGAAGCTCATAGATTACTCCTGGTCTACTACAGCAGTCCCTGTGGTAGTGTCTTGTCCACTCATGGCTGGAGGCCGTGAATCTACAAATGATTTAAATTGCAGAGTTCTGCCTTTTCACTAGAATAGAATTAAAATAATTAATTACAAATTTGTTTTCTTTTTTGAACCAGAAATTGAGTCTATTTTTATTCATTTTCCTCCTGACATGCAGCTGAGATGATGAAAACTCAATTGTAATTCCTGTAGGTTTTTAGTGTTGTGCATTGCAATTAACATTTCATGGTGTGCTTTTATGCTACAAAATAGGAGTTCTCATTGCATCTATATCTTTTCCACATATTATGAACTTCACAATTTTCTTACAATTCTCTATGCTTCATATAATTGTGAATGCTATGAAATTTAAAACAGGGAGCATATTATTGTATTCATCTACAGAGAATGTGACTGGAATAAGTACAACTGGCACTTAGTTTAGGAGCTGTAACTACCTGCAGCGTGGACTTCCAGGTTGAACTACGGCTTAATTTGTTGTAGGTATAAGATGATGTTTGCAGGAAAAGGACTGGGTGTCTCTCTGTTGTAACCCTGGAGAAGATGCTGAGGAATGGGTTCCAGGGATGCTGAGAGCATGTAGCTGTCATGAGCACAGCTGGTGGAAATGAAGCGGGGATCTGTATGCAAGTGAGATGATGATAGATGTGATGTCATGAACAGACGGCTCTATGGGGGCAGTACCTGAATGATGGAAATGGAGTTTATTTGACTGATGGGAAAATGGAGTATGATGAAGAGTTTACTTTGTATTAGTTTGTTATTTGGGAGTTCTCTATCTAGGGTTTTGACTTGAGTCAATTTCCAGTATTTATATTTATATTCCAGTATTTATATGTCCTTCATGGCACATATTGCTGCTTTAGTCAGCTTATCAGTTACATAATGCTGACCCACTGAAGCTGTGTCTGGAAGTTTCCAAATACCGTTTGGTTTTTTTTGGTCTACTTAAAGAAAAGGCTAAATAAAATCAGCAGATGAAATGTAGCTGGTGAGGCAGTTAGCATGGCCTACTGTTATGGCTACCTGCTGATGATCATTGTATATCCCCCATTTCAGCTGCTTCTGATGTTCCATCTGCGTTTAGTTTTTTCTAGGGCAGTCACTTCCCTCAAAATTATTTTTAAATACTTTTTTTTTTTTTAAATTTCAGTCAAGTTGGCCCAGCCATTTCCAAGACCAAGGCTGTGGGAGGAAAACTGGCTCTGTAGTTTGTTCCACACCCTAGTTTTAGTGCTTGAGTACTGGGGAGGGGCTGGTAAAGCTGTGCTCAGAGATGAAGCAGCTCCATGGGGCAGATGAGGCACCACCAGGGATGTGGCTCTGTCCCCATAAGGGCATCCGTGGGAAGAGGTGAGCCCACGGGAAATGGCATCATGCTTTACTTGAAACAGAGAATGGATAAGACGCAGTCGTGTCAAATCATGCCCCAAAACACACTGAACCAGAAAGATAAAAGAGCAAGCACCTGTTTCTTCATTAACTACTCTCTGCCTGGTGCACTGGAGAAGAGTTGGACATAGAAATAATCATATTCCTTTGTGGTAGTTTTTTTGGTGTTTGTTGATCGCTGTGAATGTCTAAGTGAAACAGTTGATATTAATAATGCAGAGGTTCAAATCTGAAGATTATGCCTAAATTAAAACTGGGTTTGACCTTTAACTGCTCTGAGAATAGATGTGCAGCCATTTCTGTCTGGAAATGTAACAGAGCTCATCATTTAAAAAAAATGAATAAGATATTTTAGGAATATAACTGTGTCTTGGTATCATAAAATTCGAATGTACAAATGGATACTCAACAGGGATCAAAAAAAAGTATTAAACGTCTCTAATTTTTACAAGTCTTTTTCAGTTAGACTGGTAGCTGTGTAATGAGCTCATGCAACTGAATAGTTAGTTTCTGTTATTGGTAGGTGGGGAAGAGCGTGTCCATCACCTCTGTAAAACCTGAATTATTTGAAATGGGTTCAGCCAGCCAATCTGTAGGGCAAGTTGTCATAAAAGCATGCTAGTGACATAGTCTAGCATCTCTTCTTGTAAATTATTTTCATTGTCTGTAATGATTTTACCATATATATGCATGTATATAGGTTAACCTTTACTGATCAGAGCTGATTTATTGTTTTAGGTCTCTATATCAAAGGTTTGGATGGTGAAATATGTGCTATTAACAAGCCATTTCTCTTTAGTAAACCAAGTGGAATTTTTGAAGAACTTGAAAGGCTGTTATCTGGCCATCATCCAGGGTTTCCACTTAGTTAAATTTTCAGATGAATATTTGGCTTTAAACACGTGGCAAACCTCTGTTGAAGTGCATGCTGAAGGCAGCAGAGGTTTAGTCCTTTACTGAGGGTAGGAGCCCGGTACCTTAGTCCCACACAGGTCACAGCCATTGTTACTCTCTCACAGGTGAAGTACATCTTGCCTGCTAGGGATACCCCAAATGATGCAGCAAACATGACTGGATGGGGGGATGCAGGGAGCTATAGGACACGTCTTGCTCTGGGGTTTTTGACAGTTCAAGACATCTGGGTAGCCCTGTACCATAAACCTTCAAGGGAAGGTGTTTTTTATCCTGCTGTGATAACCTGTTTGCTCAGCACCATCCTTAGCAGAGTGGGAGGGAATGTAGTAAATACTTGGAGTGATGGGATGCTGCCCTAAAGCCAGTAATTAGCAACACGTGTTTCTAAAATATCTTGGCATTCTTTGTTTTCATTAAGTGTGGGGTTTCATGGTGAAGGGGTGGAGTGACTAATCTGATACTCATCTGTGCAAGCAGTTGAAAGGAAGCTATAATTACTTAACCTTTACTGTGGGCTCGGCATGCTCCACTTTACCCAAAATTCATTGCTCAGAGGCAAAATCCCAACCCTTACAAAGTTGGTAACAGCTCTGCCAGAGCTGCTTGTATTTCCCTGCTAAAGCACAACAACATGTGGCAGCAGTGCAATTTTGTTTATGTGTGCTCTATAGGCTCAGGCACTTCACTGCAGCCCCTGCGTGTCCGGGATTTTCAGCTTTATACCTTACTGGCTGATTTACTGATTTTGTTTATTATTATTTATTTTATTCAATCACATACCCTCATCCCCTCCCAGAAACCTTTGGGGCTGATGATTTAGTTGTTCGAAGTTGAAGGGTGGTGATGGTTTTAGCTGCTTTTTGATGTTACGGTAGCATTGCGTGGGACAGAACCCAAGGCTTTGGCCATTGGGGGGGTGACTTAGAAAGCAAACAGCAAGTACCCAGCACTGCGGGAAGAGGTGTCGTTCTCCCATCAACTCCACCCTTGTAAGGTCAGATGTTTCACCAGTTTGAATTGCAGACTTTCCTTATTCCTGTACCTGTGTTTTCCATAAGCTTTTGCATACATAACTGGCTCCCAAGAGCAAGGTGGTGATTGCTCTGTAGACCACAGTTGCCTTGTTCCTCTCCCTTTGATCCAGTTTCCAGCTACTGCCACCATGCCTGCCTGTGAAATGCAAAGGGTACGGTTGGTAACTGTGATGGGATTGCCCCATGCTCAGTCTGAGCACCAAGTGTCTGTTCCACTATGTATTTATTATTCATGGTGTTTTGTACACGCTGCTGATGTTCCAAAGCAGGAGGAGGAATTTTGACAAACAATTTCTCTGCTGTAAACAGCATACTAATCTTTGCAAATATTGAAGCAAATGGAGGAGGTGTTCTTTAAGGTATTCAAAATATTCTTGCCAAGTGAGTTGTACAGTATTCAGTGCAACTGCTCAGAAATGTAAGCGCACTGGTGTTTTTGAAATGATGAGTCCAACCCTTGAAGGCATCTGATGCATGGTGTCTGTGCCAAAGGAATAGTGACACATAGAGAAAGCAGTGGCAAAAATGTTTTTCTGGATCAAGCATTTTGTAATGCTTTACTATAGCTGCAGTAGCTGGTACAGGAGTCTGTTTGGATAGTAGGTCTTGAAAAGTGGGATATTATGTGCTTGCGTAGGGTTTATTCGTTTGCTATTGAAATGCTCAGTCTTTATAAGGAGTCCAAAACAATATTGTTAAAAGAAACACAGCTTACAAAAAAGTTTTGAGCATATGCTATCTGGTTCTGCTTAATTGGCTGCGGGTGTTTTGTTTATCAAATACTGGAGGAGAATGGACTGGGTTTAAGGAAGGGATGCTCTGTCTGCACCGTTGGGCTTTGGGGCCATGTCCACATCACTGTTGCTGAAGGGAAAGTCATCTGTCACGGCTGGACATTTCGGCGGGCTGACGGTAATGGATGAAAGAAATTACAGGCTCTGGTAAAGCGTATTAAGCTATGAATCACTGAATCCTCTTGTTCTGCTGCTATCAGCTGACGGGCCTTTTTCCATAAAATAAAACCCATTAACATGTTCTTTGTCATTTTGAGTGACTCAAAGGCTTAGACCTTCTGCGAACTCTTGATCTTGACATAGGATTGTGCCTGTTTTTAGCCAAACTAATTTTTGCTTGAGTTAGTACTCCTGTGCATGTCCAGAGTCCATGTTGATACCAGTGCACATCCTTTCCCCTTTGAGTATGTGTCTGCCATCTTCATTACTTGCCAGTAGCTGCAAGAGGCATCTTGCAGTTAAACTGGTTACCGGCATATCCACATTTCTGTGATCTTCCTCGCTAGCCAGCACTGCCAACACGTTCATCGTGCTCTTTTGTTCCCTCAAATTCCCAATGACCTCTCAACTTCTTGCTTGTATTGAGACGTTGGGGGCTGCATGTATTGCATTTATTTGCATGTAGCAGGGTAAGAAGATGGCACTGGCATTTTTAAATTTTACTTTCTGTATCTGGATGCCTCCGGTCAAAGAGTACAATGGAAAGCCTTTCTCCTGCATCCTAGTTCCAGGACAGCATAGCTTAGATCAGGGTAATCCTGAACTGATGGGTACTCAGTGTGAAATAAATGCGCCTTGTCAGCTCTAACATCTCTCTGCCAAAAAAAATCAGAACTTGCACTGAAACTTCTATGGTCACTGTGACAGTCAAATAGTGTGGATGAGCACAGTGTGCTATTGAGCAATTTTCCTGTTGTGAAGTCCACAAAATGCCCCTTCATGGTCAATAGGGAGAGCAGTGGTGAAAATCACAGGTAGGTGAAAGTGTGCAGTGCACATCTCTCCTTGCTAGGGAAAGGGAGGAGGATAACAGCCATTGCATCAGCTGCAGCTCCCTGCTGTCAGCACGCGAGCTGTCTGTCCAGCTGATGGATGCACATTGGTAAGCAGCATCTGCTGCTGCTTGCCTGGCAGCAGTACCACAAAGACCACGTCGCGGAACTGGGAGAGGCTTTGGAATAAGCATGAGGAGATAGATCTCCATTTCATCTCTTGCTTGTGGACTGACTTGCTTCATGTTCATTGATTTTGAGGTTGTGGGGGGGGGGTTGAGGATTTTGAAGTTTTGCGATTATTGATTGTGGCAGGACCAAGATTTTGTTTTCTCTGTGTCCTAATAAAAATAAATGTAAAGCTGCAGCTGGTGATTTGGGAGCTTAATTTCTATGTTTAGTGGGACATAATCTTCTGATTCTTCTTTGTTTTGTAATACATAGCCTAAACAGTCAAATCCATCCTGTGTTCCACTTGATTGGGCATCACTTAACTGCTTGGTAGTAGCAGAATATGTCCTAATTTAGTTGAATTGCTGTTACTTCTATGCCATTTTAAGCAGCAGCAATTGCCACTCATTACTGTTAGGCTAAAACCATTGCATTAGAAAGATCCTAATAAGGAGGACGTTCCAATTAAGTAGAATGTGTTGTGCTAAGAAACTCCTTACAAGAAAAGGAGTCACAGACACGTGTTGTAATATCTCATCTTTCTATAACATCTGCTGTAATATCTCACAGAGGTACTCTCTGTTTTGGATGACGATCATCCATTCTGGCTTTTCATGAAATAAGATCCAACTCATCTGAGATACTGCCCTGAAAACAGTCCCACGTCTTTGGAAAAAACTGCTCTACAGACAGGCAGTTACTAAAATTTCCAGTTGAAAGGAGCCAGAGACAAAACTGTACCAGCAAAACTTCCAAGCTTGGCCAAATGAAATAAAGAAGTTGCCCTTGGGTAGCTCAGAGGATTTTTCTTTGCAGTGGTTCTGGAAGTGAAGCACTTGCTGGTAATAACCTAGTATCTGCGGAGTTTGTACAACTTCTGTTTGTCATTTATCAGTGGTTGCTGCTGCTGATCATTTTTTGGCAGATTTTGTTAGACTCTGGGTTCTTTAATTTTGAAGCTTTATTCATTTGCTTTTCTACTGATTTTTCCAGGAGAGAAAGGGTGATCTCTTGTGGTTAAACTGCATAACTTAAAAAGAGCCTTATGCTCTTTTCTTGGTTTTCTCTGACATTTCTTGACATTTCACCTTGAATTAGTTATTAAGCTCTCTAGTGCTTTACTTTCACTTCATCTATAGATTGGACATGAATATTACCTTACCTGCTTGACACCAGTGTCTTGAGGCTAAATGGACAGGTGGGAATGTCTTTGCATAGTAGTTGTTAAAGACACACAAAGTGGTGTGCCTTTAGTCTTGAATCTGATTCCTGTGCTCATTCTACCCCTCCTCATTTAGGCTGCTCTGCCTACTCTTAAGACTCAGATTCTGGAAACTTTATCTCACCACCTGGCCTTCCCAAGTGCTTTGCATTTTCTCCGTGCAAAGCCGCTCCTTGTTATTTAACCGGGCTGGAATGTGTGGAAAGAAGACACTTTGCACTCCTTGCTTTGAATGTCTTCCAGGTCTTCTGTTAACTGAAAGCACTGGCTGATACAATTAGCATTAAGATTTTTTCCCCGTAGTCTCATTTCTGTAAGGAGAAGTCAAGATGTTTTCCATCTGTCTTGCCAGTCAGGTTGACAGGCTGAGCTAAGGAGTCACGGTGCAGGTTGCTTCAAACAGCAGAAATCATAGCATTTTTTTCCAAGTCTGAGATTCTGTGTGGTGGTTTGTGTCACTTCGTATTCACCAGCTCCTGCATGTTGGTGTTGGAATGCTGAGCTCACGGTGCCGGTGTTCCCACACTGTGCTTCAAAATGTGGTCTGTACCTGGACAGTGCATCACCCTCACGTACTCATGGTTGCTATGATTGCCAAATGTGCAGTCAAGAGAGTTTTTGCTGCATGTTGGAATACCAACCATGTGGAGTTTGCATCTATAGTGAAGTGTGTTGCTATTGCAAAGGCAACTGGCAATACTAGGTCTTTATGTTCTAGATTTTAAGGATGCTTGCCAGTTCTGGGAAGTATTTCGGTACGTGAGCTTGTGGAAGAAAAGGAACTTTTTTTGATTGGATGTTTCATGAGCTCTTGAACTTCTTCACATGACTCTCTATGAAAGCAGAAGACTGGACTCAAAGACCTTCTCCTCCCATGTTCCTGTATAAAAAATAAAAAAAAAATTTGTGACGATTGAGTGGTTTTCTTACTCCTGAATGTAGTCTTCCTAGGTAAGGTCAGCATTTACTTGAGCAACTTAATGTGCAACACCACCTTTTGGGGACTGCTCACTGTTAACTACCACTTTCAGTCTCATTTTGTACAGCAATTTGCCTGATCTGTCCTGCTCCCTTCATTTCTATAAACTCTTGGTAGAATCCAGCTATTCCTTGCAGTGGGTATATAAGCTGTTTTCCAGATATGTACATTTGCTTAAGCCGTAATAGATAGATAAAGAGGGAGGTCAAAGATACTTTGAATTATTTTCTCTTGAAAGTAGGAGCACTTAAATAACAGGAGAGCAGCAAAACCTTTATGCTTCTATCCAGACTCTAAATTAATATAGAGAGAAATCTGGCACTCTTTCCAAAGGAACAAATGGCAAAATGTGCAAAAAAATATGTTATAGTCTTTACAATGCTTATGTTTTTAGTCAAAACAAAGGCATTTGTGTTGGGTTTCTGCTAGATGCCTCAGCATGGATCATTTGAATCACATTGTCTAGTGGGCCTTTTTATTAACTTTATGTCATTGGCAGGTGGTTTTTGTTTAGACCATGAGATCTGAATACTAAAGGAGAGGGAGAAGGCAAAAAGAATTTGAAACATGGATGGTATTAGGTATCGCAGACCCATGAATGTGGGCAGTGCAGACTTCTTGCTTGTCTTGGTCTGTCACTTTGTATACAGATACATATAAAAAATTAATTCAGTGACAGCTGAAGTTATCATTTGGTCATGGTGAATTTGCTGGATGCTCAAGCAATAGCTTGATTACGTGTCTTCATAATCCTTGAAATGCGAATAAAAGCTTCAAATGTAGGAGGTGTCCAATACTGAAGCATATTTACCATAGGTGAGAAGATGGAAGGCTTGAGCAGTAACTTGAGACCTGCAGTATCTGGAACTGCAAGTTTAAGTTCTGTATATCTCTTAATCTCTCTTTTTTGAAATGGACTCACTGTTGAAAATGCTGCTTTCAGTGGCAAAGCTTGTTTGGGACCAAGCTATGGGATGTTTGAGGATGCAACACAGACCTGTCTGGAACTTTACTGCCCATCCCAATAAAAAGACCTGCCATTTTATTGCTTTTCACGTTGTGTGGTCATTCATGGTGGTATGCAAAAGATTCCTTGTCTTATTTTTTGCTGTTTTGCTCTTTGATCTGCCATTGCACAATACAAATAGCTGTGTGATGTGAATATCAATGTATGTTTTGTGGAAAACCAGCAGCCTCCTATGTATGAGAGAAAGTGAAGTCCGACTGCCAGTCCTGAATATGAGCACCATTGATGCCAGCATTTTAGGAACCAAATGTTTTTCAACAGTTGGTACATAAATAAGTGCAGATATCTTTTTCAATAGAGAAGCAGTGGAGGAGGCTTAATTTTTTTAATACTACTTCTGCACTTACGTGAGATTTGGGCTACAACCCCCATATTTCTCCTGCCTTCAAAAGCCCAAGAGGTCACACAACTGCTGTGTCCAGTGTTGGAGTTGCACTTGGCCAATAGGTGCTTCAGGCTGTTTTGCTGGGGAGACACTGAGTAGCATAGACAAGCTCTGCAGGGGCTGCTCTCAGGCAATGAGTTTGGCATGTTCGTGTGATGTATGCACGCTTCTGTCATCGTAAAAGGACAACATGGGTAGCTCCATGCAAGCTCTGAAATGAGTATGCAGGAATACATGTATATTTACGCCAAAATCTGCCTTGCAATGGCGAGCTGTGCATCAGCAAAGCCCAAGAGGTGTGTGGAGAAACTGGGATAGAGTTACCATGTAACCCTGGCTTTGGATGAGCTTGCATGAAAGTTTAAAATAAGTGCTTCTTTCTGTTGGGCATCTGCAGTCTTCGCTTTGTCATTTTATGCAATACTTCTTTGGCTTGGGTTTTTTAAGTCCTTGGGGACTGAGCTCTGGCTTGTGTATAAGCAAAGCCCAGAGGGCAGGAAAAAATGTGGGGTGTATTAAGTGTACATCGGATTTTCCCTATCATGTTTTTTCTCTTGAGATTTGGGAGGGGGAGAATTAGGAGCTTGTCACCGTGAATTTTTTTTTGGCATCCTGCTGAGTTTAAAATGTATTCTCTGCATTTCTTTTCAGTCTTCTACCTGCAGACTTAAGGGTACTCTGAGGCCAAGGGCAAAGTGAATAAAGCAGTTTTGGGTATGGCCTATTCTGGGTATGTCTCCTTGCAGACAAGTCCTGGATAGATCTGTGCCCCAAGGAGGGTGCAGACGAGGGGAAGCACCAAAAGAAGTGACAAAATCCAAATCCGCTTGAGTGCTTTGGTTATCTGTCCTTGCTCCAGTGGTTCACAGCAGTCATACATGCAACATACAACTGCTCTATGTTGCTGGATGACACAGAGCAGCCAGAGCGAGCGAGTCTGGCCCTGTATTCATCGAACAACAGCTGACTGCTTCATTTCCTCTCAAAGTGAATCAGAGGGAAGACGAGGGATAAAATAATGGGCAAAGAAGCGCACAGGGTGGAGTAACTGTGCAGAAAGGAAAGACATTGAACAGTGCCAGTCGAGAGAAAAGACAGATAGTGACGTTCATTTTTAAAGATACTGCACAGAAATCTTTGGTGTGGAGTGACAGATAGTGTCAGCAGTGACAGCCAGAAAAGCAAAGGAAAGAAGTCTCATTTTTCAGGCCATTGGAAACTTGAAGTCCGAACTTTTTTGTCACTTTCAACACAGTGTGGCTGAAGACACAGCTGTAAAAGTGAGTGGATAGTCTCAATTGGCAGAGAATTAAGGAAGCTGAACTGTTGCCAAATGAGTGAAAGTTGGTGCTGGCTATTTCAATGTTCTTGTTTATGTAAAAAGATATTTGTAATCACAAAGTTTTTACCTTTTTCCCGTCTCCCTCTATTTGGTGTGCACTCTTCTTACTGGGGAGCAATTCCCCACCGTAGTCTTTCATTAGCGTATTTGAGCTTTACATCAAACACTGATAAAAAGAGAATGAGTTTTCCTTCTGAAAAGCATTTTATTCACTTTTTTTGTAATCATTTTTCAAGAAGACACTTGAAGCTATAAAATTGGCAGAGTTGCATGCCCAAGCCATAGAATTACCCTTTCTCTCACTGGCGAAAAACAGTTCTGGTCCAGCAAAATTAGGAAAAAGCCTTCCGTCACCTCATTGGTCACCGGCTGCGGTGAATTATAGTTTTGACGCTGGCGTATGTGTATCAGATGTTTGGCTATTGCATGTCTTTGCTAATCTCCAACCCAACTAAAACCCTTTGGCATGACATATCCTATAATTTGCTAGGTTTTTGAACAATGCTGCATTTTGCATTTCATTTGCACTTTTCATCCAAGACCCTAAGAATATACTCCCTTCGCTAAAGAACAGAGTAATTAATCATCAGAGCTGTTCGTAAGGAAAAGGCCTGGCTGTGGGAGCGGTGTCATAGTAGAGTGTAAAATGTCTGTCCCACTGCTTTAATCGCTCGGAGGAATATCTGATGTACATATTATGATTTAAAATCATTTGAATCTTATTGGTAAAGGTATCTCAAAACAGAATTTTTTTTTCCACGTTTAAGGTGTATTTTCCCTGAAAAAGATTTTCTTGTTAGATATTCATGCTTTTAAAGATGCCATAAAGCTGTTTGTGCTGCATTTTTTGTTTTTAGAAAACTCTTTGAGTATTAGATCAGTTACACATCTGTTTTCTGCAGGGAAGATTCTTCCAATTTTGTCTTAATTCCTATCCATTAAAATTATAAAGAACGATCTAAATAAATGAGAAATATTTCCAAGAGAGAATACTTACTAAAATATGCAGGCAAGCCTGCATTTTAAATCCAGGTGTTCTACTTCTTGAGCTCTGTACATGGCTGAATATAAATGTTGATCAGTGTGTCAAGCGTTTATGCAAGTCAGCCACTGAGCGGTGGCAGGAGAATTTGGAGAACTTCTTTGATAAGCCAATGTCTCTTCTTATCAATGTCTCTGTTTTAATTCTTTCCTCCCTGTTGCTCTCTCGGATGTCCTGCTTTTTGTCTCCAGGGTGCTACCTTGCAAGTCATGATCTTCCACATGTGCATACAGTTTTACTGTGGTTGTTACTATCCTGGGACCAGAGCCAGAGCTGGGATTACGGCCTCTTCTTCTCCTCTATCTCCAGTGTTGAAACAGGCTATTAGGGAATTTTTTCTGGTGTTGCTGTTGAGTGCAAATGGCGTTCCTGGTTTAGGTTGCTTTATTTGCAGCCATGATGGACAGGACTTTTGGCCCTGGAACTCCAAATGTATACCCCTGCTTTTCGTTTTAAACTTGCTCACTGAACCTGCATCACCTCTTTCCTCCCAGAGTGGGATGTTTTTAGGTCTGTGCTGCAAATACAACTTTTAGATTTAACTGTTTGCAGGGAGGAGATGGATGAGAGGAGAGAATTCAGAGCAGTTTGATGGAGCTAGCAAAGTGGCTGAGAAATGTCCCCTCTTAGGCAAGTTATCTGGTCTTGTAGTGCTCCAAAGCAGTGATGTCTGTGGGGCTATTTCATAACTGAAGCAAACAGGAGCTAAGGTAGATGTTCTGCTCAGGACCTCCAGTGTTATATTTATTGGCAGAATTAGTGATCTGTAGAGTTAGATGTCATATATTTACTGAGCTAAGAAACTAAGTAAGTACTTCCCCTTTGAGAAAAACACTAAATGTGTAACTCTTCCTTAATGTATTTTTAAAAATCTGTTTGTCCCATAAGGGCAGAACCTCTCCCTGTGCTTAAAAGGAAAGAATAGTAAAAACTAATGGAAAAAATAGATTTCCTACTCTGGCTTATTTTCAAAAGTAATTGTTGCATATCACACAATATGAGATAAGATGAAATTTAATTATCATAAAGAGGTACAATTCCACTGCTTCCAGTGGGTCTTCACCCATGCGTGTCCCAGCAGGACTGGGAGGGTGATGCTGTGGAGAGTATGGCCATAGCTGTCTTTTCATAGACCACAGAAAGGGAGGAGAGCTTGCTCTCCAAGCTTGACTTCCATGGATCTGTTTCCCAAGAATGGCAATGCAGTGTTTGCTCTTGTAAATAAGTTCTGGTTTTTAGCATGACAGTGATTTTGATTAATAAATATGTGCCTTCTGTCTACTCCCGAGGGTTTAGATGTCATGGCAGAAAGTGACTTTTGTGCCTGAATGAATATGTATGTAAATTATTTTGTCAGTAGCTTTACTTATGTCCTGCCCCACAAAAGTTCACAGCTCTAAAGGCTTTTGCATAATGGGCTTTTGAAGCTGAAACAGTTCGATTGCCAGGAGTTGTATTTACAAGAGAAATTCAATAAGCCCATAAATGACACTGCAAGCATCTTGATGCTGTCGGTTATCTTGGAAATTGTCGGTGGAATTCCCCTTGCAGGAAAATCCTTTAAGTGTATCATCTGTCTCATGTATAATTTTAAAGCCAATCTTGAAGAATTCTGTCACTGAGATATTGTTTTCTAATAAATTTAAATGGGTTTGGGATAGTTTCTAGGAGGCTACTTTGCAACCCTCTTGACCTCCTCCTTGGGCAATTCTCTAGAATTTAAGAATTATTCCCAACTGACGTCATAACTGACTTGAGGATATTCAGAATGAGTTAATGAGGGCCACTTCTGAGACCGTGACTCATTTGTGACATTGAGTTATAGATATTGATTGTCTTTGAGCTCTTCACACACAGGCTGCATTTTGGAATGTCCCCAAAATGATGTGGTGGTGGCAGCAAAGTCATCCATACTGGCTGAAGTGACGTTGAACTTCTTTCTTTTTATCCACTACAGGTGTTCTCTGCCTGCCAGACAGCTTGAACCTTCACAAAGACCAGCAAAGGTCAAACAAACCTGGGGAAGTGCAGATGTTCAGCCAGTCAGAGCTAAGGACCATCGAGCAGTCTTTACTTGCTACACGCGTAGGGAGCATTTCTGAACTCAGTAAGTACCACGTTTTTGATAAGGTTTGTGTTTTTGTCCTTGGAGTAAAGCAAAGCCGCTTGCATTGCCTGTTCATGCAGAGGAGAGACGAGGGGGCACATGTAATGTTGAAGGAGACACTGGGTCTGATCTAGCCATGGTTGTGCTCCATGGCCATTTTGAAAGCTGAAACTGAAGCTATAGAAGGAAAGGAATCTCATGTAATCTCATAGCAATGCCTATGAATTGTTTGCATACACTGCTCTCATTTTTAAAGGTGCTTTAAAGATGCTTTATTTCGTCTTTCCCTTGTTGCGTTTGAGAGCACCTCATAGCTTGGCCAGACTTGGAAATGCCTGTTATACTGGTGCCCTGTCTTTTTTCACTGAGTTGCCTGTTTTGAGATGGGCAGGCAAAAAGCTAAAGGGTGCAGTAAGTGAAGGAAATATTGTCGCAAATTTAAAGTAGAGCTAGTTCCACCGGTGTTAGAGAGGATCCTTCACCCTGCCTTTCCTCCTCCAGTTCCAGAGAGGAAAGAACTACAACTCAAACCTGCACCAGAGGAATTTGCTCCTGGAAGAGAAATTACTTGCTGTTAATCAAAGCACTTTTTGAGAGATGTGTGGATCTATGATATCTGAAAGCTTTGGTTTCACGAGTAAATTGTGGGAAGCAAATACCATGTCAATCCTCGTGTAACACTGAGATAAAGTTACCAGAAGTGCCTTTTTAAAAGCTTTTTTTAATTGAGATGCCTTCCGGTCACGTGTTTCGGGTATAATTAGAGATATGAAGCTATGTGTGGGAAAACGGAAAAAAACATTCAGACAAAAAGTGGGTTTTTTTCTGAGCTCTGTTAGGAAATTTTGGAGATAAATTGAAAAGACTCAAATCTGTGAAGATACAGACTTCCCAGTTTACTGTTAATCTAATTGCTGAATTCTGTGTTGCCAGCATTGTGAAGAACATGTATAAGGATCTCATGTTCCTTTTCCTGGTACTTTTTGTAGCAATGGGAGTCTCCTCTGTACCTTTGTCATATGATCAGTGCTCAGTTTACGTGCTGTTCATGAGCTGTGTGGAGGCACCGTGGAGATTTGTCTGCAAGCCACAAAATGGATTTTTGTTTTCATCTTGCTAGTTTCTCTCTGCTCTGGTGAAACATCAACAAGCCAAAAGCACTTACGTGCCTTAGCATGAAGTGTTGCTCCTTCTCTGGAATCAGGTGTTTGGCGTTATTCAAATTAAGTAATTTATACTTATTTATTTCACGCGCATGAAACCCACAACAATACTGTCTGTATGCCAACTAAATTATGCATGATACAGCTGTCTTTCTTAAGGTACACAAGTTGAGTTTTAATAAATAAGTAATCTCTGGATGTTTCAGGGCTTTTCTGCCATTCTGGATTTTTTTGAACTTCTGTACACACACCCAAAAGCCAGACTCCTTAATTTCATCCCCCCTCCCCCTTTCTTAATTTGATTTCCAGAAATGCAGTAGTCCTACCTCAGATTCAAATGCTTTGTTGATTGGGTTTGTTCTCTGTATGTATGTTGACTGCAAACACAGGCAAAACATGCTTCAGGGTGGCCAACTTGAAGAAAAGAGTGCGTCAGTGGGAGTTAGATGCAGCTGTCAGAGAGAGGCTTGCACCTCTAGCATGCTGGTCGCCCTCCAGAAAGCCCTCTAGACAACCATAAAGGGTGCCTCCCCGGCCATTGCAAGCAGATGCATGTCAGGGAAGAAGCAGTAGGAGGAGCGGTAACTGGTAAAGCTGGCAAGGCTTGATGCTCGGTTGGGTTGAAAACTTTGTTGCGGAGCAGTGCCAGTGCAGAGTTCAGAGTTGTGAAACGTGGAGGGAGGTACAGCGTGTCAGTGGGCAGAAACCTGTGGATTAAGGGAAGATCCTAAAATTGAAAGAAGAGGGAGGGGTGGAGGGTGCAAGAGGGTTTGTTTGCTTGTGTATCTGTCTGTCTCTGGCAAAGGCAGCTGCTGTGACCCAGAGGCTAGAGCAAAGCCTCTGCCATGGAGAGAGGCTGAGGAACTGCAGCACGGGGGCAGAAATGCTGAGCAGCAGAGAAGCTGGCGGGGAACACCTGGGCATCAGGATGCATTGGCGGGAAGAGAGTAGGCAAAGGAGGATTTATCATTGCCTTTGTGGTGCAGGGGGGGATGGAGAACTTTAAAAGTGGCATTGTGGAGAGGAAAGAGGATATAGCAAGCTCTGGCATGGAGAGAGTGGGATATGAGGGAAGGGTTAAGTACATAAATCCTGCTCTTGTGAGGATGAATAAAGGTGATGAGGGAGACTGGATAGGAGAGAATTAAGAGGATAACACTTGTGAAGAGGAGGAGGAGATGGCAACCAGGAGTGCCTGGCAAAGACAGAAGCCTGTCGTGCTGGACCAACAGAGCAGATGGTCCCCAGGCATGTGTCCGAAATGGCTTGCAATATGCCAGCGGCCAGAACTTCATTTCTGTTCTGTTCAAAAGAGCACGAAAAACAAGGGCAAAGAGTGATCTTGCAGTAAAGCAGTTTAATTTTATCTCAGGGGAAAAAATAAAAAAAGGAAAAAAAGCAATTCTAATTGAATAAGATTTTTTATATTGTATTGACATTAATAATTAAAGTATTGCAAGTGCACAGAATAGTTAAGAAACACCCATATGTAGAGGAGAGGCTTCCCCTGCTCTGCCCAGCATCCTCACGTGCAGTGGTATGGCTGGCTGCCGAGCTACTGGAGGCTTTGAGATTAGGAAATCAAATCTGTGCCCTGGCCAACAACAGCTGACAAACGGGGCCCGTTTACTGCCCAGCACCTGTATTTAATCTCAGAACTTCTCAGTTTCTTCACAATCTGTCCCAGGTGGAAAATAGATTCACAGGGTGAAAAGCCTTGTGTTTTGTGGTTCTTACATGTGATGTGCCTCATTTGTCTGCTCCTGTTATTTTTTAATGTATGCCGTGGGTGTGTTAGAAAAGACAGTTTAGGTGAGCTGTGTCTCCCAGGGGGATGACAGAGGTGAGAGAAAATTGGGGAAAGATAAAGGTGGTGGACACAACAATAGAGGGAGGGCAGCATCCTCTGTGAATGCTGCAGAGGAGGAGGTCGACCCAGGCTGCTCTTGAGGGGTCCTCGTGGCTGGGCAGGTGCAAGCGAACTTGTAGATGCTGCTCTAATCCCCCCAAACTTGCTTGCCTGGTGCTTCTACTGTCCTCTCCTGGGCTTATCAGGCAGTGGGCACTGGTTGTTGCTGGGACAACCTGGCTGATGACAGCAGGGCAAGGTAGCACCTCTGGCCCTGGGGTGCTCTCCCAAAAATAGGAAGAAGAAACAATGCTGCTGACTTATGGGAAAGATCAAAGGAAGGTTTCATTTCCAAGACTTATGAGGGGAATGTAAATAGAGATTTGAGTTTGCAATGCAGTTACAATGGTAATGCGGAATTCCAAGGAAAATGCTTGAAAAATTAATGTGAAACCTTATTCATTAAAATATAATGAACATGGCACAAAGTTAAGGCACAACAGTAAATCTGGCCTATGTTATATTGGTATTTAGTATTCAGGAATTGTAATTGCCTACTACAGTTTGTTTTAAAATAACGTAATTTCATTTGAAATGGTTATTATATGGAGAACATTGGGAAGAACTGAAGCACAGCAAAAATAATAGGATTTTACACAGCAGCCTGACAGTATTTCACTGTTTAATCTTACAGAAAATATTTCACTAGACCTTTTTTTCCTTCTTTTTTTTCCTAAAGTTTCCTGTATTTCCAAATCAGACCTTGAGGAGAAGGGGAATAGATCTGTTCAGCCTTTTTTTCAGAACATTTTGGAGATTCTTCTAGGTTTCTAATTCTTCTTTTTGATTTTCTCCCCCTTCAGACAGGAAAAGATAAGTAGACTGAGTAGAAAAGGAGAGGAATGTTAGGCAGAGCTTTGATTATTAAGAGATCCCATAATACTGCATTTTGACCTTTCAGTATTTTTCCTAACTTATTTATATGCATGTTTGCAATCCACAAACATTTATGTTATATTTAACTGCGTAACGCTCCAACACATCTATTCATCTCCCATCTAAAAATATCGCTGCCGGCTTGGTGACCACATGCAGAAGGGGCGAGGCTCACAGATGGCTGGTGTTTTGCTGGATGAAGGAAGACCCTCTTTCTTTTGTATGTGCAAGTAGGTGGTGACAAGAAGGGCAGAGCCTTAGGATTGGTGCGGTGGATGCCAATACTGGCACCAAGAAATATTCCTCCCTCACTACTTTGGCATGAAGTCCTTAAGGTGTTTGTATATGGCCTAGCTGGGACAACCACCCCATGCTGAGGTGCACATGTAGGGCTGCAGAAGGGTTGTGTCTCTTGAGTTGCACAGAGGGGTAAACTCTAAGGATGTCATCCAAACCTTATTTTCAGGCGTGTCTTCAGGTTAGAGCAGAAAACTGTTTGGGGCTTTAAGTTCAAAGATGGCCAGTCTGCTATGGCTTTCTTGGGTGGAAGTTTGCCACCCAGTCTTGTGCAAACCACAGTGACTGGTGGTAGTGGTATTACTCTGAGCTTAACTACAGCGAGTAGACATTTTTAGTTTAAACTAGGATAATCTAAAGGTGCGGTTGTGACTTAATGTTGCTAGGCGTAGAGCTTTTAGCCTTTGACCGGTGTTTAACTTAAAGTGGCTCCCAAATGTGATGTTCAAGCTGATACTCCCTCCACGTTGCCACTCAAGTCTAAGCAAGGTTTTCCTTCTTGCCACTGGAAAAATGCCACCCTTCCCCATCATTCTTTCTTTGCCACCGAAGTGTTGAATGTATATATTTCCAAAACAACAGTAGATCTTGGCACACTTTTAGGGGTGAAAGGGAGGGTTACTGTTCAAGTGTAAACCAGAATGTGATTGCACATACCAGTACTGTTTTCCATTTATCCTCACAGCTCCAGCTGAGGAGATGATGAAAGTCAGCATCCTCTCCCTTGCCTTTTCATCTAGTGTCAATCCTCCGCAACCAACAGGAAGGAGCACTGCAGGACCCATACAGATTGATTCATGTCCTGTAAATAAGAGATTAAACTAGGCTTGGAAGCAAATGCCAGGATAAAGGTGCTTGCTGGAAGGGTTGTTGTAAATGCTCTGCTTATTTACTGCCAGAACAAAAGCCCTTTTTGTCAGATATTTTTCTCAGACTGCATAGGACTTTAGAGAGAGGCCAAAGCTTATTCCCTGTGAATGGTTTGGTTCATGCAGCACAGTGCCGAGCTAAGTGGATGTAGTAGCTGAAACCTGCAATTCAGATGGCAGTGCTCCTTTCAGCGTTAGGGTTTGGCCATAGGCTGGTAGACTTGCTGAACACTCTCCAAATGTGGTGATGCTTTTCTTAGTTTCTGAGGGCCCTCCGCTGGGTTATTGCACAAGATCTCTATGTCCTCGCTCTCCTGCTGTTTTTTGGGGAGTTTTTCCTCACTACGATCCATACGTCATCCACTCCATGTGTAAAAGTTGAAGAGAGAAGTTGATGAGGCCCCCCAGCAAAGAATGCAAGACATATCAATGCAGTGCTTAAACACTACGTAGTTTCTTGTCTCTGTTAAGTGCTGGCTGGTTGCAGGCTCCCCCAGCTGCTACTCACTTACTTTGCAATCCCCTCTGAGTGATGGACCTTAGCCTCCATTGCTGTCTGCGACTGTGCACAAGAATTATGGGTTATTTAATAGCCCAAAACGACCCCCTGCTTTTCTTCCCTTTCCCCTGAGATACCCACTATTATAAAGCATAAAGCAATACATTTATTTATCAATGGAAATTAAGGGGGGTTAATTTGAAAATCATAGAATCGGAGAATGGTTTGGGTTGGAAGGGACCTTTAAAGATTATCCAGTTCCAACCCTCCTGCCGTGGGCAGGGACACCTCCCACCAGACCAGGCTGCTAAGGCCCCAACCAACCTGGCCTTGAACACTTCCAGGGTGTGGGGGGAATCTGGTGAAAATACTAGTCTACACCCTACTAAAGCGTTACCTTCCCTTTCACTGCCTTGCTGACCAAGTGGGGTGGGGGAGGGAGGTTTCTGTCTTGCATTACAGGGTCTGAACAGAGGCAACGGTTGCTTCCCAGTGTCCCAGTCACCTGTCAGTGCCCCTTAGCGGGTTTTCCCAGTGGAGTGAGGCTCAGTGCTCTTTGCTTTCCTAGGAGCCAAGCCAGGGCTTGTCCCCACACGTGGTTTTGTTTCCCTGAGGCTTCTACCTCATGTGTTGAAGTACAGTCAGGTTTAATGGTTAGAGACAAAAGGCATCACTTTGGTGGATGGGAGTGCTGAAGCTCCAGCCCTCCACCACACCTCCTCAATATACCAATGTATTGGCTCAGGACTGCCTCACGTACTTCACCCTTGAGGTGCAGACTCCTATTCACCCTGAACTCCTGTGCATCACAGCACACTCAGGGGGTTAAAACAGCATTTTCCTTTCCTTCGGTTTTCAATCCTCCCTGTCGCTGCTGTGCAGAGCACAAGCAATTGACCAGGCTAGGGTGAGCGGTCTTCAGCTGACCTGTTCAGCTTTGGGGCCTCCTAAATTCAAAGTCTGAGAACATGGGTCCACTTTGGGCCAAAGAAAATCCAGGGACGGTGGTCCATAAGGCAGTGGCAGTACGCATAGAGAAGGCTGTACACTGGGCTGGCAGGTGAATAGCTCATCCTAGTCAAAGCTTGTTTTGCTTGGCGTTGACTTGGTTTAAGGGGAATCAAACACAAACATTGTGCTTGCTACATTGGGAAGGAGATTTTGAAGGTAATAGTGTAATTATAATAGGTATGTGAGCTTGAAACAATTTAATTATTTTTGTGGCTTTTTTATGGGATATGTACAGTCCCTATTTTCTCAGTCTTCAAAGGCTTTGCAAACACTAAATCACACACAAACGTGTGCTCTGTAATATATATATAAGCTTCTTGTGAAGGTGGGATAAGTGGAGGTAAAAGGTTAAGTTATCTGTGGGAGGCCATAGGGAAGCCATTGTGAGGAAATTGGCTGATCGTATCCCAGTCCTGTCTTTTGGCACTGATTTCAGAGTTTGGCACCATAGCTTCTTCATTTGCTCTTCTGTGGGAGAGGTGAGTGGCTGTTAGGAGAAGAAAGGGTACTTGGGATAGCAAATTCACATAGGGGCATGACATGGGCAAGTGGAGATGGCAGAGAGGGGAAGGTTTCTGCAAGGTAAGCCTGATGGTGAATCTGTCACATGTGGGATGCTCCAACGACTGCAGGTTATGGCACACCTGCAGCCTGAGGCAGCAGGCTCTTGAATCTGGCGTATACTGTGTGCCAAGAATAGCACAGCTTTTTGTTTGAAGATAGTTTATGCTAAGAGTATGTGCAGAGTCAGATACATACTAAACACCTTATAGCGTGCATCCACCCTGCTTTCTGCAGACTCCTTTCCTAGTATAGATGGGTCGCCTTAAGTTACTGATACAAAGACCACCAGTAAATAATTTTAGGGCAGGTTTTTCTCCAGTAGTTTTTGTTCAGCTGACTTTTAAAATGTAGAGATTGATGCAACACCAGAGGCAGAGCATACATGGAGGACCAGTGCAGATGAAATCAAGAGTTTAGGGATGGCTCAGGTGTCTGACTGGGCAAATGGCTGGAGGCAGTCTGCCATGGTACAGGAGACACAGTTCAACTACTCATATTCACCTGCATTCATGTTCTTACAGGCATATGCTGGGGTGAGCTGTAGCAGTCCGTCACTTTGGTGCAGAAACCGGAGGCAACGGGGAGGGAGAAAGGGGAAGAGGCTTAGCTACTGTATGGGAAGGATGCAGGATGACCATAGCTACCAGATAGCAGTTTAATTGAATAGATCTTGGTTTATTATCAGGGTTATAATCCATGTTTTCTATACAGTCTGCTGGTCCCGAGCAAAAGATGTAGATCCAAAACTTTTATACTGAGTGCGACATGAATCCTGGTCAAGAAAGTGAGTATTGCACGTCTCGTGTGCTTGTAAGGGGTCAAACTTTGGAAAGTACTGGTCATGTCATGGAAACTGACACCTGGAGTGCAGCTCCTTGGCCAGCACTTCTGTTGATGGTCTGGACAGGACACAGGAGGATATTAAGGGCTCTGAATGACAGACATGACTCCAGTCTGTGGCTCTGGCCCACTTGTGCAGGAGAAAATGTTCATCCAGGTAGCAAAGTGAAGCAGCAACACTGCTGCTGTCAACAAGGCCCACTGCAGGGCATTGTACTCAAGAGCAGGCTACGCATATTTGAGTTACGGACAGCTGGAGGGATGATCAGACCAGCATTATTGAACTGATAGGTGGTCCCTACAGGATGCTGTCATGCTGGAAACATGGCCTGCTGCTGCTTCGCATGGTGCCTTAGTGGGGCATCACATGGGAAGAGATCTGCAGTGACAACAGATTCTCCTCCTTCCCTTGGGCTTTGAAGGAAAGACACAGGCCAAAGAACTGTGTGGCTTGTTGACAGTGTGCAAAAATATTGTCATTAATCTTTTCTTGTGGTTTTAGGACATGTTTTAGGAAAAAGAAAAATTTGACGTGGGTGCTACAGAGAGTGGCCATGTAAGGATTGGTCCAGTGTCATTCACCTCAGTTGTGCAAACAGACCCAACTGAACATTTTAGACTGTGGAAGTTTATCCTTTGAAAGCAGTGAGCCTACTCCTAGGTGGACAAGATGGCAAGATTAGTTCATCATGATAGACCATAAAATCCCACAAGAAGCTTCTCAGAAGTGGACATTGGTTATCTGTTGTTTCCTCTTTCTTCCTGTTCTTTTTGTTTTTCTTGTTTTTCTCCTCTGTTACAAAATTGGGAATGGATGTGTCATTTTTTAAACATTGAGCTCTAAGATAGTAAGAGCAGTGATAATACCTTTTACTGAAGCCAAACACAGTAAAAAAAAAATGCTTCACTGGTCACTGTAGAGAAGGCTCCAGCCATCTAGTTGAGTGCTGTATGTTGTTGATATACCACCCCCATACAGACTGGAGCAGCTCAGCTTTCCCTGTCACATCACATCTTTGGCTTGGAGTCAGTGAGGCTATTCCTTAAATATTCAGTATTGCCTTAAACCAGGCCCGTGTAACAACATGCACATTACATAATATTTTCAATCTTCAAATCAAATGTATGTAGACCTTGCATTCATAACTGTGCAGAACTGACAGCCGCAGCGATGGGCAAGTCCTGCTTTAGTCATGGAAGGGGTGAGATGCTGGTAGCGGCACCTCTCCACATGCATGGTGATGGTTTTGTGGGTCCTTTGCTAGCTGGTGTCCAAGGCACAGTGTTTCTTTGCTGGACTGACAAGCTCCGGCTCAGAGCTGTGTGGCCGGACTCAGGACTCTAAGACAGTGCCAGCCCGAGGGTTGCTACCACCTTTGCTGCCCTCTGGGAGCCAGCACTCCAGTTATGGCTTCTTAGCTTCAGCAACAATATATCCTCAAACATCCCCCCACTTCGCTGTTCATTTCTTTTGGTGTCTACCCTGCACAACGTGATGTCTTGCTCTCCCTGGCTCTGCTAGCAGAGCAGTTTGCGCAGCGGCTGGCTTGGCTTATGTTGCATAAATTGTGGAAGTATTTATTTAGTTTAAATTAAAACCAAAACAAAATTGGCAATGCCTTTTGTCAGGCAATTCGACTCCGCAGTCTTCCTTAGATGGGATGCAGGTGGTGGTGCAGGGGTGAGAATGAGCACAAGGGACAGCGAGGCAGGGATCCCCACTGAGCCCCTTGTGTCATGACACCACAGTCCTCAGGAGCTGCATCCCTGGAGTTACAAGATCAACCCGACTGCTGGGATTTGTATTTGTTATGGTGTTTCTGGAAGCTATGCAGTTGGGAATTTGTTGGCCTTCCAAATGCAATTTGCTGGCTCTTTTGCAATTTTTTTTGCATTGAAAACATGTCTCAAGACATATCAACTATACTGCAAACAGGTAACCTTCCCTTGCTGAATGTTGGTGTAGATGGATATGGCTCTGAAGAGCAGACATGGCTCACAAAATGATGAAGGGGTGTTCCCTCTCTATACTTGGCCACAAATTCAAGGTTGCCCTCAGTGTTCAAATATTCTGTGGCTTTTACAGCTGTCAAGGGGAGCAAATATAGGTTGGGTTTTCCGGATGCGACTTCAGTTGGCTGACTGCTGGAGACCAGACCAGTGAGTCCCATCATGGAGCTGGTTTCATGTCTGTGGGCTTTGAGATGGCCCTGGCTGGGATCAAAGAGAGCTTCAGCTTTTGGTATGTTCTTTGGAAGAAAATGGAGAAGCAAAAGCATGTTAGCAAGAGTAGAAGCAGCAGAATGTGGTAGAGATTGAAACAACGCACATGCATCTGGAACCAGATGTTATGCTATGTTATATTTTACAGGGTATGCATAAGTACTGCCATACAGAGCGTGCGTGTGCCTGTCAGCTCCCTCCTTCCTTCTCGGCACTGATCCTGGTGCTCAGATATGTGAAGACACAGTCTCTGCCCTAAAGAATTTGCGCCTTAACTGGATGCAGTTGGAGGAGGAAAAGAGTACCAGGGCATGGTATCCTTTGGCTTATCTGAGGTTACACAGTGGAATAAAATAGAGAGCAGCAATTCCTGTCCTGCTTCCAGTGCTCTCTGCCTGTTGGCTACCAAGATTATAATGCAGCTTTTTATGCTTGCTTACTGTCTTCTGTGAAGCTGGATGCATTAAAGGGATTGATTATTTAAGCTTTGAGTTGTCTTTAATAGAGGAATGTTATAATTGTTAATACAGAAATTTTTTGAATTGTAACCAGAGATAGCATAGCAAAGGCAAAAGCAAGATCTAAGCCAATCAATTCTTGGTATAATGTAATTAAACGAGGCTTAAACATAAAAAACATTAATTCAGCTTTCATGGCATGAATTGGTTTGAGTTTCTTAAGATCAGCTGAGGAAACACAGAATAAAAGGGTGAACTGTTGATGATTTTGAAATGGGTGGGAGCTTTGCCATTGATTTCAGCAAGGCTTGAGTTTCTCCAGCCTTGCATCAGCAGAGATGCTGGGCTGCCCACCCTGCCTACGTCATTCTTGCTGCTACTTTCCCTCCTTACTCACTGTACAACTTCCTCTGGTGCTGGATGTGTCATCGAAGCCACATCACCCTAGCACTCAGGGAGGAATGGGGATGAAGTAATAATGCTGCTGCTGGAATCTGGACCTAAACTGCATCCTCATCATTGAGCATAGAAGTCAGAGCCATTCTCTGGTGCTTGCTGTCTCAATCCACCAAAATTAAACTGCTCATGTGCTTAACTTTAACCACATGCTCTAGTGTCGTAGTGGCTTGGGTCTGCAAAGGCTGAATTGAGTACAATTCTTTTTTTCTATGCTTTTGCTATTACTGTTAAAGCTGGATGTTGCAGCCAGCACTTCTATGCAGGTTTTTTTCCTTTTGGAGAAAAAGGAATTTACTTTTGCTATCAGCAAGGTTGCTAGCAATTCAATTGGCCCTTGCTAGGCTTAGAAGTGCACGTCTGCTGTGACAGTGAGCTGAGTGAATGTGGTCCCAGACTTTCCTGCTGCTGTGGCTGCCTGCGGATAATTTTCTGCAGGCCTAGGGAATCATCTCAGAGGCACATCTGTTTCTGCCGCAGACCTGATCCTGCAAGCTTTCTGCATGCACAGCTTCCCTCGTAAATTATGAGCATGCAGGGCTTCGAGATTGATCCTGTCATGACAATTTCCTGGCAGAGGGAAAAGACAGAAACTATTTTTAAATGAAAGCTTTGAATCAGATGAATATTGCAGAGTGCAGCAAAAAATTGTGTCAAAACCCTGAAATCATGGACTCGGCAGTTTTCTCATGCCAGTGGTTTTCTTCTCTTCATGGTTTTAAGGCTGTGTTTTTGGAGGACTAGGCTGAGCATTTTTCAACACGACGTTTCTGTTCTCCCTGGTGCACGTTATTGCAGCAGCATTTTCTGGGCGAGTCAGGCTGGAGAGAGATCGTATGCTGTGATGTGTTCACAGGGATGGGACTTCGCAACAAAACCTGTAGCTCAAATGGTTCAAAATGGTTCTCTCTTAAGTTTGCCCAGGAGTTCATTATTCAGCTTCCCTCCCACCCCAAATTTGGTTTTATTTTCCTACCTTGGTGCACATTTCCAACGCTTCCTTCCAAGTTTCAGTGCTCAGTAGTCACTTGGGAAAAACAAGTAAGAGAAGGCATGTGACTTCTTCTTAACACCGGAAAATTATGTCCTCTTTTCCCCATAAATCGCTTTTGTATAACTTAAGAATGACCCAAAGGGCTCTTGCTCAGATTTTCATTTAAAACAAACAAACTGATTTGATCTGGGATCATTATTTTCCTCCAGAGCACTCTCAGAGTGATTTGAACATGTGAAAACAGGCAGTTTATAACCACAATTGTTTCCTTTCCTTTGATAGAGTGGCCACTAGTCAACAAACGTAAAATTCACTGCCTCGAAGGGAGATGCTTTAGTTAATTAGTTACAATCAGTACTGTGCTAAGACACTCACTGTTGCTTGCCCGGATGTTTGCCTGCTAATCTCACTTGCTAGCTTTGCTCATCCCAATCCACATATTGCGGCTCATTTCCCATACTCGTCCTGCCCAGAACCCACGTCAGCGCAGGGGAGATGATGAGCATCTTTCTCTTGGGCCGTCTTCTGTGCTCTGGAAACATGAGGGCCTGGGTGAGCCTACTTCATCACAGGTTTTGCTCTTCTGCTAACATAAAAATTTCCAGGCCCAGCCTGGGCTTTCACATTTCAGTTTTGGTTGCATGTTTCTAATATTGTCTTTGAGCAATTCCCCTCCCCCCCTTATTTCTTCACCTGTGTGTCCCTTCCCACACTCCCACAGTGCTCTGTGCATTACCTGGTTGCCTCCATCCTTGTTGCAAGGAGCTGTGTATCCCTGCTGCTCTCTACCCAGGAGCATGTGGCTTTTGATGCTACTTTCATCATCGTCAGTGATCATTTCTGGGACCATGGGGTTTTTGCAGCCTCCAGGGGCTGCCTGTAGGTAGCTGTGACCCTAGCTCTGGCATTCTGGCTCTTCTGGCACTGCTGAGATTGGCCAGCGTGATGCTGCCTATACACTGTATTTGCAGATACCTGTCTCCTGCGGGCCTTAGGGCGTTTGTCTGCAGCCCAAGTATGTCCCTCCATGCTGTGTATGCCACCACGCAAAGTCTGACCTGGCCGTGAGCAGAGCACAGGATCCTGTCCTACCCTTTACTGTTTGCATATGTGAGGTTAAATGGAAGGGGAAACCAATCTGGCATGCCTTTTGGTGTGAAAACTTTGGGGAGAGGCAGCTGGAAAGCCTGGCATTCACCCAACTTCTGTTCTTTTTCTAGGCGACCTGGTGTCTCGAGCGATGCATCATCTCCAGCCCCTCAACTCCAAGCAGCATGGGAATGGGACACCAATGCACCAGAAGCAGGGATCGCTCTACTGGGAGCCAGAGGCTCTTTATACCCTCTGCTACTTCATGCACTGTCCGCAGATGGAGTGGGAAAACCCCAACGTGGAGCCGTCAAAAGTCAATCTGCAGACCGAGAGGTAAGAGCCGCTTGCATGGTGCTTAATGTTGTGGCGAAGAGGTTTCATTAATAAATCACCCTGACTGGCTGATTGCTAATTACAATTTGTGCGTGAGAGGCTGCAGAGCAGTCTGGTTTGGTTTAGGATCACCTCTTTGAAATCCATTTCTCTCGCAGAAGTGCTGCGTGACTGACCCAATATATATCAAAAGTGACACCCAGTGGCTACATACAGCAAATTGGTTCCAGATGTGCACTTGGGAGAGATTTCCTTTTCCTTTCGTTGTTGCTCAGCTATTCTGTGTTTTGAAAAAGAAAATGAGAACTTCTATTTCTGGCCTAGCAGGTTTGGGTTTAAATGTGTTTTTTCTACGCGTTAATAAGGCTCGACAGCTGCAATTGTGGAAGTGGAAAATGAATAGAGTAGTGTGAACAAAGGAGAGGTCCTTAAAGATGCTGGTCTCCAGCCATGCTGAGTACCAAGGAACAGGAGTAGTCTCGGGGCTGTCCCAGCCAGGGACGTTGCAGGCTCTGCCTCTGCTCCTGTTGTCGCACCTCCAGGGATGGCCAGGACAGGGGAGGCACACCTGAGGCCCCATCATGACTCAGTTTGCCTTAACGTGAGAAGGAGACACCACTGAAGTTGATGATGGGGTTACCAAATACTGGCAGGCAGGCAGGATACCCAGTGCAGGGCAACTTTGCACCCAGGCACTGCAAAACGCAACTGGGACATCTTGCTGGCCAACAAAATAAAGCCGTCTCCTGTCAAAAGCCCAGCAAGCCCTCTAATAACACAAGCCTCTTGCTTGTGTGCTGAGGCACTGCTATTTCCCTGTTGCGCTTCTCACCAGCACTAAACTAGGCTTCCCCAGTATGGAGACAAGAGGAGCAGCTGGTGCTTGGAAAGTGCTGGAGATTAATTTTTAGGGTGGGTATCATGGTTGTGCAAATGCAAGCTGCTTTTTCAAGCTCCACATTTACATCCTGACGTATATGTCATGCTGTTTGTGTGAGCCAACTTCTAATTTGCACATGTGCCCCGAGAGCCATGTGTACAGGGTTTGGTTATTGTTTCAGTATGAGATCTGCATCTCAAAAGCAACATTTGAGAGTCTCATCGTATGTGTAATCATAAATGGTGTATATAATTTGATATCTTAATTGAAATACTTTTATATCAATTCACAGAAAAGCATACAAGATGAAGATCTGTCATTAATGATGTTACTGGGAATTTTGCCATTTGCCTTTGGATGGCATTTTGTTTCTTTTCAAGTTTGGGTCGCTCCGTGAGCATGTTTGTTGCTTTTTGCTCTATTGTTTCCAAAGTATGAAAAAGGAAATGACAAGCATCCAGAATTTTCTCATTTTTCTAAATTATTTTTAATTTAATCATTTGTCATCTGGGCTTGTTATTGCAGAAGTCCTAACTCGTGGCCAAGAGTGGTTAGTATGCACAAAAAGTAATCAAAATCAGAAAAAAACCTTGCCTAATCTGTAATCCTCATCTGTGGAAGTAATGTCACCAGAACCAGTGGGAATATAAAGGGTGAATAACGCAAAGGCTCTGTGGTTTTGTAAGATTTCTGTAGACTTGCCTGTGGAAAGTGAAAAGGGCAGAAATACTTGAAAAATCACTTTTAGCATTTGCTTTAATAGGTTTTCCTTTCTCTGAAGTCACCTTAATACATATTCCCTTCGTTAGAGCACTTGAAAGGCTGATTATTTAAAGCGATTGTTCTTCTTTGCTTTATTTTGAATCCTCCATCTGGCAAGATGTCTTCCTTTGGCTGGGCATTTTAACAACTGTGGTGTGCGGTGAGGGCCAGAGCAAGTACTTGGTGTTATTGCCAAGGGCTTGTGGTCACTTTTGGAAGGAGCAGATACTCCTCCTGTTGCCTAATGAAACAGGCGGTAGTACTTAGCACTGGCGTGGGAGCGATGCAGGGTTAAGCATGAGCCTGGATATTTCCGTGGGGTTGTGCTCTGGAGCTTCACCAGCTGGATGTAACTATCCTGTGCTGCTCAGAAAGGAGGCTGGTGAAGGCGATTTCTCTTTTGTGTTCAGAGGAGCCTTCTTACCTATTTCCCATCTTTTTTTTTTTTTTATGTGCAAACATGCTTTGTGGTCCATGGCTTATTTCTGGCGGTTTCTGTTTTTGTGCTGGGGTTTTGTGTGTTGTGAGGGGAGTAGGTTTGTAACATATGACATTTTTATATGCAAACTATTTGCAAACTTGGTGCCTTACTGTGTACCATATCCCCTTTGTCTCCAGCTGCAACAAACACTTTTTATTTTGGAAGAAGTCCAGAAGGAAGCAGGGAGATTCAGGTGGCTTCCTCCATTTTTTACCTCTCTGTGTCCCTGCTGATGTAGAGAAGCCAGGACTGTGTGAATCTGGCCATAGGCAGTATTTGCACAAAATGGGGGTTGCCCTTGGCTCTTGTGAAGCCAGCTTGGCTGTCGTCTTGGCTCTCTCCTCCCCTGACAGTGCATGCCCAGGATGGAGAGGGCTGCAGGATGCAGCAAGAGAGCTCCCCCAGTACTTGCAGGCCACGATGTCCCCTTCAGAGCTGTTTCCATCTTGCCTACCCATTTCTAGCCCGTCTAGATTTTGGCTCTGAACTGGATTGAGTTAGGGAGCTGCAAAGGCTCTGTGTGCCCTTCTGTGAAGGCTGAATACAGGAGGGAAGCTGGTACGGTGGCAATGCTGCTTGGCTTAGCACTTTCCAGCACACAAAACAGTACCTCCATCAGAGTCTTGTGGGACACATAAATTGGGATGTTTGCCTTTGAATAAATCCAGTGCTTTGTTTCTAAGGAGCATTTCTCTATGTTTGCTCTTCATGGAGGTAAAGAAACAAGAATATGCTGTGTTTTTAAGTGTTTGTCTTTACTTAAAAATAGAAGGGAAAAATGGTTATGTAGCGAGGCTCTTGTGTGTCGGGGGGAGCTGCTTTCATGAGAGGGAGAAGTGGTGGAAAGTGGCCAGGATTGCTGAGAAAACCGGGAAGAAATTCCTCGCTTCCTAAAGGCAAAGAAACCCAACCGTAAGATGGATGTGTGACTCCCTCCCACCTCAAATTCATATTCTTCTTTCAATTTGGTCACTTTGGAAGAAACCTTCTGATTTTTTTTGTCTATGTTTTTTGCACCAACACAAGCCATTGCTGCTGGGGTGGGTTATCTGATGACCCCAGCTACCATCTAGATGGCTATTTTGGCAGGCGTGGAGGTACAGGAGGGCGCTTGGATTTGTTTTGGCATGCATGGAAGTGTGGGGAGGGCTGTGGGGTGGAACTGTTCATGGGGTCCCCCTTCCCTAATACACGCAACCATGACATGATGGAGACATTGTCTTGTACTGGGTGTTGCCTTGTGAAAGTAGTACTCCTCCGGTGCTTCCACCTACGGCTGGCTGTGGATTGTTAAGGTTTGTTTGTTCCTTTGCTTTCCCAGTAATGAAAAAAAGAAGAAAAAGTTGTAGATAAGCCCATGTTACCAAGATTTCCTTCTTGCTTGCTGCTTCTGATTTAATAAAAAGATCTGTCTCGTGGTCCTGTTTTGCTTCTCTACCTCTATAACACTTCCAAAATTATTGCAAGTAATTTCTTGAGCACCGGAAAGCACAGAATCTGTAGTTGCAGATTTGTATGATGTTTTTTCCTTAAGTGGTTCCTTACACACTTTTCTCCACAGCTGTATTGACAAAGTCCTCATTACTTCCTAACTCTTTATGTTCTCCATTAACAACTTATTGGGAAGCAGCAGCTCAGCCAGTCCAGAACCACCCATTAATTCTGCCCAGAAGGCAGCAAAGTTTCTTCTCTGGCATTTTCACTACTGCTCCACCTTGGAGGAGCATTAACTCGCTGTACCATTCAGCAGCCTTTAGTTTTTCCCCTTGAGTCTTAATTGAGTTGGTAGATATGTGCCTGGTTCTAACCTTCTTCTCATTTTTCCTTCACTCCTTTTGCTTGTATGTGGGGCAGTCCCTTAGGAAACTCCAATGGGCTATTGCTTTCTTTTTATTTTTATACCTGCCTTGCTTGCTTGCATGCATGCGCAAATGCACAAATATATATGTGTCCTGCACATGCCCACATGCAAATTGTAGTCATTTGTGATCAATTGGAAGGGTTTGGGTTATCATCTGAATTTTGTTTCATGCTTTGGATAGTTATTAGTGTACCTGGCTAATTAATAGCATACAACCCTCTTAATGAGAGGAATGTTCCGCTGGTATAAAATAACCTGAACTCATCCAAAGCACCTTCGTGACTGGCACAGCCATGTCCATTGTGCAGTTTATACCTGTAGAACAATTTCAGTAAGAAGATAAATAGGGAAATGTGTCCTTGATTTAAATTCTCATGTGGTACAAATTCTATGGGTAGGGCGGTCTCCAGCAAGGGCCAACAGAGAGTGGAATGCTGATGAAGAACAGGTAAAAATGCTAGCACTGGGAGTGAGGAAGTCGTGCTGTGAAACCTGAATGATCTTTCCAATGTATATCTGTGGAAGGGATTACACATGCTTGCCAGTATGGCATAGCCCTATGTAACCCTATATAGTTTTATCTGCTAAAAACTAGAATTATGCTGTCCATGCTATGGCTATAGGTTGCTTTTTTTTAGAGAAAATTGCATGCAGGAGTGTGAAAACAGTGCGTTACCCAGGCTGTTCTGTACCGTGCTCCCAACACCGGCATCTCTTCAGGGGTTTATGCCAAAGCCAGTCATGTCAAATCTGATGTCAAAACTGCCTGGGAAGTATTTCCCTGTTGTGGTTGCTGGCCATGTCATCAGTCGCATTTCAAGTCTTGGCTGTTAATGTTTTTGACACAGGAGAGGCCACAGAGATGACGTATTCAAACGCTAGATGTGAGTTCAGAAACTGTGACTTGCAGATAACCTTGTGCGGACTCTGAAGCACCAGTGTCTTGGTGCATGAAAGCATATAAATAAAATCTCCCTCCACCTAGGTGGGTCTCATTGAGGCTTGTGTGAGAGCAAGGAGAATTGATTCTTCACCCTGAACAAAATGCAGAATTGGCTTTTTCAGAGACTGGGTGGTTATTTGAGTAACCTTTAGCTGGGCTTCTGGGGTGGCGAAGAAGCTGCCTAGGGTGGGACATCTGTGAATTCGCATGGTGCATCAGTCTGTGCCACTGGGCCCCTGGGAGGAGCAGGTCTGACAGATTCCTGAAGGCATCAGAAAGTATTTCCTTGCTCTGAAGACAAGTAAATTATGGTGTAAGTATAAAATACAAGTTTTGCAACCTTGAAACCCATATGAAATGCATGCTGAACATTGGAAAAAATGTGCTATTCTATCCTCCAATAACACTAAAACCAGACTAGCGTTGCATATATGGTTTCATTATATGTTCTGAATGAAAACTGAGACCTGAGAATGTTTTTTCAATTCGTACACTGGGATTATCTTTAAAAACCACCCGTGAAAACATGAACAAAAAACCCCAAATAAATGAGAACATCTTTTCATAATGTTAAAGTTGCTGATTCATACCTGCAGAGAGAAGCATCTCTCTACTTTTGTCTGGATAGGCTTTTCCTTGCAAAAGTAGACTTTTGCTTCTCAGAAGTGCTCTTAACTCTAAAATTGCAAAAGCAATCAGTAAAACAGCAGTGACCTGCGTGAAGCACCTCGGCTGCTGTTGCCACACAGGTTTGTAGTCATCACTCCTTGGCTTGGGTGAGTGAAAGACTCAACACCTACCACAACAGCATCCTCCAAAGCGTAGCTAAAGGATCCTGCAAACAGAAATCATCCAAAGCAATTGCAATAATTGAACCATACAGAAGGTGTTTAAGTTAAAGCAAGGTCAGGTCTATACAGCTGTGTGCCCTTCATAGCTAGTGAAACTGAGGGAGGGACACCTAGGCAGCTGTAGGAATGCACATCCAAATAGCATTAGCCCTCAGGAATTTCTTCACTCCCATTGTGATGCAGAGCATTGAGCCAGTCCTCTTCATAGCAGTTGATTTTTATACATACAGTGAGTGTGTGCATGTGGTGAGGCAGGGGCTTGGTGTCTGAAGAGCAATGTGAAGTGCCCCTGGAAATAGAGAGGCTGCCGTGCTGCACTTGAAACAATGATTTTTCCTTTGAGCACTGTGATTAATTGGAGAAATCTCTTGTGCATGCTTGACGAGCTCCTGAACCTGGAGCACCCTACAGGCTCTGCTGTGAGCCAGGTGCTGGTGGCCTGTCTGGAATTTGTGAGCCATAGCGGTGGAGGAGGACCAAGCCTGGGTGAGGAACATTCAGAGGTGACAAATGTGCCATTACAAAGACAGTTCAAGTCTGCGTGCCAGAGAAAGTGACAGGCAATAGTCCATCCTTTGGGAAAATTATTAGGGAGTCACCCACCAGAGTGGAACTTGGGAGGAGTCACTCCCATAATGAGAACTTGGGAGGAAAGAGTGAGACAGGACACTGCTTTCCTGGCAGGGGGTATCTGTCTAAAAAGGTGGATGACTCTGCAAAGGAGAGAGGGAGTGACTGGAGAGAGGAAGAACTGCTTAACCTGCAGCAAAATCAAGAAAAAGAGGGTTAGGTGTGCATAGTGGCTGAGCTTTTGAAGGACCGGACAGCAAGTTGGACCATGAAGTCAAAGTCAGTGGGCAGCAGGTAGTCTGCACCCTGCAAATGTGTTAGGGACAGAGGAGAAACAGAACCAGGGTTTATTTGGAGCTGGGATTTGTAGACGTCCTAGCCCTAGTGCTTTGGAACTCTGATGTTCTAGCAGGGCAGTCTCTAAACCATTAGTTTCCTCTCAGACTCATGCAAAAATAGTGCAACACCTTATTGCATTTTGCACTGAACATTTCTCATGCTCCTCAATCCAACAATTCCTCCTGCTTATATACAGGTATACTGCCAGTAATAGTAATAGTAATAATAGTAATATAGTAATAGTAATAGCAATAGCAATAGTAATAGTAATAGTAAAGCTTGAACTATTGAAAAAGCACGATGGAACTTTTACTATCTCTGCGTGCCAGCAAGCCATGGAGGAAAATGATGAGCAGCACAGGACTACTGCACACATCTCAGCAGAATGTGTAGGTTTTGGGCAAAAGGTGGCATGAGTAGAGCAGGTCATGCCTTACATTTAGGCCCCCCCAATAATATTTGATTTCCTGATGAACTATTCTGTAATTCTAAGAGTCCCAGAGACTTCAGCCCTGCAAAAAATGAGAGAGGTTTGAGAACTGAGAGGACATAGAGGGGTTGTTGGTATGCAGAGTGGTCATCAGCCCACTCCAGAGTGGAGGGTGTCACGGAGAGGTATGGATGGGTGCCAGCAGGGAGCTGCCACATTCTAGGATGATGCTGAGAAGCATATGTGATATCTGGGATGGGAGAGGAAGGTACGGAAGGTGAGCAGTCATCCCTCACTGGGGAGTGCTGGCTGGGTATTGCCAGCAGATGTCTGCAAGGCACAGGAACTTGTGGGCTCTCAAGCCATCCCAAAACAGCTGTGAGAAGGGCATCGGGCAGCAGGAGGGAATGGGGAGGGATGCTGCGTGGAGGAAGAATCGGGCAATGCAAGGGTTTGTGGGGCTCGGATAATTCCCCTTTCTGTTTTAGTAGGTATCAAGGGAGGGAAGGCAGGCTCTAAGATGAGCTGACTGTCCCCTTGCCAAAGACAAGACAGTGGCCAGAAGGGTCCAGCCTTTTGGGATCTGCTTTTTGTTGGCCTCCTTCATTCTTCTCCCAGCGCTTTTGCATGAAGTGGATATTGTTCTGTGCAGAGACCTTTCCCTGCATCCCCATCTGGCATGTTTTTCTTCTTAGATAACAGTTCAGGAAATTACTAAGCCTGTGCCACGATTGTTCCCTTTATTTGGGACATTACTTAAGTTCATGCTTGATTTAGAACTGCAGTGAATTAAAGAGGATGGGAACATGCTTTTAAAGTTAAGCACAAGTACAAAGATGGGCTTGAGGAGGAGATCAGAGTGCTTGCTGACCTGCACTCCCGTAAGATGCTTCTGCAGCGTTTGAGTTGCTCCTGACTTTCCATGTCGTTCAGGCAGAGTCAAGCCCAGCATGTTCCTGCCCTGGTTAGATTAATTAAAGTGTGTGCTTCCAAAATATATAATTTAGGTGATTTACCTGCTACATGTCTGCTCTGGAGCACAAAAGGACCCAACTTTCCTGGTTGTTACCTGCCTTTGTGTAGCAGAGGCAAAACAATGTGTACAACACATGCATTTGCCTAACCTGGTTTTGTGTGGTGTCATTTGAAAAGTGAAATATGTCTTACTGATGTCACGTTGCCTTGTGAGTTCTCATCTCCCTGTAGCTTTGTGTTCCTCTTTCTCCTTTGGCACACAAACAGCAATTAAAAAAAAAAATCCCCTTCACATGGTGCATAGGCTCTTGAAGGGTATTTTTAACCTATTGCACTAAACCATATTCGGTTCTCTTTTCAAAATACAAATTCCCTGACATACCCAGATATGCAGTGATGGGGTGCTTTTTTTCCTCAGAAAGAGAAATGTGAAATATTCTTAGTGAACTCCATGTTCTCATGTATGGAGTGAAATTGGCTTTTAGAGAGAATCCCCCCACTTCTGCTGAATGCTGATTCTCTGCCTGTTTGGGATTTATTGCACCAAATAGCCAGATTTGTTTCTCTGTTGAAGTTTGCAAGACCAGGAAAGAAAAAACTACAGTTTTATAATTTTCACAGTTCCTGTGGTGGGGCAGATGTTCTGCTGAGTGAGGAGAAGAAAGTGTGAACCACTGAGACCCCTGTTCAGCCATGGCACTTTGCTCCTGTGTTTGCCCAGCAGATGTTATAGGAAAGCTCCATACAACCCTATCTTAATTTCTGTGATCCAGACCATGTTTGCTCATGCAAACCAAAACCTAGAATTGTTTCCCTTTAATTGTTTTTCTGTCACCAAGTTTCGTGGGTAACTATATGCGTTTTCACACTTCCAGTGTGATTTGCAGCTCCCTTTCTGCTGTTTGCTCAGCAAGTGATGAAAATAACTCCCACGGCACTTGTGCCCAGCTACTTAACACCATGAGAGAGAGTCCCTTCTGCTTTGAGCACACGTAGAACAAGAGATCTGCTTCCCAGGTCACCGTCCAGGAGCAGATACACTTCTGCTTCTCCCTTCTCCCTCTGACCGCTGCAACCATCGTGATGAATGAGCTGGGTTATGGAAATCGTTTTGCAGGAGCTGTGGGAGATGATGTTCTGTCTTTATCTGCCTCCTTGCATGGCCACGGCAGGTCTGGGGAAAGCAAAAAGCCTTGGAAACAAATGCAGCCTGGTCTTGAGGTGACAGCAATGTGTTTGAATAGAATAATGATGAAAGTGGCAAGGCAGCCAAAGTTGTCATATTTCAAAAGGAAGTTGTTAATATAAGCTGTGAGATTTGGGAACCCAGCATCCCAGGGAAAGTTAGTGGCCTCAGGGCTTCTCTGTCCTTCGGTGCTTTTGAAATATATCATCCTTCCTTAAGAATATTAATATCAGAGCTATATAAAGTCAGATCTTCAAAAGAGAAATAAACCGTATAAAGAGCTATAAATAGGAAAAGGATATTCCAGTATCAACATTCTCTTGAAACATTTTTCTCAGGGTAGATCTTTTTGGGGTAAAGTTATATGTTTAAAATGTAAAGTATTTGCTTACTGGGCAGCTAATTGAGACGTCACTTTTTTTCATTTGTTACATTTTTCCCCCTCTTAGAAAAGGGACCACATAAGGGGAGGCAAGTAAGGGGAAGCGGTATCAAATGAAAAGGAGCAGGAGAAGTAAAGGGAGCAAAAGTAGGGGATGATGCTGCACTAAGAGGAACATTTCCAGTATTAGGATGATACATTGAGCTAATAAACAGAGGGAATATGGGAATATACAGTTAAAGAGATGGAGAAAGGGAGCCACATAGGAAATGTGACAAAAGATAAAGGTTCAGAAGAAGAAGGTGAGAGTAGGTTAATTACAGATAATCCTGGACGACAGTAGTCATTTACAAGTTTCATATCTTTTTTTTTAAAAAGAAAAATTATAGCAATCTGGTAACTTCCCTTAACTGTGGTGTCTATTTCACAGTGTGTATGATAACATGTCTAAATAGTTTTCAGCAGTCATGACTAAATGTGGGACTCTCAGTATAGCTTTCAAGTAGCTCTTGGACAGATTTTTTTTTTAATGATTTTACAATTTTTAGAATTTTATAGTGTATTTTTATAAACAGGGATTTCTTCTGCCTTTCATCATCCCTTCCCCATACAGGCTTTGTCTCCTGTGTACAGCCGCAGAGGAAACACTCATTTTGGACACCCCAGCTAGGAGATCAAGCAGGCACAAAAAGTTATTGAGGATGGGAAGGCAGTTACTGCAGCCTCCATTGCTCTGGGGATTTTGTCCACTTCAGTGTAACAGGCAGTGACTTTGCAAGATGTTCAGCTGTTCAGCAGTTTTATCTCCAAACTAGGACTTGAAGCTATGGTTGTCATTTAAGGTTTGGTGTTTTTCTTTTGGTCTCCAAAGAGTTTTTAGCACAGACAGGGCAAACTGTGTGCTATGTGTTTCATCTAAGACATGGGCAGTTCTCGCTAGGACAGGGAGCTGACCAGGTCTTGTGAAGTGAAGGACCATGTGTCTGATAGTGTCCATGCTTTGCTCAAGTGGGAGTTGTGGCCCAGAGTCCCACCATCCACTTTAGGGGGCAGTTTTGTGTATCTTTGCTTGTGGCAGAAGAGCTGGTACCCAAAGGGGTAGTGGTTTGATAGTGCTAAAAGTGAAACAAAACAGTCTGATTTCTGATGCTGCTCACAGATAACCTCAATAACACAGCAGGATCAAAGGATCAAAGGTCCCCCTTTCAGCATTGAGCCATGTGCTGCATCAGTAGGAGATGCCAGACGCTTTCCTTACACATCACCTGTACATGCCTGGCATCCTGGGGTGGGGGCATCTCCTTTCTCTGCCCTGGTTCTCTCCCATCCCTATTGCAAAGTGGCTGGGGAGTGTACCCAGCCCAGTGCATCAGCCGGAGCAGAACACGGTCCTATGCCTGGCTCCTGGCCTCTTTTTGGAATACAGTATGCAAAGGATCTGGGGGGGGAGGGCAGGCTCACCGGGCGGTGCACTGACCTCACAGGAGCCCCATAAATGAGCGTGGCTCACAAATCTCACTCTTCAAATAATCCTGCTCTGGAGACAGGGTGAGACATCTTGATTTAGGTCTGCTTGAAATTTGCTGAGCCAGTTTGTTCTCCCATCCTTTAGTTTTGCTTGTTACCTTCTCCCTTTCTGTATATATATTCTCACATATATATACGCATTCACACACACACAGAGCCCTGCCCTCTCTTTGTGTACCTGTTATTTTGATGCTAGTGTGCTGTAGCATTCATGTCTGTGTGCCTTCCCAGGCCGTTCATTGTGCTGCCTCCCCTGATGGAGTGGATACGAGTTGCCGTGGCTCACGCGGGGCACCGTCGCAGCTTCTCGGTGGACAGCGATGACGTACGGCAGGCAGCGAGGCTCTTGCTGCCAGGAGTTGACTGCGAACCTCGACAGTTAAAGTAAGTCCACAAAAATAATCAGCTGCTTTCTGCAAAATGTGCCTCTCTTTCCTAGTGACAGTAAGTGAGCAGGCAGGCAGAGGGCTCTGTTACTGCCTTGATAGGTGCATGGATGCTTGAGCTCATCGCTGTGTGCGTTGCAAAATCGGCTCCTGGTATTTGCTCACATCCATGGATAAGCTGGTTGCATGGTAATGGGTGCCTGAATAATTTCACAGCTGGATCAAGCCCGTAATCTGCTCATCAGAGCTCATATGGTGGTGTTTTTTTTTTTTACTGTTGGCTTCTGCTTGCTAATAAGGGGCTGAAACCTTTTGCTAATTATCTGCTTCACGATGTTTTGCTATAAAATCCTGAGATGTAATTGGCAGGGCTGCAGATATTTTTCAGTGTTTTGTTTCCAACATTAATGCTTAAAGGGCACATTTAAACTTATAGGTAAGACTACCTCTTGCAGTAAAATTGTATTTTTTATGCTAATGTCTGTTCAAATTACTTGTAAATGTCAGCCTAGATAATTTGACTTTTTGGTGTATGAGATATGACCTTTTGGTTCTATAATGAAGTCTTAAAGTATTTATTGCCAGGATATTTTTTAGTGTCTGTTTTGCCTTATTATTATGTACATGTATAAAAGCATGATCTAGGGCTGTTCTGGAGTTAAGGATATATTTGGTTTTGATTTTCACGTGAAAAGCCATTCTGAATCTGCTAAAGCAGAAATTGCTTACTGCTGTTGCTTCACAAATTTGTACGTAAGCCCCGGGTTTCAGCAGTTTGCCTCTTGGTACAGCAGTAGATGCGTTCTTTCCTGCAAACACAGAAAGCAGAGGGATAATCTATATGATTAGCTGTGACAACCTGCATCGAAGCAGCTGCCGTATGTTGACTCTGGCCTTGACATGCTCTTTTACCAGAGAGTATAATACTTTCTTTCAAGATCTGCATAGGTTTTTTACTGTTGCAGCTATTCAATGTTTAATTGAAGAAATATGTCTAATTTCAAAAGTGAAATCTTGAGCGTTTCAGATTTCACATCTTGGCTGTAATTGCTTCCCTCTGGTGTGACCGTCTTGGCCCTCATTTCCAGAAGTGCAACATTCTGTGTCGCTACTGAAATGTCAGGACTTGAAGTTACTATGCACTTTCTGAAGACCTAGCGCTTGGTTTTGAAAAGGCACAAGTAATTTAATACCTGTTCCAGTATTTAGGTAGGATTGCAAATAAAGCAATAACATTTCTACTCTACTTAGAAGAAAATGTCTTAAAAATGAACATAGATTGGCTCAAATATTTGTGGATTAAAAAAACCCACTATGTCATTCTTGAAGTTATGTTTTGTCAGTGTGAATGTGTCCTCAACTGTTAGACAATTTTGCAGGAGTTTCAAAATCTTTTGAAGTTGGGGTCAGTAGTAGTATGCTGCATAAGAATTTATTAATTATGAGGAACAAATTTGCATTTAGTTTAAAGTTGCCATCAAGAATTAATTTCATAAAGAATGTATGTTGTCCTGCTTATCTTGCAAGGGAGAGCAAGCCTGAAGATTAATCGGATGGGAATGAAAAGAGAAAATAATTCCTGAGACAAATTCTGGATTTTAGAGAGACCAGACTTTGTGATGTGCCCTTATTTGACTGCAGGGGCCTGATTCACCCTCTGATGTCCCAAAATTAAGATCTCACCCTACTGTGTTGACAGAGGTCTGCAAATGAGTGTCCATGTACGTTGTGTTTTATTTTAAGGTCTGTGCCTTCTGCCAGCGTAGTACAGCAGGTTCTTTGCATAGTTCCGAATCAGTCCCTGGCTGCCTGTAATCCTGAGATCAAAGGAAGGACCACGCTTTTCTGAGGGATAATGTGAAGCATCAGGATGTTAATTTGAAACCTTGCATCTTGTAACTTTTTATTTGTATGCAGTGCAGACCCTCAGCACTTCTAATTTCCCACTAAGCCAAACACTAACCTCCGCATTAGGGAGGGAGGATGGGTTTCCAAGTATCAGCTCCTCAGCAAGCATCAGTTTCATAATTGCAAACATTGGGATGGAAGCAAAAATGTGACAACTTTGCAGGGGATGGCTTTTCAAATAAGCAGTGCAACAGATAACAGCTGGAGGATTTTAAATGCCATTAGCTTGATATATTTTGTGACTTTCATAGAAATGGCTTAATAAGTAGAACCTTGAAACTGGTTCAATTTCTAGGCTTTTATTAGCAGTCTTCTTTAGTCCCTAAAATATAAAGACCTGATCCCAAAAGTACCCGTGGTCCCATGTGATATTGCGTCATTCCATGGTGTTGATTCGCAACTTTTCATTGCAAACACATAAAGCAAAATCAGCTTCCACGCTGGGATAACATGCTTATGGAAGAGAGGGAGAGAAAAAGATTGGCAGGATCTCAAAGACTATGAAGTTCAGGATCAGTTGGGATAAAACCCAAATGTTCAGTTTCTTATCTGAAGTACGGTATGGAGGTCTCTCAGCAGATTCATGTGACACTTCGCAGCACAATCACATACGCCAGCATGAGGTCCCTGATATATGGCTTTGTAAATCATTACTGCTTTCTTACTGCCCTTCATTCCAATACCCCATCTCTTTACCATATCCTTATTTAAAAACCCTTTGCCTTAATTTGTCATAACGTTTTCATCTCCTGAAAGAGGATCTGCTCTTGCTCTGGCTAGAGGAGTAAGGGAAGCTGGAATCAGGCAGGAGCTGCCTGTCCCCTTCCTGATCTCTTTTCGTTTTACAGTAGCAGGTATGCAAAAAAGTTTCTTCCCTTTTCTCCAGCCTTGGAAGGTGAGCAGGGATATAAATGTTCACCTTCACCTAGAAGTGGAAGCTTTAGATAAAGCAGTTGTCTCCACCTTTTGGAAGGAGGTAGTTTTCATAGATGGACTGACCGTTTGATGCGCAACAGCTAGCTGAGGTGGAAGCCCAAGTTGTGTTCATAGTGGGAGACCAGACTAAAACAAAGCCTTGTTTGTACCCACAGACCTTTTTGGGCCACCTGAGGCAGCTGGACGTGGTCAGTAGAGAACCTTATGCAAAGTAGCTCTCTGCTGGCATAAATCTGGTGAAGGTGGGTGCTCCACTCCCTGCTCTAGACTTTTTATTAATGAGGGCATCAGGGATGAAGGTAGTTTGTTGCCAAAAAGGAACATGGTGGTAAAAACTGTGTTGACCTGCCTTTCTGCTGCAGTAAGGTAGCATCACTTCTCAGTCTGCCCTGAGTCTGGCTGGCTGTGTTAGTTACCTGGTTTTGGCTGCTCCTTATCATCACGTCTGCAAGGGGTACCTTTCCTCTTGCTCCACTTGAACACAAGAAGCTGTCTGTGTGTCTTTTCCTTCCTCCATTCTTTGGGGCATTTGTTTAAAAAAAATCAAACTAATGCGTTAGACGAGCTAGGGAAGATTGCTAATGGATGACTACATCTGGGGTCTGGAGGCTGACAACAGAGAAACAGAGCAAGGAAGGAGCATCCTGTATTGCTCAGCACAAAGACTGGTGTGCTTTTTGTCAGGGTCAGTGGCTTCATTTCTGGTTGCAATGTATCATGGCAATCCTGGAGGATGTAAAGATGCTGGAACAAACTGATGTGAGGGAGGTGGTAATGTCTTGCTGGGGTCTCTTACTTGGTCACTTCTGCACCTGTCTGGACAAAAAGCTGTTTTCTGTCCAGTCAGAGATTAAAAGAATAATAGAGTCTGGGATACTAGTGTGCCAGCAGCCACACATGCTCATTCTCATACCAGAAAGAGCAAATACGGAATAAAAATCCACAGTCTTGTAGGCCAAAGTGCAGTTCCCCTCCTTAAAGGGCAATCCCCATGTGTTGTTCGAAATGTTTTCTTGTACTCTCAGCATTGCCTCAGACCTCTTTGATTCCAAACCATTCCCTTTCTGGCATCACTGGGGAGAACTACTTTTCCCAATATTTATGGGCCTAGCCAGCAACGTTCTTGTCCCCAAGAAGGACTCTGCACTCTGCTGAAGGGAATCAGGTGGGCAGCATCTTTGCTGGTACTTCCAGTGGAGCAGATGGAGGTGTTTCGGGAGATGCCAGCCTGCCCTATCCAAGGATGGGGTTCTAGCTCTTAAGCCTTGAACATCCCAGCTGGATGTCTGACCTCCAGTTTGGCTGGAGAAGCAATGGCCAGTGGGGCTGTCTGACCTAGCCCATGTCACATCCATGGGACCCTTCCTGGCTTTTGAATGAAGAGGAGTGTTGAATGTGGCCCCATGGCACTGAGATCCTCCAGAAGCATTGTCCATGAGACTGGTGTTTCTCTGCAGCCACAGGGTTGTCTGAAAGCCCTCTCGTGATTGTCAGTTCCCTGTCCCCTTTTCCAGCAAGCAAATCTCCTTGCTGAGATTTGGAGAAGAAGCAGAATTTAGTCACCTTGAGGAGTGGTTTCTTACCCATAGACGAAAAGGCTTGCGTCTTTCTCTTGGATGCTGGAGAAGTGAGATTGCTCCTTGTGGCATTTATTACCATCCACCACAGCTGTTTCACTGGAGGCAGGTGTTGGCAGGAGGAGCCCAGGGCAATTCTGTGAGGAGGTCTAGTGTCTTTTTTAGCAGCTGTACCCAAAGAGCAGCAAAAGGAAATGACAATTTATCATCAGACGCCTCACAGGTGGAGTCCCACAGGGGTCTGTTTTCTTCTTGCTCCATCCCATATTGATGTGCAGCTTGTGGAGAAGCCTCAGGCTCTGGTACCACCAGAGTGCCAGCGAAAAGCATCATGGTCCCTTGTTTCTAATCTGTGGTCGTTGGAGTTGGGCTCCAGAGGACAGAGCTAAATGGTGAGCTTTGCATATCGACCCCACTGGTGTGGTCAGAGCCCCCTGCTATGTTCCATTCAAATTTAGTTGGAGGTGACAGCATTGCTGCCAGTCTAGGTGGAGCTGGTGAGAGCAGGAGCCAGAGTGACAGGACTTGTGCGCACACAGTGAGCCATGATATCCTGATCCCCTTTAAGTGCTTGCTCTTACATTTCAGCAGCATTTCTGAGTTATGGTCGGGTTCCCTGGGGATACTGGGCTCACGTATAGTTAACCAGCAAATATCCCTTTTCTTCTCTGACTGGCTGTGAGTTTGGGTTCTATCTCTGCTCCTGAATGTAGACATTTTTCTCCTATCTTCTAGGGGTACAGAGGTGAAATTGGTATCTGTAAGTGGTGACCTTGAGAAGGCACCTGTGAGGGAGGTGTGCGGCATTGCCAATAGATGCAATCACCCTAAAACTTAAGGTGATTAAACAAAGTGAATACATTGCTTCTGGTTTTGGGGAAAAAAATCCTTGGGAGAAAAGGAAAAATAAATAAACACCAAGGTTATGAAAATAGAAAAAACAGTAATCGAAAGGAGGGCAAATTATGCAGCTTAATGCACTCAGATTGGGGTGACCAGATAACCTTTATGCCAGCGATGAGAAAGCACTGCCTCACAAAATCAGTGGGTCAGAGAAAAATATTTTTAACAAAGCCCAGCGTGGTGCCATAACTCTAAGGATTAATAATAGTAATGGCCAACATTTGAAAAGGATGAAAAATATCCGAGAAAAATTCCAGGCTGTTAGTGCAAGGCCTAAGAATGTTTTTTCAAGCAAAGACTGATTAAAGACATGTTGTTGAGGGAAAAATGGGATAAAATGTGACACAGATTTTCTAAAGATAGATCTTGCCATACTAATCTAATAACTTTTTGATAAGATAACTGATTTTCTACCCCAAGGAAATTCAGTAGATTTCATCTGTTTGGATTTGAGTGAATGATTTGATGCAGTCCATGCAGGGAGCTATTATTTAAGATGGAGAAGATGGGAATTAGTAGGGGAATTGGAAAGTGAGCAGGGGTTGGCCTCCAGAGGAGTGACAAGGGCTAGGTTGGCTGCAGTGGTGTTACAAGCAGAGATCTTCATCTCTCATCTTAAAAACTGGACCTTTTTAATTTTCAGAAAGGGATTTGGCACAAATCTGAGCAATGTGCTCATGAAGTTAAAATTTGCTGATGCCACGATGCTGAGAGGCATTGTCCTGACAGAGGAAGTTTGGGAAGTCATCCAGGAAAAAGTGGATGACCTTGAAAGCTGAGACAACAGAAGTGGGATGAAATGCAGTTTCCACAAATGGAAACAGGTGGAGATTAATTACAAAAATACACACTGCCATGCATGTGTAATATGTACATTATCTGTACTGTATAATATATACTGTATTGGGAGCTGAGTATTGGAAACATGATGGTAAAGACTATAATGCAATATTTCATCTTGGAACGATTGTGAACCATGAAAATGGCTTTTTTCCTTAGCTATGAAAAAGCAGATGCATTTTGATGATGTTTCAGGAGAGGTATTTCCAGTAGAAACAGGAAAATATTGGTATCTCTAAACGTGGAAATCACAGTATCACACAGTATCACAGTATCATAAGGTTGGAAAGGACCTCTGAGATCATCAAGTCCAACCTATAACCTAACACCAACACTAACACCAACCATCATCTAAACCATGGCACTCAGTGCCTCGTCCAGTCTCCCCTTAAACACCTCCAGGGTCGGCGACTTGACCACCTCCCTGGGCAGCGCATTCCAAAAAATGGTAGGAAGTGATGTTGAATCACAAATCCTGTGTCCGGGTCAAGAAAATATTCACATTGGACAAGGGAGAGAGAGACAGGCTGGAGTGGTTTGAGTTTTAATAAACTATTCTCATGGAGGAAGACTAGAAGAAAGGGACTTATTCAACTCCATGAAGTGGGTGCTGAAGGAATATGTGACTCTTCTCCAGAAATACATGAGGACTAAACACCACAGAATGATAAATATGCTCTATTTAAAAGGCAGCACAGACAGAGGAATATGTGGATATTAACAGGTCATGAGTTAGTTCAAACTGAACATAATAGATGGATCTAGGCCTTGCTGCAGGACTGGGTTTATTAACCCTTCATTTCCGTATGGTCCCTCTGCCTTGTTGCAGCCTCACCCAGGGCTCCAAGTTGCATTTACAGATCTGGTCCAGAAAGATCTCTGAGCAAATGCAGTGTCTGAGTGACTTTGAAAACCTGTCTTTAATTGAAAATCAGTCCTAATTTCCATTTAGCATTGGTCTGAGAATATCTAAGTCTACTTTTCTGTCTGGGACCATCCCTTTTAATGAAGACTGTCTAAGAAAAATAGGATTATTGACCTCTAGAGTGAAGCTTATTTAACATGGGAGCATGTTTGGCTCATTCGAGAGAGTTTTCTTAAGACTGTGGAAAGGGAAAAATGTAGCAACATAAAGGGAAGATGTGCTATTTCGTTCTTTCAGAGTAGTCTGTACCATTTGCTGTGTCATCTTAATACTGTACACACACATGTAATTGTAACTTGAAAGAGGAAGAGTTGCATTTAATGTTTTATTTATGGAAATCGTGTGCCTGTGCTAGAGCATGAAAATATAAATAGCCTTTAATAAATAGAGATTTAAAAGCAGAAAAATATTTCTACTGCTCTTTGCTCTCTCTTAAAATGTGCTGGGTAAAGCACTGAGAGGAAGAGAGTAGAAAATTGCTAAGATATTCTTCTATTTAATTAGATACAGGCACTTTTAAGTAAGGGTGATTGGTGTTTGCCTAGCTCCTTGAATGTCCTTGTTCTTCCCACAAATTTTCGCTAATCCTTTAACACTGTGTCTTTTACCATAATTAGACACAAAAATGCCAAACCAGCAAACGGTAGCGAACAAGCTACTTCACAAAATCCAGCAGTCCCTTGGGGCAGATGGTGCCAGTGAATGAAGGAGATTTTATTACTTAAAAAGTATAGCATGGGTTTTCTGAGGTGAATCTCAACCTCTCATGCCAACTGGCTGCTTGAAGACAACAGTAATAAAAGAATTATTGAAAGAGGGGACCTCGTCCTCAAGCTCTCCTTCACTTTCAGGGCAGAGAACAATTGTATTTTTATGGGATTTAGGATCCACCCTTCTTGGATTTTTTTTCATTGTGAGCAAGTTCATCAGTGTTTCATGTGCTCTGTCTCTGGATACATTCCTGAATACAGTAATGAAGACACCGATAACATATTGTCTCCAATTCATTAGCAAAGTCTTGTCCTATCTATTGTGAAAAATGCATCTATACCCAAATTTTTATATTATATGTTGGCCCCGTTCAAAATCTGAAGTCAGATTCAATTTTGAACATGCTTCCTGGCCTATATACATGGGACTGTAATATTAAAAGTGCTTTAAAATATAAATTTGGGTCTTGATTTGATAGTCACCTCACTTTTTTAATGTATTTTCCAGTATCTGTATCTAATTTCTTCTCAGGCCTTTGATGAGAATAAGAGGATGGCTAATAAATATCTGGAGTATTTTTATTTTGTTCTGTTAATTTGGCTCCTGATTAAAGTAAATTGACATTTACTTTACTCTGTGTTAAAAAGTAGTGCTCTTCCTCACTTTGATCAGCATGTTTGTGCTTAAGTTTCCCTCTCTCCAAAACTGAAAATGCAAATAATTGTCTCAATATAGTATTTATATTGCAGTCCTATTAATACAAGCATTACAGTCTGTTTTAAAGCACCACACTGGAAAAAAAGAGTGCTTACAAAGCTGTTTGTGTCTGTCGTCTCACTGAAGAGCCCCAGGCAGGGAACAGGACCGAGTGTGCATGCCCAGATCAAAACTGTGGTCCCTGACCCCAAGAAATTCAGCATTGCAAATTCATGTATATTGCTGGCTAAAATATGACTCCTTCCAGACTTCAACCAGCTGAACTATAATTTATGACTTGAGAACTTGTTCCTCTTTAGGACAGAGACAGACTGAATAAACTCGACAGAGCTAAAGAGATGGGTTTAATTAATAGATTGTCATTTGTTTGATTGAAAGAGCTGGTGATTGAGTCCCAGGTGGACAAACAAGGTTTTTGTGCTTGGCTATCAGGATGATGATCTGTTCATTTCAGCAGAGGGGAGTGTTTGTCCTGCTGCTCATCTTAGTCTGCACTCTGTTTCTTTTAAATCAGATGTTAGCATGCTGTGCAGGCACATAGAGCTTAGAACATGATTAGGAAGTTCTTACTTTTTTTGGTAACTTTCACAAAGCATTGCTGCTTTTTTTTTCCTTAGTTGTCCACTACTGACTGTAGCAATAATCCCCTCCTAAAGAACAAATAATTACAAAGCTATGTAGTAAGGGAGCTGCTGTGTCTACCAGTTACAATGGCAACACTTTCCCTTTGAATCATTCATTTTCCCAAATGTGTTCGATCCATGAGTAACTTTATTAAAGATCCACACAGGCCCTATATTAGTCAGTCCAAGTGAAAATGGAAAAAAACCCAACCAAACAAACCCTTGCATTTAAACCATTACTGTAGAGGTGCCACATCATGTTTTCATAATGTGAGTCTGCAAAAAGAAAAAAATAATTTGCTGTATTGCTAGGACCCATTATAAATGAAGAAGATTATCTTTCACTCCTTTCAGAGTTTTGAGTATTTCCGAGTATGATAGAGTGGCATGGTCACCATGCAGCGCTTGGAGTGACCATTTGCTAATAATTAATGTTACCATGGCAGTCCCAATATAAAGCCACAGTAAAGTTAATTATGTGCAGTGGCAACACTATAATGATCTCGGAGATAACTGCTGTAGAAGCAGTGTCTGTGAGGAATTAAAAGGCGACTTTGAGAGAATGTATTGCATTGTAACTTAAAAAATACAATCACTGCTTTGCTGCAAATATAAAATCAAGAAGATTTCATCTAAGTTTTCTTTTGCATACAAAGGCAAATTGTTTACTTGATTCAAGGTAGGGAGGAATCAGTTAGGGAGTTTACAGGCTGTGTGATTGAATCCCTGAATAAGAGGGGTGGATTTGCTGTTGAGTATGAGGACTATGATCAGTGTATGTTACTAATTCAAGCATACTACTTATCAATTCTGAGAGTGGGAACACATGTACAGCAGTGGTGGTGCCAAGAAGCCTGCCCAGTCCTACAGATTGCTTAATAGGGGTATCCAGAGTGTTCTCCGTCTTTTGAAGGAGGGTATCGCCATTAAAGGATGCTGTCCAGTCCTACCTTTGTCACTGTTCACCTCTTGGGGACCTCAAAGTTTACCTGACCCAGCTAGCATCTGGGCTAGTGATGTCCTGCCATCCTTTGGCTGTCCCCAGGGAGAGGAGGGAGAAAAGAGCATCGGCCCCCTACAGTCTTTGGTTCCTCCGGTGAGCCTTCCCTGATCCTTCAATGAAAAAGTGCCTTTTTAGCAGAGTGAGGTCCTGGGGAAAGGATGACCCGTGTGGGTGCTGGCAGCCAGCAGAATATGGCAGCAAACCAAAGTGGCCTTAGAGGGGATGTCCTGCAGTTGGGCTGGTGTCAGCCTCATGTGGGATTGGAAAGATCACAAAGGCTTTTTGGCAAGAAGGCCGTGCAGCTGGGGAGGTTTCTAGCTCTGCAGTTATGCTGCCTTTCCTGGCTCTGCAGGCACGGTTTCACAACTCTAAAAAGTGACTCTATTAAGCTGACTTAACCTTATTTTCCAAGCTTATTCTCATCCCTTTTCCACCTATTCGTAGCTTGTCAGTGTATTTATTGCAGTACAAAGTTAAGAAGTCTTGTGAGTCAAGCAGGGTGCCTATTCCCTTCCTCCTTTTTTAACTTGCATCCTTTAATGTTTGTGATTCTGGATGCTGTCTGTGATGAAGCAGAATCCCCTTATACAGTATAACATGGAGCAAAGACCCTCTGTTCCTCTTGGAATCAACATTAGGCAGTTAATGGTATAAAAGACGACTTGGGAGTAAATGCAGTGCTGTGTTGGCTTAGGGTTGATTTTTGATGGATTTGGAGTTTGTTTTTTGTTTGGATTTTTTTCAGTTTTCAATTTGAAATGCAACTGCTTAGTCTGTCTGCAGTATCATCTTCCCAGTTGGCTTTCTCCAGTGTTAAAAGTGATGCTATGTTCTCCTATTCTGTATTTGTAGTTCATGATCATTTTTGATCTGTCTCTTCACTGCTTTTTATCTGTACATGCTAAATCTCCCATGCCTTAACTCTTTCATCTCTCTGGCTTTTCGAGACATTGCTATGCATTCTCTTCTGAAGCATCCTTCGTTCCTTTCCCTTGCATCATGTTCTTGTTTTGGTACACTTCCTCGTTTGACCATTATGTATTTTATTAGTCAATATATGACAGTGGTGGCACCAGCAATGATCTATGTCAAATTTTGCCATATGTTTTCCTTTCCTATGTCACATAAATCGATGCTGTGACTCACAGTGAGTCCTTTTTGGGGTATGAAAAGGCAATGGGCCACTGGTAATGGTGCTAAGTTGTGTTTTCTTGTTTTGTGGTGCTTGGTCTAGATCACATTTCATCAGTGCTGCCCAGCAGCCACACAGTTCAAGCTCTCCTCTGTATCCGTGTTACTGCTGCAGTGTTTGTACAGCTGCAGCATCCGGGAGCCCTTGGACCAAGACACTTATCCCCTTAGTTGATTGAGGAGTATGAATTTGTTCATAGCCTGTATCAGGAGTAATTAATGAGTCCTCTTCCTTGGCTGTAAGCAGATGAACTGAGGTGCTTTTAGGGGACTCGAGCCAGCTCACGGAGCAGTTACTTATGGAGAAGTAGTTTCTGAACTCACGCCAGAGTAGAAATCTGGGCAGCCCATACAGGCTAGGTAGTATAGGTCCTTGTTCCTCCTTCCTCCCTTGTGTGGGTGTGCAACCCAGTTCAAAACCTGGAGTTTTTTAAAGAGGAGGTCGTCAGCCAGCATTTTGCTTGCACTGAGCCGCGCTGACGTCAGTGAAGCTCTGCCTATTTCTGCCAACACTTGAGTTTGACCCATTTTATTCAGAGCATACATTACATACCTTAGTGCAAATGGTGAAGCAGTGGCTTAATGCAGGCAGTGATTCATAGCGACTGACACCTCTGCAGTCCTCAGAGGATGTCTAGATCTTTCCATAGCTGCGCTTGGCCGAGGGACCACCTTGTTTTCAGCTCAGAGTCATCTGGAAATGGCCAGCTGCAGTTGGGAGGTCCAGACTCTCTATCCGTGCACTGAACCTCCCAGCATCTAACTTCTGAGCATGCTTTATCTTTGCCATATGTTAAAGGAGGGCACAGATGATCACTAGCATCTCACACTATGGGGGTAACAAGTACCAAATGTTGTTGTAGTTCTTGTATCAGAAATGTGCCATATGGTGTGAACGTGTTAAAACCTCAGTTGCTCCCGTGGATCTTGGTGCCATTCAGCTCAGCCCTGCGTATCTGTGCTGATTTTGCTTTTTCCTTGAACTTTTTCAGAAACTACTGCAGAAAACCTGGCCTTGCTGCGTGTTGTTTTATTCGTCTCTGTTGGAGGCATATTACTGGTGCAGAATCTGTTATTGCTATTAGGGTGTATTTATTATGATCAAGTGTTATGCATTAATCTTGCAGCATAGTGCTGTGATGAAGCACCGTTCTTTTTCCCTTGAGTAATGATACTCAAACTTACTTTGTTTGCATTCATAGAACATCAGCTTTCTAGCAGTCAAAACCCAAACTGAGCGTGTAGAGTGAACAACACCGGAATGTCTGTTGTCTTTCAGACTGGTTGTGGCCCAGCATAGCAGGGAGCAAGCCTGAACTCAGATGCCAGTTTCAGTATTAAGTCCTGCAGAAGCTTTGATAAAAATACTTTGTATATTCTGTCTCACTTTTCTTCCTCTGTTGAAAGAGGAAGGGCAGTAGCTATTACTACATGCCACTGTTTCTATCTAAACACCGTATTCATTGCATATAGCTGTTAAATATTAAGCAGTGTTATATATTTTATAAAGCTCTGATAAAGCACTTTGAAGGAGAAATTTAAATGATAATGATATGCTGTTTCTATTTTTCATTTGGTTTGCTGCATTTTTTTACATATGAAATAGAAAACAAATATTTGATGTATGTTTGACTTTTCACTTTTGATCTTTCTTTTATTTTTTTCTCTCATAAGCAGCCACTCATTTTCTGACCTAGCATTTTTGGAGAATGAAAGTGATGTTTTTCCAAACAGTCCTTTATCTAAGTTCACACCAAAGACACTGGGGATTTGGCCTCCACCCTCTGCCCCAGACAGTCCTCAGCATGAAACAAAAGCAAATCTGTATTTTAATATGATGAAACCAAGTTGGATAAACATTAGATTGGAATTACCTGGCTCTCTCTGGAGCTGTAGCTTCACATCTTGTCTGAATAACTTGCAGCCTTTCTTCCATTTGAAATTGATATCTTGAGCAGTTTACAGTTTGGGGATCTTTGGAATAAGTCCTTAAAAGAATTACATCCTATTTGTTATGCACAGCCAGCAAGAATTTGTGATGTTTTGCCACAATTACCTGGCAAGATTGCCTTTTCCTCCGTGATCGCATAATGCCCTACTTGTCTGCAGGTGGCTCTCCTTGAGCAGGGGGGTTTGGACCACATGACCTCCAGAGGTCCCTTCCAACTTCAGCCAGTCTGGGATTCTGTGACTTGCACTTTCTACTCCAAAAAGGCTTCTCTGTTACTGGGGCTGAGCTGGTGAGATTCTTGAAGGCATTTGGAGTGACAGTATTTTCTCTTTGTTGTGTTCTCAATGATTATACATCCACTTGATGTAATTTCAAAGCTTACTGAAGCTACTAAAACTTTTCAGAGATCAGGGGGACCGGCTAACCTCAGTATGCAGAGAGACAAGTTGAGGTGAGGATGTGTTGTGTGTTGCTTAAACAGGGCAACAAAATCAAGTGAAAGCTCTGCAATTTTTCCCCAATTTTTTATAAAATGGATAACGTGTCCGATGAAACATAGACCAAGGGCAATCTCTATTAGCTTGCGTTAGCATTTTCCATTCAGCATTTCCCTTGAACTTATAGGTTAAAGGAGAATGAATGTGTGCATAGCCGACATCCTTCAGAGATAGTGCAAAGTACTATTTTTCTAGGGACTGCAAGGTCTGTCCTCTGATTGTCGTCTGAGGGAGTTTATTTCTCATGTCCACAGAATTGACGACTGTTTTTGTGCATCTCGAAAACTGGATGCAGTTGCCACCGAAGCTAAGTTCAAGCAAGACTTGGGTTTCCGGATGCTCAACTGTGGCCGAACGGATCTGGTTAAACAAGCCATATCCTTGCTGGGGCCGGATGGGATCAACAGCATGAGTGAACAGGTAACGAGATAGAAATGTAAGGAAGCCACTGTGAACTGTGAGAGTTTTGTCTGCTTATCACAAAAATGCCCCAGCTTTCAGCTAAACATAAAGCGTTAATGGTTTCCCTGCATTAAGTTAAGCACCACCAGGTGAACATTTACATTGTTTGGTCTGTTTCAGTTGCATTGATTCATTGGTACTGAGGTAACTCAGCATGAGCGTGAATGCATCCCCTGAAATCTTCTTAACAGTGAACTGAGTCTGTTGAAGCCAGAACGAGATTCCACGAGAGCTTTTGCGTTGATCTTAATACTGCTTCAGTGCCATAAACAGTGGTGTGGGGCAGGGCTTTGTGAGGTGAACCTCCTTCCACAGCTCCCCTGGCATATGCAGTGCATTTCATGTGCACCACCAAACCCCAAACTCTTTAATTGAGTTCAGACCAGTTTGAATTGACCTTCCAGATGGAAGTATCTCTGCAGTGCTTCTCCACTGTTGCTTATTATTGCCAACATTCACCAGTTGAGGTGTCTGAATTTTCCTGGAGTTACATCTCCATTGGTTTGGTTGTTGTGTCCAGAGATAGACCTGCTTCTGCAGCTATCTACTAGCAGCATCTATTGAACTGTGATGGTCATCAAGGTGGTTCTCCCTTCCCAGGGGGAAACAGTGGCCATGGATAGTACTGTTTCCTTTTGAAATGGAATCCCTAAAATTTTCTCATGCACATGATGAATGTTCCCAGAGCTGTGGCATCCTCTTTGGCAGGAGGCAGGTGGCTGCCACCCCTAAGGTGGTGACTTGGGAAAGGAGTTGCACTGTTAGTGGATTTAGGTCTTCTGACATGATAGCTGCTCCAGGAATGTGAGTTATTTTGCTGTTCAGTAGCTTCAGTCTGCGTCAGTATAGTGGATTCATTTGAGAAAAGCTCTAGAAGAGGACAGTACTCCTCGAACAAAAAATAGTATTAGACTGTTCCAAGATTCATGTATTTTACTTCTCTAAATTATTATTATTTTAAGTTAGTCTGAACCTGGACATTTTTCACAGCATGTTTCCTCTGTTCTGTAGGCTGAAACCTGGCTGAAACGCTGGCTTGATTCATCCAAGTACCTAATCATATGCTTAACTGTGAACACATGCTTGCATCCTATTTGAGTGAAAGTTAAGCCTATGCTTAAATGCTTCGCTGGATCAAACATCTCATATCTTGTAGGTTCCCATGTTTTGTAGGACAGAGCCCTAAGTGATACAAGGCTGAAAGAGAAAGTAATTTTTTATTTTGCCAAAAGCCAGATGCCCTTTGCATTGATTCTACACATTGTTACTGTGTTCCTGTGTGTGTGTGTTGAACACTAATGATGGGTTCATTAAAAATCCATTCCTCCTGTGTGCAAAGAACGGGGATGAGTGATGCTGCAGCACAATGCTGAGATGCAGAGCAAGCCTGGAAGGCCAGCAGAGGCAAAAGCAGCAGGGACAGCAGTGCAAGAGGAGAGGAGGTTAGAAACCTCGTTAACTCTTTAAAGCCCTGCTACAGGGCCACTTTTAAGTCAGTGTCAAGTCCTTTTTTGGATTGAGCAGGGCCAAAATATTCTGTGTGGTCCCCAGGCAGGCCCTTTGCTGCAGGGTTCTTTGCTGCAGCTGCCCACGTGCTGCATCTTGCAAAGGGGAGCCCCAACATGAGGTTTACAAATTCTTTTCTTCAGATCTGATTAGACCCCTTGTGCTAAACGCTTGATTTAATTATCAAATGGCAGCACTTACACAAATTGAAATAACAGTTGAAGGAACATGTATTTAATTTTAAGCTGCTATCCCATCCCCATGTTTCAAGGCCCAAACACAATTTTTTTGTAATTCTTAGGGTTCTGCTTGTTCCTGTGGTGTTTAATGACTGCCAAATGTTTTGCTGCTGACTGTCGCTGAAGTAGTTTCAAATTCTCTTTGCAAGTAACTTCAAGTCACCCAAGAACTCTCCTTGGCTGGGGTGAACCTGTTTTTTCTTACTAACGGCATGAGGCCTCAAATGCCTTTTCCCATTCTCCTTGTCTCCAGAAGTACACTGTGGATTTAATCCCATGAAATGCCCAGTGTGTTTCATGTGGGCTCCAAATACCTTGCAGGGACAAATGTTAATTTGTATTTTCTGTACAAGGGCAGCCCTTCCATAAATAAGCACTTACTTCCTTTAGCCCTGTGTATACAAACAGGAAAAATGGGTCAGTACAGCAAAAATAGTAGTGCTGGGCTCTTGCTAGGAAGAGCAGTGTCATGACTCTGTGTCTGGCCATGCTGGGCAGCTCCAATTTCTCTGAAAATAATTTCACTTTGCAGCAGCACTCAGGTTAAACATCAAATGGGCTCTTTTCTGACAGCAAATTTACCGGGGATGTCAAGGTAGGCTATAAACATGTATCAGAGGTAGTTGTGTGCTGCAGTAGATTTACTGCAAAACAACTGGTGGCTGTTGATCAACACCCCCTACTGTATTTAATAAGCAGCTTTCCTGTTATAATTTACAGGAGATTTAATGATTTTTTTCGTGGTTTCATCTGGACTCATTACCACAGCCACAGTAATACTTATCTTAGGGGAAATGGTGATCAGCCACAGGAGGTATTTTAGAGTAATACAAATTGCATTGTAGTGGTTTTGTAGAGAAGGGTCACTTAATCTACTTTTCCTCCAAACAGCGCCATGTTTTCCTAGAGTCGACAATTTGCAACAATGATGTCGGGCATTTCATTTAAAATTAAGTCCTTGTTTGCTAGGCAGTGCTGTCCAAAGCCTTTACATTTCCAGCCCTTTGCAGTATCCACATTGAGAAAGCTGTGCCTGAATCTAACCTACCTTAAGAGGAGCCTGGGATGTGTTAAAGGCTCTTTCATATCTAACTTTAATAGAAAGTTAGATCTTATGTAACAGTGATCATAGAACACTGATTAGAATTACTGTCTTTTTAAAATACCAGTGAAAATACAGTTCCTTTGATAAAGATGTTTCTCTAGTGGGGCCCCAAAGACAAAGATGCTCAGTTTAGTGTATAAAGGTGGAGGTGAGACTGACAAGCCTGGTTTCACTCACCATGCAGAGGATGCTGAGAATAATGTGAAAAAAAAAAACCAATCAACACACGTTACAACAAAAATGGACATTTGACAAAAATGGTTGGCTTTGGTAGTCTGAGGGTCATGTTTGTAACAGAGGTAATGGCTTTTGTTAAATACATACTGTTAGTCTTGATGATATATGCTTATATCTAATTGTTTAAAAAAAATTAAAGAGAGTTCTGTGTTAAATTTGTCAATTCCTTTGTTTTTTAACTCCAAAAAATGACTAGGGCATGACTCCACTGATGTATGCTTGTGTCAGGGGTGATGAGGCTATGGTGCAGATGCTGCTAGATGCTGGAGCAGATCTGAATGCTGAGGTGAGGACTTTTTGTTGGTTATTTCTTTGTTCTGTTATTTGTTTGCATCATAAACTACTCCCTGAAACTGTAGCAGAGAGAAAATGCCAAGAATTAAAAGAAAATAAATTTAGCTTGTCCTGGACGACACCACATGAACTGAATAGTGAAATCAAACTGCATTAGGTTAACTTGGGGTTTCACTGCTCAGAAAGGGTCAAGTCACCAGACTTACCCCACAGGTAATATTCGTTTAGTTCTTGTTTGCACACTGCAAATGAATACAGGCATTGGCATTAGCACCGAGCAAAGCTCTAACAATATTGAAAGGACTCCCTCATTCTCACCTGAGTTAAACTGAAGAGGATAAAAGAAATATCCATCTGATAACTTGCCAAAGCTCGAGCATTTCTATGCACTGGGATGTTCCAGCTAAGCATCCCCACCTCACAAGTGCAATGTAGGTTCCACTGTTTTGTTTTACAAAGTGCCTTGGGCTAAAAACTCTTGGATGAGGATTTTGAAGCTTCCAGAATATAAACGTCTCTTTGAACGCGCATCACAAACTTACACAATCTGTCCACCAAACGGATTGTGGTCCAACTCTGTGCAATGCAGGTATGTACATTTTAAAGAGCCGTTTGAAAATCTGCGAAAGAATTGTTTGTTGATGATTCCAGCTTCAATTTGTTGAGGTCATGAGTAAATTAAGCTGTCTGCTTCACTTATCTGTGTTCCATCTGTTCTGTTTGGACTTGAGTGAGCTGATAAATTGTAGTCACTGCTTTCAGCCAGACATTTTGCACTTTTAAAAAATCTAATTTAAAAGTAGAAATGGATGTCACCTGTAAGAGACTGATAGTCATTACTATCTGACTGATGTTTGGTGGCTTATATGAAATCAGCTGATGATTTCAGTTCCCCAAATTCAAGCAGACCGCCCTCAAGAGCCAGTAATAATTGAATACTTGAACTTGTTAGCACTCTTGATAGGAACACCAAAGACTGAAGGGGCACAAGGACTGATCTCTCCTTTAACCCTGCATGTGGCTCAGAGGTGGGGTGATATTGTTTAGTTCCCAGAACAAGTTTTCACTAGGAACAGTCCTCCCAGTTGCTCCAGTAATCTTCCAGACTTAAACCAAATGGAAATTTAAAGTTTTGTCTTCCTGAAACTGCTGACATTTGAGACAACAGCTCCAGTGAGGAGTGTGAACCTCCCCGATTCATTTCTGTAGAGTCTTTGCTCGAAAATCAAATGAAAACACTTTGGGACAAAAACTGTGAGTGATTATGGTGTGCAATTATAAGATGATTTGTGCACACCACAAACAACTGTGCAAATTGGGCAATTATGACAAAAAAAAGCCAAATCAACCATGAACAAAAATAAATACTCTTTATCAGGTGCCTGCATAATTTTCCCTCTTTCACTTTGCAAATCAGTTATATATATATATATATATGTTTCCAAAAGTAGCCTCAAATGCTGCCCATCTTTAGCAAAAATGGACTCATTTCCAGATATGCTAAGGAGCTGCAATTCACTCTGCAGTGAGTGGAACCTGTAGCTGCTCAGCAAATCTCAAGTGAGCCTTAAAAGTCAACCAGTGGTCTTTTGCAAACACTGTGTCAACTGGAAAAAACTCTTAACAGAAAAAATAAAAGGAGCAAAGGAGTTAAAAAGACTTCATTTTCTTTGCCGCTTGCCATGGACTGCTGCGAACAGCAGTGGGAATCTGTGCTTGATGAGGAGCTGGATGTATTCACTGAACTGTGACCCTGCCCGTCCTCACCTTCTCCTGCTCTTGCTCCCCAGCCCGAACTCCAAGGCTTGGGCTGATTGATCCCCTTCCTTCCAAGCAAACCCAGACACAGAGAAGCCCCATGCCTGTGCTCAGACACCGGCACACTTGTGTTGCACTTCGAGCTCTCTCTTTGACAAATCTGGGTGATAACTGCCAGGTGCAGATCCGCCCCTCTGGCAAGCAGTGGGATCTGCATGGGCTCTTCAGATTTCGTCCTCATCCCTGTTCTTGGGACTGAGGGCTTGGTCCTGTGCTTCTAGCAAAATGCTGCATGTCGTGCTTGGAAATGCAAGCTGCTAATGTAACTGAGCATTTAATAACTGGCCCTGCTCCCCTACGTGAATAGAAGTACTTCAGACAAGGTAGTGAAAGCATAGCTGGCTGATGATAAAGAGAGATGGTGCATCTTTTACTCTGATTTTAGTCATTTTCTGAAGATCAATAATAAGATTTTGAATTTTAGTGTCACACTCCATCTGAGTGTGCAGTCTCAGATTTCAACTGTTCATTAGATTTTACCATCTCTGTGAACCTCATCAATATTAATATCCCCAACTTTGAGACATGGAAACTGAAGAAAAGAGTGGTTATTCATCTTCTGCAGTGTCTACATTAGAGGCACCAAGCACTAAGGCGTAGAAAATGGAAGGAGCAGTGTGAAAAATACCATTTTGTTTTCTAAGGATGTAGTTTGCATCTCTTTTTTACCTGTCACCACCCTACTCTTTCAATTCAACTCAGACAGGAGAAGGCAGTAAAAAGGAAGTTCCTTAAAAGATTTCTGAAGTGCCACTCTGTCCCATCTCTTCTCACCTGTTTTTTTACCTCCAGTGGGAGAGGAGGACCCACATTTGTGAACTCTAGCATAGGGCTTGTGATGTGTCTTTCATGATGACAGTGACAAAAGTCATATCGGTTTATGTGGAAAGAAGTTATTTGGGCCTGGAGCAATCCCAAGACCTGAGGCTGTTGATAGATGGTCTGGAAAAGTCAGTGGGAGCAGTCCTTAGCTGTAAGCATCCTGATCCGTCCCTGCCTCCCCAGTGTGTGCCGCTGTAACCAGCTGTGGATGTTTTGACCTTGTGCAAACGTATCTGGTGGCCAGTGGTTTAGATGGAGCTACAGTAGTTGGTAAAAAGACTTCATTTGGTATGAACTATATTCAAGCTGTCAAATCAGCATGAACACGTTTAATATTGAGAAAATTTTTGCAGGAAAAAAAAGAAGCCAAACATTTTATAAAGCATCTTTCCCAGGTTTTCTCTTTCGCTTACTCCCTCACATGCCTGGCTTTCAGGCAGGTTGAATTTTATTACTTTTAGCTCTTTAAAAAAATAACTTTAATTTGTTTGTAGGTTGTCAGTACTGCTCATAAATACCCATCCGTCCACCCTGAGACCCGCCATTGGACAGCTCTGACATTTGCTGTGTTGCATGGACATATTCCTGTAGTTCAGGTATTATTGTATTTCCCTACCTGCATCTCATTCTTTTGTTTCTCCTTTTCAGTTCTAATTACATCCATCTCAAACCAGTCTCCTTTTGTCATACTCATATTGGTTACTTATGCTTCTTCTAGAGTGTACTGATATATAATAGACCTATTATATAATAAATATGGTGTTCAAACTTTAACCAATATGAGGTTTAAATAGAAAATTTTGAAGCAAAGTTGCACCAAAGAAAGTCTGACAACTCCTTGTGCTCCTTCCTGACCACTTGTTTTATATGTTTGTTCATTCATTACACTTTCATGGGCTGTAACATTCTAGCAAACACAAAACTCTGGCCTTGGTGGGGGAGAGGTGGACAGTGGCCCTTGTGCTGCTCCAGATGGGGAAGAGCACTTGCTCACCTTACCCCAACAAGGCATTGTGTGGGATATGCTGGTTCTGTGCTTTGGCATCTCAAAAGTCGAGAAGGTTTAATCTTGAAAACAGCTGTATCTGTGGCACACTTAATGAAATGCCGAAAGTGTGAAGGCCTCGAGACTGAAACGGCCAAGAGGGGGCTGGAGCACAGGCTCCATCCTGCTTTCCTTGGCCACTTTTGTTTTCAGTGTTGTTGTTATTTACATGGAAGTGTCCCCAGGGAGATCACAGCTTTTGGACTCATTGCTGCAATTGATTCTTAATAATTGCCTTTCTTTTTGCCATGACTTTATATTAAAGATAGAGGCAATTGAAATCGGATCCATTTTAGGATGGTGCTGGGCTTGTAGAAGATTGTGAAGGAAGGATGCTTGTCAAGCCAATTTTCAGTACTTCATCTTCAGTGCATTACTTCCTAACACTGACCTTACCCCATTTCCCATTCAGAAACACTGAGTTACACTTTTTTGGCTCTGAAGTTGGACACTAGTGCTCCTGGTGTCTGGCAGTGTAAAATGAGCGAAAAAAGGAATAAATTTGCCTCTATGAAAAAATGGGCAGAAATTGCATGTCACTTGTCTCCATTGTATCTGGTTTGCAGATAACAGGAAGCATTAGACTCTCATTGGTCACTGTTCACGAACTCTGAAAACTGTGATAGCCCCGGTTGCACTAAGTGGTGAATTTTTTTTCTAGCTGTTGCTGGATGCTGGAGCGAAGGTAGAAGGTTCCTTGGAGCATGGAGAGGAAAATTACTCTGAAACTCCATTACAGTTGGCAGCAGCTGCTGGTAAGGACTTTTTCCTCCCACTGTAATAAAATCTTCAGTACGTATCTGTGGTTTAGGGGAGCAAATACTGGATTTTAAAAGAAGTACAAATGCATTTCTTGACTTGCAGGAAATTTTGAACTGGTCAGTTTGCTGTTGGAGCGAGGAGCTGACCCCATGATAGGAACAATGTACAGGAACGGCATTTCCATGACTCCACAAGGTGACATGAACTCTTTCAGTCAGGCTGCTGCGCATGGACACAGGTAGAGTGGGAACAAGTCTAGTGGCATCCTTCAAGTGCTTATTTTTTGCCTGGGCATCCAGTGTGAGCAGATGGGTGAAAGTTCTGCAAGAACAATTGAACATGCCACCAACTGAGCAGACATGTAAGACTTTTTGCTAGCATGTGAATTTAACCAGTTGGTGGTACAAGCTGTTTTTTGATAGCTGATGAAAAAAATTAAGAAGTGGACTCCTCCTGGTGTGTTGCAATGCAGTGGTTGTTAAATAGTAGCTGATGTGACGGCAGAAAGGAATGCCAAAGACATTCCTTCTGAATTTCTTATTGACGTGTTTCTCAAGTTTGGGGCAGATTGTGTCTGTACTGCTGCAGCCTTAATTGTCATTGAACAGAGTTTCTGCGTCTGTGTTTACTGTACAGTCCTGTGTGCCTTAGTGTTGTGTGTGTGCTGCAAATTTGGCAAAGATGTAAAAAGTAATGAAATGAGCACCGAGCATGCATGATCTTGTGACACTGAGGAGTTGACTGCGGTGTAATGGATTAGTATTATGATCTTCACGTTCCTGCTTTTCTGATTGTAGCCATCCAGAGGAACATAGATACAGGTTAGAGACAGTACCTATCGTCTGTTTGCTTAGAGAAGAGCTGCCAGTCTAACAACACGCTAACGGCATGTCAGGGCAGGTTCGCACAACGCTGCCCATCTGGATCCTGCAAGGGATCCCTGGGACAGAGAGGACAGTTTCGTTCTCGGGAGTCCAACGTTCACTGCTTCAGCCTTGCTGGCAGCTGGTGTGAGTGGGAGCCGTGTGCCCAAGGAGGACCCTGGGGCTCTCTTCAGCTTGGCTGCTGGCTGTGCATGAAGCAGGCCCTGGCTTTTACGGTCCTACCCATACACCATGCACACAAATACCCTTTTGTTGCCTTTCTTCCCCAGATTTATTTAGGACGTATCATGCCACACTGGCACCCCGTCCTGGGATCTGAGCAGGTGTGGGCAGGATGTCAGAGTATGAGAGAGATGGAGTGGGAGCCAGCCTGGTTTCTCTTCTCACAGCTGCAGAAACCAAGAGCAACTTTGTTGAGATGGATGAGGTTACACCGGTACAAACCCGAGGGCACCAAGTCTCAGCTTTGTTATTTGGTGGCTCAGCCAGAACCAAGGCTTTGCAGAGTAGTCCCAGATGTGCTTGAACCTGCCCTGACTGGCCTCGTTGAATGTCTAGCTGCTCCAGCTTTCCCAGACTGCTTTGAGTGTTAATTAAGTGGTGGTGCTTTCGGTAGCTCCAGGCAGCTCCCTTCTCAAGTGACCTCCATGATCAAAGTTCTGAGAGCTTGTCCAGTAGCACTTTTGCCTTCCCTGACTGCGGGAAGAAGCCTTGAGTCACGTTTAGCTCATGGGTCTCTGTTCCCACGAGATGCTGCCACTTGTATGGTATCTGTATGTTTTCTGTCTGGAAAGCAGTGTCTTGCAGAGGTGGCCCAGGCAATGCAGGGGGGCTAGCAGGAGCGCTGCTTGCCTCAAGTCTAATTTCAGCTGGTCCTGCCATTAATTGGAGTAATTTCCTGGATAGTTGTCTTAACTTGCCACGTTCCAGCAAGTATCCCGGGCACAATGAAAACCTAGTGACTGACTCTGCTCTCCCACCCTGTTTGTCCCTCTCTCCCTCTCTCTGTTGTGCTGTGATTGACAGGAACGTCTTTCGTAAGCTGCTTGCTCAGCCGGAGAAGGACAAGAGCGATATTCTCTCTCTGGAGGAGATCCTGGCTGAGGGGACAGACTTGCCTGACTCGGCAGCGGCTCCACTCTGCGCCAGCCGCAACAGCAAGGCGAAGCTGAAAGCCCTGAAGGAGGCCATGTACCACAGCGCTGAGCATGGCTACGTGGATGTGACCATTGATATACGGAGCATAGGTCAGTCCCGGCACTCTTTCTCCTTTCCCTCCACGGAGGGACTGCTGGTAGAAACACATCTCTGTTGACAGGCTGTTGCTTAAATTGACCATAGCTGCAGCTTTCTCAGCTCTTGTGGAAGCAGAAGGCGAAGAGCAATCCAGCAGGTTCCTGACCCTTTTCAGCACCACAGTGTACCCAGCTCGGAGGCCACTGGCACTTTTCTGTAGGACAGGGTGCTTTCCACCAGCAGCTGTCTTCACTGCTGCTTGTCAGAGCATTAGCTCCAGCTCTGGGGCAGTGTTTGGCTGCCATGGGGCTTCTCCAACAGCTCTTCTTTTTTACTCTACCATAAAGCAGCCCACCATTAAAACATCTTTATTTTCTGAGGTTTGTGAGCCTCTGAGGGCAGGAGCAGGAAACAGCCTTCTGGGTGTGCTAACTGTGCAAACACAGGGCTTGAAAATCATACCAGACTGCTGGGAAGTCGCTTCGGCCCATGGGGAGGGTGGTTGGGTAGCACGAAGGGGAAACGCTTTGGACTGTGTGTTTACCATCCCTGCTAATCTACACTCAGAGGGAAACCCGGGTGCCTCGCATGCCTCTGCCTGCTACACGTCTCCCGCCCTGGAGACATCTGACATGGGTTGGGGCATGCGGCGTTCTGAGTGGTGGCTCACTGAGTGGTGGCTCAGCGAGTGGGCTGGGCAGGCAAAGCACCAGGCGATGACGGGGAGGACAGCAACAGGGCTGCTCTCCAGGCGCTGGGCATTCACTGAAGTGGAAGGAAAAGCCTTTTGTAGCCAAACATCAGGCTTGTGTTTCCTCCCACTCGGTTCTGCAAGAGCAGAAACTAGGTCACCTCCAAGCCTAGTGCCTGCAGAGGTACATTAGCTCTGTGTGCTTTTTCGCTCAGTGCGTGTGAGCAGGTCCCTTTAAGTTCCTGGAGAGTGGTTCTCTCACAACGAACTACTTGGAAAGGCTGATCTGCTTAACTTGCCCAATGCTGTTTAGCAAAAATAGTAATGATCAGGAGAGGACATGGAGTAGTGCTTAAAGAAAGTTTTAATCTGAAGACCACCAGTTTGTATCCAGATGGGTAGTGACCAAGATCTTTTTATTTTACTGTTTAATGGCTCTCCAGGGCGACATTCAAACAAATGAGCTAGCGTAAATCTAGTTTCCAAAAGGCTTTTGCATCACAGAGCACCACAGCAATTACCACAAATTGGCAGTCTCAGCAGAGAAGCTGAGGGCTCGATGAGCAGAGGGACCACAGTCTTCTCTTGGTACTTGGAGGAGAGCCTTATGCATTAGGTCTGGGATATCCTGATAACCACCAACCTTCTGAATCGGAGATAAATAGGAATTTGATTGCTGGGGTTATTTGGCAGCATTTGCTTAAAATCCTAAGATTAAACATAACCAAAGGTAAAAAAAGCAGAAGGGCACATCATCCTCTGAAGCTGGAAGTGAACTCTTTCCTCCATTTGTAGGTGTTCCCTGGACGCTGCACACGTGGCTGGAATCCTTGCGCACATCCTTCCAGCAGCACCGACGACCCCTCATCCAGTGCTTGCTGAAGGAATTCAAGTCCATTCAGGAAGAAGAGTACACAGAGGAGCTTATCACACAAGGGTTGCCTTTGATGTTTGAGATACTGAAAGCCAGCAAGGTAGGATAAATCATGCCTTTTAAAGGAATTGGCCTCATTCCCATCCCATAAGACAGAAAGCTTGCAGTATTGTTTTTGTACAGCTGTCCCAAAGTTTGTTTAGACTATATGGGATTATTATTGTTTGTATTAAGTATCTCAGGGTTTTTCAGGGTGAGAGCATGGGTTAAAAACACACAAGCTGATTGCATCCCCTGCTAGAACAGCTTTACACTGATGCTAACAATAAGCTGGAGAGACAAGAGAAGCTGATGCAGAGTGGTGAAATTAAAGTCAGAAGAGTCACTGCAGTATGGCGAGAGATGTTGATTACCAAACCAACCTGAAGAGTATCTTTACCCAACTTGTTTTACAGGATTGTACAACAAAGCTAATATTCACGTTTGGTTTGGATTTCTTTAACCTCTCACATGACTTTCTCTTCTCTTCATGTGGGATTTGGACTCTGAAACTTGTGGGGAGACTGGTTTCTACAGGCACACAACAGGATATTTTTTTTAATCTTCTATGTGAGTGTTGGTACTTGCAACCTTGCCAGATTTATTCTTTCAGCTGACATTTTCTTAGCCAGACAAATCACACCATTGCTGGTTTTTTCTCATGCACCACGATACATGTTGTTATAGTCTCCTAATTATTTAAGTGGGAAGTAAGTAACATTTCTCACCCAACTCTACATGTAACGGCACAAGGATTGAATGATTTTTAGCACCTGCAGCAATAACCTAAATAATGTGAAAAGGAAGGCGTTCTAGTGCTCAGTACTAAAAGGTTCAAGACTTAGTACAGTTAGGGAAAGCCTATTTGGATTTATTTTTTGTATCCTGCTGCAAAAGAGGGCTTGGACTACATTCCCAAGCAAATCCTAAGTATCTGTTCCGGCAATTGTTCTGATTTTTGCTTCCACGAGCCTCCCCTTTGGGATTAGTTTGTATTGGATGGGTATTTATGGAGAATATTTGAGGTAGCTTTTAGGAAATCATTACAAATCCTAGGATTTGTAGATTCCTTGTTCTGAACTCGTTTGGGTTAACATATGTTCATCCAGAAACTACCAGCAAGGTGCTGTTTGGTTTGAAAGCTGATATAAAACTAATCGTATTGAAAACTTCACGGAGATTAAGTTTAGGCCTTGTAATCTAGGATGAGGTATGGCTTTAATTGCTGTCCTCCTGGGTGGCTGAAGACAAAGCCAGTGATCATTGTTTGAATAAGTTATTTACATATATTTACCTCTGGGACATGGTAGACTGGATCTTCCAGAGTCCCTTGTAGGAGACACAGAAACAAATAAGACTGCTACTTTCTGTTTTGCATACATTTAAAAACTAAAATGTGAATGTGTGAAACAACTGAAATACCACTAAAAACCTTACATGACAAAGAAGAAATCTGTGCTGATCTTTATTCCTGCCTCTGGGCCTAGGGGAGCTGCCTGTCTTCACTCTTCATGAGCATGCATATTCACACACACACACACGTACACTGCTTCATATTCTTAGAAAAATAATGAATCATTCTGGGACACTGTAAGGGTTTAAAAATTGTCTGCAAATGACATGAATTATTGCAACAGTCTTGTCCAAACAGCCTCTCACAAAGCTCGCCCAGACAGAAATGAGGACAGACTCTATGCAACCCTTTGGAAGGAATCAAAATAAATTCATTTGTAGGAGACTGAGCCAATAAAACTTCTCCCTGGTCACTCTGGAGAAGGCAATTGAGGAAAACTGAGATTCAAAGGATCTTCTGTTCTCCTTCTCTGGAAGGCCTGAGAGCAGAAACTGTTCTTTATATATACCCACAGAATGGAAATCTCCTTTAAGAGGTGCAGAAGGGCTGTAACTGTGGTTCACATCCCTCTCCTTTGACAACAAATTGTAAAGCTTTGCATTTTGTAGAACTATGAGGAGAGGATTTTTATTTGCTCACATGGACATCCTTTTCCCTGTGGGCTGGGAACTTCAAGAGAGATTACAACTCTTGCTAAACATCACGGTCTGGCCCAGTACATCTCCTTAATGAGTTTTTCAGGGCAAAAAGAATAAAATAAGTAACTAGGAAGCACAGAGCTACTTAGCATTTCTTGGCTGATGTAAAACAAGATGTCCCATTTGCTACATATTGTAGTGCTCAGTATATTTTAATTGCATGGCAACTTGCACCAAATAGAGATGGCATTTTGCATTCCTATAAATAGTTCCAGCTATCCCATAATCTCAGAACAATTTACAAATATTAATGAGTTGAGCTATGGAAGATCTTCTTCTGCTTTTACAAACAGGGAAACTGAGGTAATTAAACAGGCATATTTTCAGCACCTCACAGAGTGACAGTCTTGGCTTCAGAAGTTGTAACAACCTGGGTAAGATAAACAACAATTTGTAATTTGAGTAATTTGGCCAGAGAGACTCTCCAGAAATTGCATAGAAACATAGGGCAGGTCTCAGAGTAGGAAGCATGCCTTCTGCCCCTAGCTTCTACTTTGCACTTTTGGACAGTGCAGGCTCCCAGGCTATGCAAAAAGGCCAGATAGTACAAAAATGAAATGATTAAATAAAATATAGCCACTACCTACAGGAACACCATCAGATGTATGGAATCCCTATCATCTTACAGATGTTTTTTTACAATGCCTATTCCCAGAGGGTCCAGATGTGAGGGTTTATGTGGGAGCTCTGCCACCAACCAGCACTGATGCTGGTGACCTGCAATGTGGCACTCCCCTCCCGTTTATGTGCCAGGATGCTGACAATAGAAATAAAAATAAAATTTGCAGAAGTGCTGATGCTGGAACACAGAATGGCAAAAAAAATTGGCAAATCAGGCAAAACTGGCTGAGCTGAAGTCCCTAGTTTTATTGCCTCTCTTCAAGCTGTGAAATAAGTGGGGAAGAACAGGGAATAGATTGCACATTGGTTGTTCGCTGCTGCACTAAAACCCTGGAGAAAGACTTCCAAAGCACAAATGAAGGTTCGATACCCAGCTCCTGGTGGCTTCCAGTGGGATAGAGCAGTTTCATTTCCTTTCTTGCCTTTAAATGTCTTTATCAGCTGCACCATTGAGAATTGGATGGAAAGGCGAGAAGTAGCAGTATTTCCATGCCAGCGAGGCAGAGCTGCAAGAACAGGCAGAGAATTGCTTTGCACTCACTCCCCTGCGTTTCCTGCTGTCGTGCAGTGAGCCTAGGTCATTACCAAACCAGAGACCAGAGACAAGGTACTCCAGAGAAAGCAGCATCAGTGAAAAGGACATGGAGAACTCAGTTTAAGGCACTTTCCTAAGAGCAAGCAAAATTCAGACTGGGAAAGCTCTCTGGCACTTAAAATGTCGGTGATGTGTCGGTGGTGGACTTAAGCCACCAGATAAGGAGGAAAGGCACTGCCATTTCATGATGGGTTGAGTCTCAGTGGCAGACAAGAACACAAATACAGTCTGCTAGAACTGGTTTGGAGAAGACTGCGTGAGAAAAAAGCTGGAAAGACACTTCTGGGAGTGAGTAGCCCTGAGCTAAACTTTAGCTGCTGCGTAAAGTGGAGTTGAGTCCCTCAAAGCTGACAATGGAGATCTTGTTACAGAAGAAGGGTAGGCAGATGCAGCTGAATTTCTGCCTATCAAAATCCTTGTTATGCTATTTGTGGCCTGGGGAAGCCCCCAAACTTCTTACTGGAAGCTCTCCTTTGCCTCCAGACGAAGTTGATGTTCCCTTTGCCTGAGCTTGGCTCTGGGCTGGATTGCCTTCTTGCTCCACATTGTAGGACCATTATTTGCCTGAGGACTGGATATGCTTGAGGGCTGGCCACAGTTTAGAGATTGGGCACCCCCAAAGAGGCTTTTAAAAGAGCTGCATGAAGGCTGCACCCTGATCTGTGGGCTTGTAGTGCCTGGTGTGGGCCTCGTAGGTCAGCTTTCCCGATTTTGCAGGGAGATTCTTTTGAGGATAACGTGCTGAATGTGCAGGATGCTTTGATGTCCTCTGTCTATGGAAATCCTGTAGCTGTTTCAGTTTGATCTTGACATTTCCACAATGTGAAAAGAGACTCAAAACCAAAACCTTGGAAGTTAAACACATCTGGCCTTTGGAGGAGACTGAGTTTAGGTTTCCACTCCAGAGCTCAGCATGAGCTTGAATTGTCATTAAAATTACCCAGCTCCATCCATGCAGATGAGCCGGCACCATCGCCGGTTGTACGAGCCAGCTTCATCTACTGCTTTTTCCAAGTACAGCAGTTTAGATCAGATTGTGCTTGGCATAGTTTTTTTGAGAAAAAACGCAGCCTTTTAATTCCAAATAATCTCTTGCAACCTTCTCCTTTCCCCCTGTAATATGTTTAAGGAGCTGCCATTTGCCATTATTTGGATCCTTTGTGGACTTGCATTGCTGAATTGTGTCTGTTAGTCCACATGTTCATGGAGGGCACATGCTGAAGCATTGTCTCAAGCTCTGCCCTGGCAGTGAAGGTGCTTCACGCCAGGAAAACTTGACTTAGGTATATAAATATTCCAGATAGCACATTGTCCAAGACAAAATCAGCTTGAAAAGTCATGGGAGCAGTCCTTCATTGCCCTTCCTCAGTTTGGTTCTGCACTTTCTCTTCATGCTTTCCATCAGTAACAAGGTAGTTTATTTTAAAATTTAGCCCATTAGTGAGGTGTGGGTCACACAGTGCAGCCAGGCTTGTTGAAAGATGCAGGAAACTGCTTTGCAAAGATGTTTCCTCGGAATTTAAAATTCCTGCACATTTTCCACAAACGTTACAAATGGCATTGCTGCCTATAGGCAGCCTAAGAAAGCTGCAGGGTGCACAAGCTCTCAGAAGGCTGAGCTGTTTGAATAACAGCCATCAGTCTGGTGTTGACAGTCATTGAGAACAAATAACAGTTCAAAACAATAACTATTTTTTTAAATTCCAAGAGAACTCTGACATCTGGGTATTTTGAGAAACCTGGTCTTTATAATTTAAAAGCTAAAGCACTCATTCAACAGTGACGTAGCTATTTAGAATCCAAAAATCTCTTAGAATGTGAAGTTGGGCTTGGTTTTTTGTATAACTTTTCAGAAATAGCAGCATGTAGCCTGTCACAGATGTAGCAACTACTGAAAAAATATTTTCACATCTCCAGCAAACAGAAAGCAGAAGGAAAGCTGAAATACCCGCCTGCTCTGTTGTAGCAAAATGTTCAGAGGCTGAAGCTTGAGATGAGCACCCTGTTTCTTTATTGCTGTGGACTTTTTGGATTTATTTCCTCTTAAACAAATGTCGGGAGAGGTTCTTCAGTGAATGTCAACAGACTCAGCTCGTGCATCTGTTCTGCAAAGTCCAGACACAGTGGTCAGCAAACACCAGCTTTCTGCCTAGGTCTGCACGTGACCTAGAAAGTGATGCTGGAAGGTGAAGGAGCTAGAAATCTCCCATTTTTTCCCCCCATGCTACACGAAGGGTTGAAATTAATATTTTTAAGATGGACTTGAGTGAAGCTCAGTTTTGCTGTATGAAGCCAGACTACCCTGTTCTGCAGGAAGGGCTTAGGGTAGGTGGGAGAGGTGAACCTGTGCGGTGCATGGACAGGTACTGGGTCTTGCTCAGATCTTAAGGGAAAACCCTCCCTTGGGAGAGTGCTGTGCATATTTCTCTTGCCTGGGGATGGATCAGGAAAGACCTCTGTATCCTGGGTGAAATTAAACTACTTTTCAATAGAAAAAGGAGAGTTTACTATAACGACAGGTTTCATTAGAGTATTTGTTCTCCACTTAATACTTTACCTTTCTTGAAAAAATTAACACCTGTAAATGGAATATTTTGGCTGACAACTGAAATGCTTTAACTGAAGAAAAATGTGGACTTTCCACAGAGGAGACGGGCACACCACAATTTGCACTAAAAATAACCCTGAAGGATGTTCCAGGATGCTAAAGTGCCTGCTTATGGGTGCCAGCTAGTGCCCAGCCTACACTCAATGATTGATCTTTTGGCTGGGATTTCGAGTGATTTCTTAAGGCAGATTCCACTGTTCTCATGTAATTGCAGTCATCTGTAATGTTGCCTGTTGTCATTTGTAGTACTTCTGTGTCTAAACAGTTCAGAGTAACCAGGACGCAAGTTATCCACACATGTACGTCGTGCATTCTCCGTGTGAGATGCGAACGCCAGGTACCGAGTGGCATGTTAATAACAGACTGTTAACCCTGTTTCATGTTTTCATAACACAGATTCAGCTTTGTACTAACACAGGTTTGATGTTTTTCTTCTTCCTCTTGTCTGCCTTCGAAAGTGTTTCCCTGCCAGAGACAGAAGCCGATTCTTCATTTGCAATAAATAAATGCCATGGATGTGACACCTGCCCTTTTCTGGGCTCTCACCCAGGGATTAGGCTGTGCCCAGGGATCTGAACTTTTTACATACAATGCACAGCTGTGATATAAAGAGTCTTTTGAAAGGGAGGCTTGGCAGCTTTCCCAGAAGCTAACTGAAGGGTTCATTTGTGCCTTACCTGTGATTAATTCTTTTCCGTTTGTATTTGGAGTGAAAGGACTTAAGCCCAGCACTAACAAAACCCATTTTGTTACTCAGTTCAGTGCCTCTATCTGTATCTCCAGCCTCTAGGGCTTCTCTACCTTTGCAACAGTTGAATAATATTAATTATGGGTGTACTGCATAATGGTTTAGGAGTGACCCTCTAAAGTGACATTTAATCAGTTTTGAGGCAGCTGGCAAAAGTGAGTTATGCTAAAGGACCGTAGTGGAAACACCTAGGCAAGGTTGGAAAAGTTTCAGAGATGTGGTGAAGAAAGCCGCATAAAGTTTGAGAGCTCAGGGATAGGGGTCTGTGAAAACCCCTCTTTTTTACTTCACTCTTTATCACGTCTTTCTGGGAAGAAGAGAACATAAACAGAGCAATAATTCAAGGGCATCCCCCTAGCAAGTCATGGAAGGAAGTTTGTGGATGAGTCCTCAATGGGCTCAGGTTATCCTGAAACTCTGCCACTGCTGGAACAGCTGCCAGAGACTGCATGTGAAATGGGTGACTGGAAGCAGCACTTCTCCTGCTCTGCATTTAGCAGAGACCTGAGTCCCCCCCAGCACCCTGAGGACCAGGAAGAGAAAAGATACCTTTGCCAGTACCCCTGTTCCCTGAGCACCATAGTTGCTCTGCTTACTGGGGAGATGTATATTAAAAGGCGGACACCAAGTCCAGAAGAATAAGTGTGTTACTTTTCTGCCTAATGTGGTGAGCTTTTGGGTTTGAGGCTTTGTTGTAGAGGAATTTGAGGGCTTGAAACACTTAGGTTAAATAACATTAATGGGGCTGAGCCTGGTGAGGGTCACATCAATAGAAGGAAAATCCAAAATACTGCTTGGGATTTCAGAGACAAAGAAAAGCAGCCAAACTTGTTGCCACTGTAGAGGGCAGCCACGTGAATGTGGTGAGATATCTATAGTCCAGTAAGGAGAAGTAAGCAGTGGGTTTTGAGCAGTCCAGAGAGATGTGGTGTGGGAATAGGGGAGCCAATGATGAAGAGGCAGCTGAAGCAAAATGTGGTTAGAGAAGGGTAAAACCTTAGCCAAACTGCTGAATATGACCAGAGTTTTCCCCGTGAGAGTTTGGGTGGCAGAGCCACCAAGATGACACGTATCTTCCTTGGGTACTGGAGAAAACTGGCTATATAGTTCCCAGATGTGTCCAGTACCTTTCGGGATGACATCCTGGAACAGCTAGGCTGGGTTGAACTGGGTAAACTGGAATGGGCCAAGGTGTCCCAGGGTATGCGTCAAAAGCCTCTCCTGAATCCTGCCCTAGGCCTCCATCAGATGGACATTCAGGAAAAAATACTACTGCACCTAAGTCTTCACCTCTTTTCAGATCAATCAACTAGTCATCTCTGCTCCAGCAACTTGAAAACCTTCGGCTTTGCTTCAAAAGAAGTTATGAATTCCCCTCACAGTTCAAGTCCATTCAGCATGAGTGGGAAATTCCTTTAGATCTGTGCTGAAAAATGCTTTTAAGTCAGGAGACCGGTTGCATCTACAAAGCAAAGTTGCTTGCTCACCGACCAACTCTGCTGGAAGCACCGTCTCCCTCAGAAGATTCACTGTTGTTCCCTGTTCCCTCTTGTCTATCTGTAAACTATTCCATGGCTAGGTAAATGTTTTTATTATATCCTATGCCAAGCTTTCCCCTCCCTCCCACAGCAGAAGATGCTCACCAGCTCCCTTTGACTGTGTATGAACACCCACGTCCGAAGGGAAGCTGGCCTCGCTCCAGATCTCAGCCTCGCACATCCTGGCACAGTGTTTTCCGACATCAAACTGTAGCAAGAAAACAAACTTTGGTTTGCTTCTCCAATGATAATATTGCCGCCCACAGCCACTGCAGCGAGCTCTTACAGCTCTTCTTTCACTGTCAGCTGGTAGGGTGGTAGGATAAACGGAGAAGAATTATCCAGCTTAGTGTTTTAAATGGGATGGACGTGGTAACCAGGGTGGCTTCTGAGCTTCCTGGCACAGGCACTGTGTGAGGGGGAAGGCTGAACAGGCTGGGCGTGTCCTCCTCACTGCTAGAGCAACGCTGATGCTCCAGGTCATAGACTCTTGTAGTTACTTCACAGGCAGCCCAGCTCAGCCTTCTGCAAGAGCAGGACTTTGACTTTAAGAAGCCAGTTTTGTCCCTAGCCATCCAGTCACAGGCTTCCCTTTTCTCTCTCCTCTTTGCTACCTCTTACAGCCTGGTTTATCGGGAAAAGTTGGCAGAGGCTCTGCGGGGAGCAGACCCAGGGCCACAGCCCTGTGAGGTTGGCAGTGTGCAGGGTGGTGTGGGAAGCAGGCTTGCTGTGCTGCAATAGCTCACCGCTCCCCTCCCTATATTGCAGAAAACTTGATGCTGTCTGCTAGCGATGACTCTAAATGAGCACATGCTTCAGCTTTCTAGCTGAGCACATTTTTTGGCCTTTCAATGGCATGTATTGTAAGTATTTAATGTTATCGACAGGAGCCAAAGGTATCCAACCTCCTCTCTGCTAAATGAGATCAGTGTCCTGCTCTGGAGGTCTGAAGCTCCGTGATGCATCGAGCCACTGTCTGTCTGATGGCCCTGCTTTCTTTGATGTGCTGATCCTAAGGTTTCTTTTCTCTTCGTACCGTCCTTCTTCTGTGTCTCGGGGTTTTTAAGCATCTCTCTCTAAGTTTATCACATCTTGAGCTAATTAGAGCTTAGTATACATCTGTTTTTTCACAGGCTGTTGGTAGTCAATGGCAAGGTGGCTTTGTAATGGGCTTGTGTCTGCGCTCCGCCGGGTTTTGCTCTGTTGGTGACCCGGAGAGCTGGCAGCACCTCACCTGTGTAGGCAGGCTGCCATGGGGCTGTCCATGTGCACAACCCGTTCATCAGACTGGTTGGAGTTACAGGCAGGGTTCCCCTTCTTGCACCTATGTGACTGGGGTTGGCCCATTCTTCCTGGGGCTCAGTGCACCAGGACATCCCAGTACATGGTGCCTTGACTTGGACCCCAGTGAGTGAGGCCTCTGCCTCCTAATGAGATGCTTGGAGGTTGATACCCAGAATTTCCACTGGCACATTCCCATGGGCATCACTGGAAGGAGGAGATGCATTGTCTTTATTGACATATTTGTGTATTTTGCAAAGCTATTCCCCAGGCACAGCTGTGGTTGGGACTGGTGAGTTCATGGAGCCACTAAAACCACAGAAGCATAGACAGGACCTGTGCATCCTGTCAGATTCGAGAGGGAGCTGCCAATAGTTATCCGCTTTAGTGCAGTTACTCAGCTTTTATGCACTGCGGGTAAAGGTAAGCATTGCTATTCCAATTGTGCCTCTCCTCTCCAGAAGCTTGCCTCCGCTCTGAACCACGGAATTATCCCCGTCCTCTGTTGTATTTACTGACTTCTTAGCATCTGCCAGATCCAACTGGGAGCTGCCCTGCTGGTAATCAGCATCCCTCCGGACGCACTCCTCCCTGGCTGAGTCAGTCAGCCGCAGTGCTTCGGCACAGCCCTTCCGAGCAGAGAAGCCATTGCTCTTTTCGCCCTGTCTGTCTAGAGCTCTCCCCCTAGCCCTCCCGACAGCTGAGTCACTTCCTTCTTCAAATCTGGCCTTAAATCTTCCTTTTTGCCCTGTGATTCACACTGCCTTTGTGAAGCACTTTGCAGAGCTGAATCTGGAAGATGCTGAACAGAGATGCTTCTGGTGCAGGACGTTCTAATTGTTCCAGAGCCGCAGTGATGAGCCCCTCTCCAAGGGCTGCTCCCTGCACCGTGCTAAATGGTTGCTCTTACTATCAGTATTTCTCTTATCTTAGCACTTCTTTTAATGCTGCATCTGACGTAGTAATAGGAGCCGACTCCTGCCTGCAGATGAGTGTGTGTAATTTCCTTTGACATCAGTGTGTGCCTGTGAGGGCTCAGCTCTACCCCTTCCCACCCTGTTTGATTAGATGCAGTAAGGGAATCGTTACAGGATCTCTGCCACTCCTCCTTGTCCCTTGGGGGATTTAAGGAGCACTACTGTTAGAACTGAGCTGAAATGTGCTCAGAGAAAGGAAGGCTTCAATCTCTGCTCTATAAGCCTGGAGATATTTTTAGTATAACATCTACACTCTTCAAATTTTTATATTACAATTATTTTTTCCCTTACATGCTTATTTATTTGACCTCAGACCCTCTCATATCCAAGTGCCTCTCCTTTTCACAATTTTGGAAGGGGTTTGCCAACCAGCAGGATAGTTAAAAGGCATCATCATGAAGTAGGTGTGTGACACCGTTGAACTTGCTAGACCTGCTCTGGTTACCAGCAAAGAGTGAGTTAAACTTTCAACTGAGACTTAGGTAGTGAAGCACTAAATCCATTTCAGTATCCTTGCAGATAAAGGTGCACGAATACGCAAGTTGCTTAGGTGCTTGGGAAAGTGTCCTGTGGGTGCCTTGCCCCCAGAGACTGGGCAGAAATGGGTAAGGCCGGGAACCAGACCTGGTTCTGTGAGGGTCTGATGGCTTCCTCAGGACAGTGATGGCCAGGCTGTTGTTGGCAGTAAAAGAGAACATTAATGAAACATTTGTGATCGAATGAGGAGTTTTAGTGACAGTTGTGATGCTTTTGTCACTCTGCAAGGGAGGGTGTTTGTGATACTGTTAAGCCTAGGAATGTACCCAGGCCATGCAGCTAGATCTGTTTTGTAGCTCTGGGTTTCTAAAATGTGACCAATGACCATTTTCCAAAGAGCAGCAAAAAGCCATTTTCCAGTACAGTAAGTTTGCAAATGAAATGAAATCACTAATGTAAAAGCCTTTTTTTCCATAGAGGGGACAGGAGCTAAGGAGTTTATTGGGAAAAGAGTACCTCTAGTCCAAGGAGAGGACTTTTCATTTTAACTTGATTCCTACAAGAGACATAGCAATCAAATAAATGAAGACTGCACTTTCTAACAAATACTGATAATCCTCAACTCTGATTTTTAATGAAGCTTCAGCAATCGCATTTTTTGTCTTCAAAACAGTCAACTTTTGAGAACAATGTAGCATCTCCTTTGCATATTGATCTTACATTGCGTACTAGGCTTACATTGCATATATTTGTTTTCTTTTGCTTAGAATGAAGTGATCAGCCAGCAGCTCTCTGTCATTTTCACTCATTGCTATGGACCCTACCCTATTCCAAAGCTCGTTGAAATTAAGCGCAAGCAGACCTCTCGCCTAGGTAAGTGTGACTTGAAGATACTCGTTCTCCAGGGAGAGCTGTGGGAAGTCTGTATTGCAGGCTGGGTGCTTGAGGGGCACAAGTCAGAAAAGAATCTGAATTGGAAAGGCAGAACTAGAAAAAGAGCATGCCCCAAACTTAGCCTGACTTGAAACTCCAGCTGAAATCAAGAGGGTCATCAGGTGCGTTGGAGTGGGACCGTAAATCTGCAAAGATTTGTCTCTGTTGCTAATTAGGCTGGGATCTGAGCCCAGGGCCCAGAGCCAAACGTCTGTCCACATTTCCAACCGCTGTGGCCGGCTGTGGGTGATGCTGTGGCAGCACAGCCCTCCCAGTCCTGCTGACAGAGCTTGGGTTGTTTTAACATCACCGAGAGAAGACCTGAGCGATTTTGCAGGACCCTCTTCCCCTTGGCACAAAGACTTCCCTGCACAAGGAGAGGGGCATAATAGAGTATAAATGAGCACAGGGCTCTCCAGCATCCTTTCAGCTGCAGTTTGTGTTGGGTAGCAGACCTGGGAGGCTGTGCCAGCTCCGCGTGGCAGGGATGGCTGGCTGTCATCTCAGCAAAGGTCCTCATGGAACTTCAAAGCTTTGAATTTCCTTTGTCTGAATTCCACATGGCTGCATGGGGGAATTCTGTCTCAAGCTGTCCAAAATAGCTTTATGGGCTTTGCTCATTAAAAACAATATCCTTTCACACTATTGCCTTCTTTTGTCAAAGCAGGAGAATATTCTGTTTGTTCGTAACTCTTGCAAACTAATTTTATTGGAGGTTTTTTGTTCCTCCTTTTTGTCATTCTAGATCCCCATTTTCTTAACAATAAAGAGATGTCAGATGTTACATTTCTGGTGGAAGGAAGACCATTTTATGCACACCGTGTTTTGCTATTTACTGCATCACCAAGGTAAGATATAGAGACATTTCTGGTCTTTAACAAAAAAATAATTTGATTTTGTGATTTTGCTTTTGTTGCTGCTGTTAAGAATCTTTGAGGGCTGATCTTCAAGTTTTTTCCTAAGCAGGAACAGTTTTTTCTGGTCAATCTACAGGGTATTTAACAAGTGCTCCCAACACTAGATTGATGATCCATGCTTCTGGCCATGCACCTGACTTCATTCCACCAAGGCACATTTGCATGGAGCTTGTTGCCGCATCCAGCTCTTAATTGTAGAGGAGTCTTAATATTTTTTAAATAAAATTTAATAAGTACAAAATGTATCATACTGTATCCAAAGGCAGTATTTGTGGTCTGTTCCCTGTGCTCAGAGGGCTTGGACGTAGGTTACCCAGCTCAGCCATACCATAAAATTGCTCACAAACCTTATTTGACCACAGCTTTGTAATTAAAGGTGTGCTTTGAATTTAAATTTAGCTGGCCTTCCTTAAGGGCTTATTAGATGTGGCAAGGACAAAACACTGAGTTGGGGTAGTTTCAGCAATGTGGGAATTGATGCTACACATGCTACCAACCCCCAACACAGAGTAAAGAGATTTGCATAAAACAACTGCTGTATCTGACCCTGCTTTCAATTAAGAAGTGAGTATTTTGGTTTAGAGGATATTGGTAGCGGTAAAAACACGTTCCAAACTCCAGCTTTAAACCTACTAAATTGTGTTCACAGTAGAGTTTGACAGTAGTAAAAGCATATCAATTGTTATCTGTATTTTAATTAACAAGATGTAGTTGTGATATGGCAAAGGTTACCATCCAGCAAACACTGGTCTTGACAGATAAGCCAAGCTTGGCACTACCTCTAGAAGGACAGATAAATTATCAAAAAGTAGTACAATGGCAGATGTTTCTAACAGCACATTTCCCATTTTCTCCTCCTAATCAAACGGAATTACCTCGTTTTGATAATAGATTGCTGCATATGTGTATGTTTGAAATAAATCTACAATTATTAACTTTAATTTTTTTTTTCCCCCATGAAACTTGTGTCTGAATTTCAGGTTTTGATAGCCAGAGAACAACAACCCTATCCAGTTTCCTCTCCTGCCTCTTCTTATGCAACTGTATTGAGCCTACACAGAGGCAATAAAAGTCGTAGTGTAGTTGTTTTTAATATTTGGTTCTAAAACATTTTTATAAAGCAGCATAATGGGCATAGGCCAGAATTTATCTCCTTCAAAAAAGGTGTGCAGTTTTTAAAGTCTTCCTAATAGATCACGTTGCTTCCAGGAAAAATCAGAAAGGAAAAAATTGTTTTGGTTTTACCAAATGCATCATTAAAGTAACTGAATTCCCTATGTACATTTTATTCTATTGTGATATTTAGATGTATTTTTCAAATCAAAATATCCTAGAAGAGAGTCTTCTTCCTTTTGTTTTGAACTTTATGTCAGTGTCTAATCTTGATGGTTTTCAGTGAGAAATCCATTCATTTCAGTTTACTGTTTTTGCAAGAGGTGATGCTGTCCTTCCACTTCAACGTACTTTTACACAGAGATAATTGGCCTGCTGTTTCAATCTTGCTCCTTTTTATTTAGGTTTAAAGCATTGCTGTCTAGCAAGCCCTCATCTGATAGTACTTGTATTGAGATCAACTATGTGAAGTACCCCATCTTTCAGGTAAAGTCAGTTCTCACATTGAATTTGAATGGAACATGTAATAGGAACATCGTAAATGCCCTGTCCAAATTAGTCCGTATGTATTTGATGAACATGCAGCTCAGAGTAGTGGTTTCATGAGCACAGGCTTCATCTCCATTCATACACTAAGCTGCAGAGTGCTATTGATTGGAAATGTCATGCCTGACCAGATACAACAGCATGCATTTCACTTATATGGGCTATGCAGACAAAGCAGTGCATGTCAAAGTAAAGCAGTAGATTCTTTTGCTGGCTCTTTCTGTATTTAATGGACAGGCTTGGAAGAGACACAGTTAATTCCTTTCCTTAGCAGTATTGTTCAATCAATTTTTTGCCATGAAAATACAGAGCTTGCTTTCTGTATCTGTTGCATATACATGTCTATGCTTCTCTTTATTTGAGTCAGAGTTCCATATATCGACTGTTACTGCTGCAGATAATTCCCAGCTGCCTACAATAACTTCAGGCTTGCTGGAAGCTCACTGCAGAGGGATCTTAGCTGGCTCGCATTACAATGCAAAGCCTCCCCCACTCTTTCTCATCATCCGTGCGTGCCCACACACAGCTGAGTGAAGGTAGGGGTGCCATTGCCAGGGAAGGAATAGGGGAATAACTATTATATATGCTATATTTTCCTGAATCAACGATGAACTTAACATACGGGGAAATACATTGAAAAATTAATTAATCAGCTTCCTGTGAACTGTTCGGAGCTCACCAGAAAGTCCAGATGATGTGGCTGGTGAGGGCTGAGATATTAGGCTGCCTGTAAGAAGGAAACATTGAACTGTGCAAAGAGAGAGAATAACCAAATATGTCTTGAAATCAGGAATTTTGGGACAGTTTTATTTAAAAATTTTGGTGGTATTAGAGAGCCTCAGATATTGCCTGCAAGCTTTACATCACCCCCTATTCCCTGATGTCTTGGATCGCTTTTGATAAACACTCACTCTGTTCTATTACAGCTGGTTATGCAATATCTTTATTATGGAGGTGCAGAGTCACTCCTGATTAAAAATAATGAAATTATGGAGGTAAGAGTCATTCATCTTAATTGCAGTGGGAACAATGCAAAGCAATCTGTGTGCCGTTCACCCCAGGGCACATGGCCATTGGGCAAGGCCTGAACGCTCTTAGAAGAGCCAGCGCGGCCTTACCAAGAGTGCCCACGCTGTCTGCAGCCCCGTGGGAGACACTCAGTCTCCTTCTCTGCCAGTTGCCCGTTATGGTGTGTAATGAAGTTGCCAGTATGAAGTTGACTGTCAATGAAGACAGAGTAGAAAAATTATGATCACCACGCCATTAAAAAAAAAAAAGTATCTGAAATAAAAATATCTGGTTAGGTGCTCTGAGAGGCTCTTTCAAGGAAATGTAAAGCTGGTGTTAATAGAATCTGGAAGCAACTCCCGGCAATATAATATACCATCCTCATTCTCTCCGGGCCAGTCAGCTTCTCTCAACCACACTCTTACTTTTGGTTTATTAGCTTAGGCTTATATGTCCAGACCTATCTCAGCAGCATAAAAGCATCAGTTTTGGTTCCTCACTTGGGAGAATCCTTAGGCGTGTACCTGGCTTTAACCGTGGGAGAAATCCCACTGGAGTCACAGTTCAGTTCACTTTCAAGCAAATGACTGTCAAATTTTCTGAATAAAACTGTAGGCTGCTCCCTGAGATACAGAGACTTCTTTGCCTCTTTCTCACTGGATATAAAGCATCCAGTGCCACTGTGCCCATTTGTGAAAGCCAAACCATGCCAATTGGAACTGACAGAGCTTTCACTGTAGCCACATATCCATAACCTATATGGATGTTAAGTCATCCTCTTCCTAATACTGTGTGCTGTCATTGGCAATTATGATCAGTCTAACGACTCCTCATAAACAGAACTAAGATATTTGAGCTAATTCTTGATAGTTATTCAGGGACTTTTCCTGTTGACAATCACAAAATTATGGCAGCCAAAAAGAATACAGGATAGTAAATACGAAAATCAGAGCTACTTAAGCAGCTGCTAATTGTCAGTGTACAGATTATAGACTGCCACCATGATATTTTAGTGTTGCCTGCATTGGTTAGTCTGTCCCTATGACACTAATGTCGAGGGTATCCATGTGAGGGTTGGCTTTTACTGAAGTACTGCTAGCCAGAAACTGGGAGTGACTCTTCTTTGGGGTCTGGGTGGTCAGGGTGAATCAATTCTGATGGGTACGGGGATAACTGTACCAACCCTGCTGGCAGCCAGAGGATGGAACTAGGCAGGACTGAAATTGTCCCTCTCCAATGCAGCAGTGGATTTTTCACTAAATATACCTTCTTTGACTTTCTGAGCTTTACAGGGAAAGATCACTGATTCTTTATTTCAGTCATAGTTTTGAAAGAAGCCCCTGAATTTCTAACCCTTTCTGAAATAAGGAGTTGCAGACTAGGCAGTGCAACAACTTTATAGACATGCGAGTGTCATCACCTAGGCTGCTAAAAAAGCTTGTACTGCAGTTCAGCTGGCTGCTTGCTCTACTTTTGTGACATCTCAAAAACTTCTGTGACTCAAGAATGTACGACTGATTGATTGATCTGTTGATAACAGATCTGGCCACGGTTCCTCACAGTTTAAAGTAATTACAAACCAGCACGTGACTGTTTGAGCCACAGAGGCAGCTGGAATAAGATTTGGCTTTATCTTTCAAAACTGCATTTAGCAACTTGCCTTATTACAAATATGATAACAAGAAGCACCAGAAATACTCCACAGAAATCTTTGCTGCAATTCATAATTGGGGCCAGCTGGCTGCTATCAAATCAGCACTGCAGATTTCCAGCACTTGGATTTATTTATGGGATTAAAACAGAGCTTGAGCAGACTGCATAAAAGAAGTCAGAATAAAGTCATGGAAGTTTCAGGGTTTTGTTCCCCAACGCTCCTACCCTGCAGCGTGAGAGGCCTTTTGGGATTCACAGGATAGCTTTTTGTCATGCAGTCCTAGATGATAAGGACCATATAAATGCCTAAACACCTGAACAGCTTGGCCTAAGAGACCTGGCTGGGTTAGAGCAAGGTGTCAAGCAATGAAGAGCCCCAAACAGCTTCCTAAGCCAGAGCAGCGAGCTAGAGGCAATGACCTACCATGGAAAGACAGAAAATTAAATTCCTTTTCCCAGATGTAAAAGGAGAGAAAGAGGGCAATAGAGGAAATCCTGCTACTCAAATTTTAAGCCATTTTAACCCTGCAAACTTCAGGTCATGCAAACAGCATACAGTGGCATTCACAGATCCAAGTGCCAGTCCAGGTAGTATATCCATACGGTGGATGCATGGCCAAAGAGAGAGGTCAGGTTGAGTCCTGATGGCACAAGAGCCGTGGTGGTGCAGTGATACAGACGTGTGACACTGACATGAGTGTTACTGGGCAGTGCCTCACACCAAGTTGGTTCCCACCTTTGCATCGTATCCTGCTGTACACCCGATCCTTGGAGTAATGTGGAGCCAGACAATGTTTCAGTGCTGGTGGTCTGGACGTGACCTTACCGCTGCTCACAAGCTAGAGTAAGGAACATATGGAGATCTGACTCCATAGCCTTGAGCCTGCTGAGGTGACAGATTTGAGGTTTATTGCCTCTCTAGATTTCTAAGACTGCCCAGAGTGGTTATCATCATCTGGTTTGAATTCCTGTATACTCTTGGTCGTGGCCCTTCTGCTGACATCCGCACATCCCGCCCAGGTGCTCTGATCCAGCCAGAGCTTGGGGAACAGTTGAAATGGAACTGCTTTTTCCTGGAATATAATAGCAGATCCCTCCTTGCAAAGTGACCAGAGAGTCTCCAAGCTGCCATTTCGTTTTTCCTTCTCACCTTTCCCATCCCTTCCAACTCTTCCCAAGCTCAGCACATGGACCTGAGCATCCAGTGCCAGCCTCTCCGTGTACAGCTTCCCACAGTGTGATCTAGAGGGGACTGCAAAGGGTTGAAGCAACCAAGCAGACTTCTCATTCTGTTTGTCATTACTTTCATGCTAAGTGAAGCAGGGGCAGAGAAAAAAATATAATGAAACAGTAAAGAAGCAAGCTTCGATTCTGTATCACTCAGCAGTTTTGACTTTTCGTTTTGTTGCCTTTTTTTTTTTAGCTTCTCTCTGCTGCTAAATTTTTCCAGCTTGAAGCTTTACAACGACACTGTGAGATCATTTGTGCAAAAAGCATTAATACAGAAAACTGTGTGGATATTTATAACCATGCCAAGGTAAAAATAACCGCATATGCTTGCATGTTATCTGTCTGTCGTCATACTGGCAGGTCAGTTTTATGATAAGTAATGATAGTTTGTTATTTATTTAAGATTTGTTATGTGAGTGGCTAATAGGTACCTCATATAGTGACAGTCCTAAGTCATGTAGTGTAAGAGCATCAGTGGTAACTCCTCAACCCCTTCTCCAAGCACATCAAACTCAATTTGAGTGTGCCACCGCATGGGCAGACCTATCCCTTATCGTGGCAACCCAAACTGCTGAGTTATTCAAAAGGAATCACCTAACTAAATAAGACGCCTCTCCTGCACATTCCAAGCTGCATTTTCCCTTTACAATTTAATGTTTCCTCCTGCCTGAAGTCCACCGGGGTGATAGACTTAATGCTGGTGACAGCTTGTCAATATATAAAAATGCCAAGTTGTCAATGTGCAACGTCTCTGAGCCATGCAAGGATGGTAATTAGAATTTTATGTCTTGGAGAGGAGAGATTTGCAGCTTCTTATTGGAATCAGATTATTTACTTAGCTTGTGAGGGGGCCTAAGTCATTAGGCATAAAAGCATGGCATTTTTTGACCTAGAAAACCTATTTTCGCTCATTGACAAAGGTAGTTGCTACATTGATTAGTTTCATTTTTTCTCCTCCTCTTGTGGTGCTTAGTAGTTAGACTGGCACTTGGAAACAATACACAAATAGTTGCAATGAAATATTTTTAAAGCATGGCTTGCTGAGGTGATTTTTTTCAAGAACTAACATGGTCTATACGAAAGATGAAATGATGCAGTGTGACATGGAGGTTTGATTGAACAGAGTAATCTTGCAGATTTCTCCAAACCCCTGCAGATCTGACCTCTATTCCCATCATCAGTTATTTCCTACAGAGTGTAGTAATGTTGTCTTGATGTACAGATAACGTGCAATCAGTATTTGAAAGCATAAAGTTCCACCTATAAAATGAATCAGAGATTAGGTATATCTGCAGGTCTATTTATTGTAATAGGAAATAAAATCAGCAGTGCAGTAATCTTGTGAAAAATATCTCATTTGTCTTCTAGCTTATGTGGGAACTTCTTGATTTGTGTTATGTTCCTGAAAGTAAAATGAATAATTTTGGTTTTACTTCACGTGTTTTCTTTGTATTGTGAGACGTGGCTGTTCTTGACATCCTGATCAAAGACTGTTCTTAACAGCAAGCTTTAGACCTGTCTGAAGAACTTGTACACTGCCAATACTGGGACTGAACAAACCCAGTGGCTAAATCCAGTTCCTTTTTTGCCTGCAGGAGCCCCAACCTCCAAGTTTTCTGTGCTTGCATCACCCAGTGGAGTCAATGGAAAAGGGGTACTTGAGAGGCTTTTACAGCCAGGGTCGTGTTTGCACTGATGCGGGTCGTGCATTGCAGAGACAGCCAAGCTAGCTGTGAATGAAGGCCTGACTTCTGGAATTAGTTAAGCTACATCACACTAGAGCTCTGCATGCACTGGTTTACCCTGCTTCCAGTAAATTACCAGGGCTAGGTTTCATACTGCTGTAGCTAGAAGGTTTCCAGGACCTGAACCAGTGCACTTAGAGCTAGCTCGGATACCTCTCTTTTATGCTGTCTGCAGAGCAGAGAAGACGCTCCCATCCTTTTGCTTCCCATCTCTGTGATGTGCAGGTGATTATTCTGAGCGCAGATCACTCTGCCCAGAGAGCTTCCATCACACAGTAGCTTCGTTTGTTTGTTGTGTAAATACAAGATAATGGTAATATGGAGGAAGAGGCCAGATGGTCCTAATGAGCCAGGGGAGCTCACAACGGTTTGGGCACTGCTTGCCAGCCAACTGTCTGCCCTTCCATGTTGCTCTCTGAAATGTGGAAGAAGCTTGTGTTAGACCACAGCGAGGACGGGGAATAAGGTGAGCAGGCACTGAAGCCAGGAACCACCATGGCAGCCAGGAGTAGGTTTTGGGTACCTTGCTCCTGCTGTAGGTAACATTTCTAGTCCTTGCTACGTGGCAAACTCTGCTGCACCTGTAGGAATTCGGGTGATGCTGATACCTGCTTTTCCAGATGGAGATGTGCAAGCAGGTTGGCCCAGAGACACAGTCTTTGTCATCATGATTGAAAGAAAGATGGTTTGATGGAAGCGTAGCATGAAATGATCACAGATTTGGAAAGCTGTCTCTGGTGAGGGCCTAGGTTGTAGAACAGTGTTTATCAGGGTAGTGAGCTGTGTAAAAGAAGCTGTAGGAATAAGAGATTGAGACCCTGTGTTAAAGAGGTGAAATACTGGTGGAAAGGTGAAGCAGTGTGGGTTTGGTCACACTTACAATTAAAAATCCAAATTGAGAATATTAAAATCATCTTTGCCACCTCTATGGACTTTCTGTTCTTAAAATTGCAACATCTACAAAGGCAGTCATGTGAGTAGTATCACTTTAAGGGTTTCATTTTTCAAAGCCTTTGTCACTGTTCCTTACTTCCAGAAAGAAATTAAGTAACTGAGCAAATGGGATTTGTAATGTTGATTGATTAGTTATCATTAGATATCAGTTGTATTTTGCATGAATGCCTCCAAACTCCCAACAAAATAATTTGGAGTTTCAGATACATGCCTAAAACAATGAGCACTTGCAGAGATTGCAGTCTGGGCCCCAGAATAAATCTGAAAAAGATAAGTAAAGGATGAGGGGGAATGGCTTTGAACTTGAAAGGGGAAAATTTAGATTAACTATTAGAAAGAAATTCTTCCCAGTGAGTGTGTTGAGACGCTGGCACAGGTTACCCAGGGAAGCTGTGGATGCCCCTCCCTGGGAAGTGTTCAAGGCCAAGCTGGATGGGTATCCTGGTCTGGTTGGAGGTGTCCCTGCCCATGGCAGGATGTTTGGAACTGAATGATCTTTAACGTCCCTTCCAACCCAAACCATTCCATGATTCTATGATTTTTTTCATCAATGTCATGAATATATAGGAATAATGAAAATAGATGAATGGTGTTTCAGAGAAGAATACAGATTTACACATAGGCTGTCACATCCTGGTGCAGAATAGTGCGCTCATAATTTGATGAAAACTTACATGGTTTGAAATCAAGTTAAGTTCCTTCATTTTTCTTGGAAAGACAGATCCAGTCTAGCCCTAATCTGTTTTGTGTTTTATCTATTTATTTATTTATTAGTTTCCATTCATAGTTCCAAACATGATGTTAAAGTGGCAGTCAACAGCACCTTGTGGAATTGTTCCAGTCTGGACCCAAAAACTATACAGTGCCCCAGCAGTTCTAGCCCTTCAGGCTATACCTTGTGGCCAAAGGTTCACGTTTTACTTTGGGCTCGGACCCAGCAGGAGGTTACCTAAGCAGGAGGATGGGCTGAGCACTGCTCTTGCACCTGCAAGGTTTATAAATACACCTGTAGTGGAATATCATGGCTATACCTGTTGTATGACCACAGGATCTAGTCAGTGGGTGATGACCTGTACGAATCACCCATCAGATGATCAGTATGGGTCATTTCAGGTTTGCTCATACATTTTTGTTCAGTCATTATAGTACCCCTGCCTATACCCAAACACGGCTCAGCGTACGGGGATACCGAGCCGCGTGCTCTACAAACCTCCATCACTCCTCCAAAGATTCCTTAAAGCTTGCAACTTTGCATGACGGGTCATGTTACACACCCCTGCTAAGGATGGCACTCACTAAACTTGATCTGTAGTAAGTTGTCCCAAATCTATAGCTTTAGGGTGTAACTTCTAGCAGGAAATCATGGGTCTAGTGAACTCTATGGCAAAACTTCCACTAATTTCCAAGGGAGCAAACGTCAGCCCTGCAGTTTGTTTCCCTAACAGCATGGCCTTACAATATGGAATTGTGATCAGAATCATCAGTGGAAAATACTGCTTGACTGTTTCCCCTATATATATATCTGAATATAACTGTAACTCTTACTGTGCCTGTCTGAAAGGCTTAGTTTGCGTAGCTGTTTGTGTGTAACTCTTATGCACTGTGGTTGTTGGGCGGTTTTTATGAGAATGATTATCTTTCTGTAATTTCACTTCTTGTAGTTTCTCGGAGTCACTGAACTAGCTTCCTATTGTGAAGGCTACTTTCTAAAAAATATGATGGTCCTCATTGAAAACGAAGCTTTCAAACAGCTGTTGTACGACAAGAATGGAGAAGCGTCTGGTCAAAATGTACTACAGGACTTACAGAGGACGTTGGCCACAAGGATTCAGTCAATTCATTTGTCTTCTTCAAAGGGCTCCATTGTATAAAGCTGAGGAAGACAGTAGCCCGCTCATAAAGACCCTGCAAGTTGAGTCTGCTGTTGCAGTTGCTTAAACCCATTGCAGTTGCTTAAATGACTATAAAAAGAATAATTAAAAAAATTTACTTCACATCCAGATAGTTCTGTGTTGGCCAGAAGTCCTGCACTGGGGCTGCGGCCCCGTTTGGATGAGGGAATACAGAAAACAAAGCTTCTCCGTGTTTTTGAGCGAACAGGGTGCAAAAGCATCCAGTGGATCATTGTTGTACTCATGTTCTGAACACACGCGCGTGGTCATGGACCTCGATGCCAACAAAAGCCAGAACTCACGTCAGTGAACAGCAGAAGCCCCTGCCTGAGCGGTGGTGCCGGGGAACACCTGAATTGACCCATTAATCATTTAAAGTGGATCTCTTCCAGTGTTACAGAACTATATCTATCCCGGAGTCCATTATCTCATGCATTTAAGAAATGTAAGAACTGTTATTGCTGTCGAGAAAAGATCAACTGTATTAGAGAGTGGGTAAGGCTGTTACAGCTGAGGAAATATCCTGGCAGGTTTTTAGGGGTGGGAACTTTTTAAATTGTTCATAAAAAATAATGGGGTGGCCTTGTAGTGTAAAAACTGTTTCTTAAGCTTAAAATTTCATTTTCGACAGAGCTGTGTTTGAGAATCTATGTAACATGTTTTGGTTTTTTTTCCAATGGTAAAATGTACATTGTGCAAACATACTTATGATCAAGTTTTGCTCGTATTCTTTCCTAGGGTGGTATAATCTTGCCTAAGAGGTTATGGTTACGCCAAAGAGGTACATTACCCAGACCTTCTCTAATACAGTAGTTGGGGGGCAGGAGAACTGCATGCTACTCGTGATTTGGGGTTAAAACCAATGACAAACTCAACATGCTTTTGCATGGGAACTGTACCTGTGAAATGTTATGTTTGTGCTTTATTTTGCCAAGACAAATGCAATGTTACTTCTTGTCAAGCTTTATTTGTGGAATTAGCATATTTTTTTATTTGGTACAATTGGATGTGATATGATACCCCCAGAGACCCTTCTCGAGATGCTGATTTCTGTTTGTTACAGTGAAAGGATAATAACAAATCTTTACTTTAGTAATGTGTTGATATTTTGCTACAGGCCAGAGATTGTGTCCAAGTTAGATTTTTTTAAATTATAATTAAAAATGTGCTATAGAATGATTCTCACTGTATCCTGAGAATGTATAGGTTATCTACAATGCAGGGTTTGGATGGGGTGGGATGAGGGGTGTGATTTAATGTCAAAGCATTGTTTATTTTGCAGTGTGTTGTTAGCAAGACAAATCTGCTACATGCCACAACGTTCCCAATGCTCTGTCTCTGAAAACGACAGTAAGAAGTGGGCAACAAATGTTGCCTTCTCCATGGCAAAGTGACATTAATATACTTATTTTCTAGCATGCCATTCAGAAACTGTGCCCAGTTCATAGACTTCAGAAGGTTTATTTTGACAGTGCACGTTAACCTTTTGTTCTTTTGTTGAAGTGTCTATATGGGGGTGCTCTTCCATGTTGATAGCTTTTGGCATGCTCAGAGAACGCAGTTTTGGCTTTAGTTGTCAACGCTGTAGGAAGCAGGTTTATGACTCTGAGATGTAAATCCTCCTCTGTGCTTGGTCTTTTAAAGCCTCTAAAGTTTCTGCAAATTATAAAAATGTCAGAACTGTTTCTAGTGTCACAGAGACACAGCAGGTCAGTCAATCAGACTCTTTTTTTCTTTTTCTACATAGTAGATGTTCGCACAAGATGTTGTCTGGAACATTTAGGTAACGGCAACTTCTGTGTGAATGTTGTGATCTTAGAGAAGTGAGACTATGGCTGATGCAACAGCAATACACAGGGGTGCTTGTTGTTGTTTGTTGTGCCTCCTCATCCATGGAAACTCATCCTTCCGTGCCAACAATAACTAGATAGGAGCAGACCTCACCCTGCAGCTTTGTGGTTTAAAATAGTGAAGTTTTTCAGACAATAATCATGGTACTAAAATCTTCCATTGGGTACTTGCGTAGTGCCCAACGAAGTCATCAGGAGTTGCATACGCATATAGGTAAAATAGTTCTTCCTGGGAAACATGCCCACCTGTGAATTGGCAGTCTGGTGTCTAATGCTATAATGATGATAGCCACAAGTGTTGTACTCCTGTTTCTAGCTCAAATACTCATTGTGCTTTGGTAAGGGGACATAGAGTCCTGGGTGCACAGGCTGCCCCTGGAAGGTGATGTCTTTTGAGCGTTTGTAGGAACCTGCCTGGCACTCAAGAGGAAGGAAACATTGCTGACTCTGTGCTAGTTGTTCTTCTGATGAGCTAAGAGTATCTTTGGTAACTTTTACTCTTTTTCTGTCAGAGTTAAAGGGCTTTTGGTGGCTGCACATGAGCTGAGTGGTCACTACATTTGGGCACTCAAGGGCAAACAACGAGCCAAAGGCGAGTGCGGCTGCCTTCAAACACACATTGCGTGGGTCTGCCAGCAGAGCTGCATTTGCCCATGCATTTGTGTGTCCCGTTGCTCCGTTGGGAGCTTGTGCATCTGGATGGCTGAGCACGACAGAAAGCGTGGCACCCACTGCTGCTGTGAGATCTGCTTTGCTGGTGTCTAGCAAATGGTAGGGGACAAGCCCCAGGAAGCTGTTGTTCAAAGATGTTACGGGGAAGGGATTGTGACTATTGATTTATAAAGGAATAACTTTTGCCCTTCAAAAGACTGGTAATCCTGAAGTCCTAGGTGTGTAACTGAAAGGAACCTTAAAAAAAAGAAAAGAAATTTGAATTGTTTTTCAACGTGTGACCCCCTTTGCTTTTGCCAGCAAAAGAGCCAGCCCCTGTTTAACCTTGGCATTCATTTTTCCTGGAAGTATTCACTAGACCTTTGTGGTTGCACAGACCAGAGTTTAAAAAGGGAGATTTTAGTCCACCTCTCCTGCTGTGAGTCTGGGTGAGGTCTCGCTGAACCACGCCAGAAAATGTGCAGCTTACAGGCTCATGAAGCGTCCAGTGAGGAGGGTCCTTGATCTTCGCTATCCTCATAACTGGAAGGTTTTTGTAAAAGACTGGAATTTCTTTACTGCAAATTGAGCCACTTTTCCTTTAAGCCCTGATTGACAGGAAGAACAGATGATCTTACAAAATCTTCTTAGAATATTGTTCTGTGTATGAGAAGAACTATCCTACTTTCCTCGCTGGTGCAAATCTTTCCTCGTTCCTTTGCTAATGTTTTCTCGGTCTCTGATTTTTGCTGCCATTCCACTCATGAGTCCCCAGTTTCCCCAGACTGCAGGTGTCCAGCAGGGGTTTTATCCAGTGACAAGCCAAGCAGACTAACTTTCTCCTGAGGTTTATGTGCAGCATATCAGAAAATATGTGCTGGAATATTTTCTACAAGAACATCCCATGGCTGACTTTGATCCAGTCTGTCTTCTGTTACAACTCCTGGGCGATTGACTGCTGCTTTGCCAGAAGTTCCCATTTTCATTTGTGCATTTCTTTACTACACCTTCTAAAGCGTAACACTTTCAACTTGCCTTTATTAAATTTGTACTGCTTTAATTGGGGCAATTTCCCTACTTTATCACAATCAATTGCAATTCTGATTCTGTTTTCTAGCCTGTTTCATAATCTCCAAGCTTTATTATACGTGGCTTCATGCATGGATTCTTTATTCCATTAATCTAGGGCTGAGCGGGGAGGGCTCTGTTGTCAATTTAATCTAAAAAGCAGTGTGAGGTTCAGTGGGTGCCCGTGAATACCATCCCATCAGATAAGGCTCTTTCCAGCAGAGTATTTTATTAGCATTTTTTTGAGAGATGATATTATCATTTTAGAAAATAAAAAGCCTTCTGCTTCTTTAGCCTTTGTATGAGTTGCAATAACTTGCAAATTTTGAGGGAAAATACTGCCTCCAGTCTTCTTCAGTCATTCCAGGTGAAATCGAAAAAAAAATACAAAATCCTTAGAAAAACTTGTTTGTTTTCTTTTGTTTAATTAAAGCATAACCTTGCAGCTTGTAATGAGTAAAGGGTTGTTTTGGTTCCTTTCCATCTGTCTTCTGTACTAATCCACTGCTTCATTATTTGAGGACTTACAGGCATCCTGCCCCTGCTTCACTGCAGATCTTTCCTTCTGCCTCTGTGCAAGGTCCTCCCTAAGTTTCCATAATTTCCTCATGTTTCCACTTTACCTCACATGCTGTCAGATTCCACCCTTCCCATTTTTTTTTTACTCTATAGCCCTACTGGATCCCTTCCCAAGCCCAGAAAGGGTATCTGTGTTCTCCTGAATGGGCAATTTTCCAATAATGGACTTGAGAGTCGGGAAGAGAAAAGGATAGGGAATGTAAGAGGGCAAAGGTTTTGGACATCACAGAGGATGGCTGGCATTCTTTTCACAACAAGTTTCAGCACTGTCTACTTGTTTCTCAGATGTTCCCCTGATCTATTCCTTTTGCCTGCTGTCCTCTAAACACAGCTGGTGGCCAGATGCTCTCCGCTCTGGAAAAGGGCCAGTTTTGTAAAGGCTAAGATCTTTTTTCCCCAACTAAAACTTCTGCCTGCTTGGTCTCCGCTTCAGAGTAGATTTGTGCAAATGTCTATTAAAGACAGAGGAGACATCTTTGAAGAGGTGTGAAGGCTTAGGAGCCAGGCTCCTATTGGCACTAATGAGATCTGCTTGCTGAACCCTCCACATGCTGCTTTTGACACTGCCTTTTTGTATGGAATATCCACTGGCTTCATACCAAATGTTGCACAAGTGCTGGATGGACTGTGGCGTGCTGGGGGCTTCCGGAAATTCTAGTTTCATTTCAGAGTGATGTTCTGCTCTTTGAAGATTAAAATAAAAAGGGAAATCCTCAGTTTGTACTAAAATAAAATGTTCTGAGGTGATGTAGTAAGAAAAAAGAAAGGGCATCTCTTGTTCCTCCCTATACCTGTCTAAAATGAGAGGAGAGTTCTCTTATGGAATGCAATGCAGCTAGGTCTGTGGGGACTCAGCCATGCAGGACCCTGTTTAAGTGGGGGTTTATGTTTCAGAAAAGTACAGATGGTGTTAAATTTCACACATCCATTGCACTCAAGGCAAGGCCCAGGTCATCCTAGAGAAAAATCAATTCCCAGTACTCTTGTCTGTGGGTTAAATCCTAGGAGAAGCTCAAAACTGACAGAACTTGTCAAAGTTGGCTGCAGGTATTCAGTGTCCATCAGGAGCTGGCTCTGTCTTAAAAATATTGCTGAAAGATGACACCCGGAAGTCTGCATTCACTAAAGCTTCCTCTGAAGTCAGTGGATGATTTTTTTTTATGAACAAGAGTTACTTAAGTCAAAGACTTGAAGTTAGTTTGTTCGACAATGTGTCTTTCATGTGAGGTTCTGTAAGTGCTTTATAGAAATGAAGAGCCTGTTGTTGCTTTCATCTTCTTTCCCAGAAATGTTGAAATATATAAGCATTATAAAATCTACTTGGGATTTGTCCTAATATTTAATAAACTAGTTTGCAGAAAGCTAGCCTTGAAATAGCGCTCAAATAATATCTTGAAACCCCATAGATAAGAACATCACTAATTTTAGATGACTGCCTAAAAGTGTCACATTTATATCTCTAACTCGCAGCACTTCCAATCACGCCTTCCATACATTTATAACAGAATTCATGTTTTGTTATTTTTTTAACTTGTTATTTATTTTGAGGCAAGACCTCTTATCATCAGTGAATGAAAACTGAAGCTGCCCACTTTGACCAGATTGTTATATTTCAGCAGAATTTTGCCTGACCTACCATTTATAGCTGGCCACCAAGGGTAAAAAATAGCGAAGCCGAGTCTTCTGCTGTCAGTCAATGATCCGTGAGTTCAATGAGACTGCTGCTGAAAACATTACAAATGTGGTGTCCAAAGCAGAAGGAAAATCTGGAAACCTGCAGAATTAATGGGCATTTGTCATCTGCCTTCAGTGAACCTAAGAACTCAAGCTCAGTGTGGATAGGAGGGGGGATATTGAATTTCTTTTTCTTGCCATTAAACTCATTCTTTCAGCTTGGTTCAAGGCTTCTTCATGGAACAGCCATGGATGGTACAGTGTGTATTTATCTTAAGTGCATGCAGAGAGTTCAAAATATGGTATCTCACGTTCTCAGGTTGGTGGTCTTGATAGATAATGCTTTTTGTGCTTTTCTTGGACTGCTTGTCACTGAAACAGCCAGGGTACGTCAGCAACTTGCAAGAGAGGTTGCTTTGGCTCGATAGATTAATTCTACAAGCGCCTTATGCTTTGCAAGCTATGCTATTTAGATGGCTAAATCTGTCCACCTGATTGTACGTGATATACCAGAACAGCAATTTTGATGTTTGTTTTCCTTTAGAGAGGCATTTTTCATTCTTCTTTGGGCTTACAGTTTTGTTCCTTCATCCTGCAGAGGTTAGGCACAGGTTTCTGTCCATGTTGGATGGCACAGTAATGAAACGGTATCTGTAAGGGAAGAGGATTAAGTCCAAGAATTTGAATGTCTAATCCCAGATCTTTGCCTTGGATTCCAGAGGTATAGCATTCCTTATTTCCTGTTTCATTTGTTCTCCAACTCAGAGTCTCCGTGATATCAAAGGGGAGGGCAGGGCAGAAGACAGGGCAGGAGAGGAGGAAGCAGCCCCACCTCCCTTGCCTTGCTCAGCACCCCCAACCAGCAACACACAGTTCCATTGATCAGATATGGCTATGGAGCTCTAGCATTTGGTAGCTTTTCTTTGTCCTTTTAAATATCTCCACTGCAGCAGCTGCAAGAGCAAATTTGTCTCAACCCCTTTGTGAGTGGTTAACTTTGGTCTTCCCACTTCCCATCATCTCTGCTGCTGTGTTTTCATTAAAACTTCCATTACTTGGTTTTGCCCAGCACAGTGAGAGGCAATCTTGTTTCTTATTGCCTTTCTAAAGCAAACAAAGACAGGGAAATAAACCTCTCTGAAATACCCAATCAGAAATCATTCATGGTCTAAAATAAGCCACGTTAGAAAATCGAGATGCTCCAACACACAAAAAAAGGCAGTCACTTTAGAGAAAGCCAACGTGTTAGGAGGTCATTTTAATTAATAAAGGTCAGATAAACCTCATATGTTCTGGCAGGAACGGATTAACATGGTTCAAAACATCTGGACTTGTTCAAGCCACAGGTTCAAGAGTGTCCAGCCTTACCCTTTCCGCCTCCCAGCAGTGGATAAATTGACTATCCTATAGCTTACTTTATGAGAGGCTTTCAAATGAGCCTTTCCCAAGTCTGGTCCTCTCTGTTCTATGTAGCTTTTAAATAGCTCACAGCACATCTGCAGGCTGAGATTTGCTCCCGAGTGTGGTCGAAAGCCCCCTGCACTCCAGCACTGGCTGTGCCTCGCTGCAGCAGAAGGTAGGAAGGAGCAGAGGAAAAGCCCTTGGAGTCTCATCAGGGTGAAAGCTGCTTCCCTAGCATTAGAGCTTTCACTTGACCAAATACCTGGTTGACCTGGTCAAGCTTGGGTAGAGCACTGACAGACAAATTTGGGACAGTTGGTTCAATAACTGATTTTTGCCTTGTAGTTACTGAGCCAGTAACTAATCGTGCCATTTGGGGACGGGGTAAAACGTGCAGTCTTCCTTGAGTTGTGAACATGTTTATCCATTGAAGAATGCAAGGACTAAAGGCAAGTATCAGGCAGCTTTTTGACCTTTTATAATTTCTAGCTGAAGTCCAATGAATACTAGAAAAAGGTGAGGTATTTAAGTCCATCAGTACAGTGTGTTGCTTCCTGTCAGTGTTTCTCCCGAGTGCTGCGGCTGCTGTACAGCTGTATGTGTGGTACCAAGGGGAAATAGAGGTGCCTGAGCATTATGCATACAATAAGTAAGTAAATCCCATTCTCTGCAGGACATTCCTTCTACTGATCTCTTTGGTGTTATGTGGAAGGTTGGATAATACATCTCTGCTGTTTACAACCCCAAGATAAGGTCAATGCTCTTCTTCCCCACTCTCTGTTCACTCTGCCAGCTACCACACAGCAGAGGGATCTGGATCCTGCATTTTTTTAATCGTAATGAAGAGCAACAGAAGAAAACAACAGGAAAGATAACGTTCTCCCCCACAGTGACAGGGGGGTTGCTACAGTGTCCTTCAGTCCCACTCATCTGAAAACTTGTTACAGTGCCATTTGTACATTAGTGATCCTCAGAGCAAGCTGTTGATTAGGTTGAAGTCTGGAAGGCATCTTAAGTCACTTAGGACAGAAGTGGCTTTGTAAAACAATTTGTTCTATATCGTCAAAGCTGTGCATTTTCTGCCTCTCTGTGATTTTTTGTTTTCTGTTGGATTTTTATAGGGAAGAAAAGGTTAAGCGTGTGAAATGCTTTGGATTTTCTACCCATAGTTATCTTTGTGTGTTTGTATGTTCAAGAGAGAGATGGACAGTAAATAGATCTACAGGATATGTTATGAGGCGTGAAATCATGTTTGTAATGAGATTTCTTGTTAATGGCAGCCAGCTTTCCTTGATGCTAAGCATTAATGCAATATCCATTAGTGCAGCTGAACCTCCCTCCGCTCCACTTTCCCAAATGGGTTTCACTTTGTACCTAGTTTAGCATTTATAAATATTTGATACAAGGTTCAAGAATTAATTTACATGTGAAATGAAGGACATATGAACATTCTAGGAAAAATAGAAGTTAAGATGATACTATAACATCATTCACAAACCAAACATGAAAGCATGGTGAAATTTGCCCCATTAAAATTGCTGGAAGCCTTTTCATTGATTTTCCTAGTCTGTGGATTAGGTCTGTTTTCCATCTCACTTTCATTCTATGTCACATTTGAAGTTTTCATACATCTCGCACTTTCCAAACCAAATGCATAGCTGTAATTAGAAAGTACAATCTTGATCTTTGAACAGGGAAGAGATCCTTCCTCTGTCAGCTGCTTTTGAAGGACTGGGCTTTACATCTATCATTGAATACAGCAACTGAATGGGGAAATCCCAGTGCAAGTATCCTGAAGGGACAGAAGAGCTACCACTGTCTGAGGGACAACTCATTTCCTTCTTCCCTCTTCACATTCATTCCCACTTTTCTCTGAGGTGTCTTTGAAGTTAAAGCTAGAGGAGAAAAATGAAAACAGGAGGAAAGGATATGCTAGAAATAATATGGTTATTAGAAAGGTGCAGAACTACAGAGCTAATCTTGATTTTTTTACAGCTCCTAATTTGTGTAATGTAAGTGCAGGAATGGTTATGATGGTTTGCATTTGTTATGATTGTTATAAGTTTGTTATTTTTTTTTTCTAGCAGAGTAGTTTTGTTTGCTGCCATCCATTGCTGGGGTTTTATGGCAAAGTTTCACTTCACTTTTTATTGAGAAACAAATGAAACATACAACCCAACAGTAATCTTCAACAAACACAGAGATGTTGTCCTCCATCCCACAGATGTAGCTTAAATACTGGTTTATGGCTTCCCAGGCATATTTGATGTCATCTACAAGTGACAACACAGGGCAAACATTCTTTCGTTTTGCTTATCTGTTTATAAGTGTTCAACCTCTAAACCAGCAAAGAATCAGACTATGGACAATAAGATGGCAGACGTTTTTCAGTAGAGAAAGAGTATAGCTAAGAAAACAAATGTTTCTGGAACCAAATATTTATCCTTAAAAAGACAGATAGACATGTGTAGCTCGTTTGAAGACATCAGTCTCTCAAGTCTGTCAGACACTTTTGAAAATTGCCTGTTTGGAGCTGTTAGTGTTCCAGAGCAGAACGTTCCACTGAAAATGCTAACTTAGGGCACTCTGAAATGAGGCAGAAAAATAGAGGTGCTGAGCTGTAATTTGAAGCTGCAGGTTTTGTCCACTGTCTCCACAACTGAAACTGATTATTTTTAAATGTATGTTTTTATTTAATTTCTTTTGAGTTTTTAAAAATTATTGTAAAATTTAATTTTCCCTTGCATGTAACATATTCAGTCAGGAAGATTAGAAAGCTTTACATGTTCTATCATATAATTAGGTCTTTAGCATAAGCATTGGGAAAGCTCTGAAAGCATCTTCTCTGAGTGCACCTTAGGTTATCTTCAACTCTATTCTGTCTGATGCTGATCCTTTTAAAATCTTCAGTGAGCTTACGATTCATTTGTTGTTGCTGTGTGTCATTTTGTTAACACTGTACAAAGGCAGGGCAGAATGTGAAACCAGTAAGGTGTTTTTTTCTTATTGTATTACTCTGAAAAAGAGAAAAACTAACCAGATCTTTGTTTCTAGTGTGAAATACTCCCCTTAGCCTGAGAGAACATGTGCAAAGCCTCTGCTTGAATGCCTTGTTATAATCAAGTTAGAAAACGGAGGAAAATGGTATTAGAGAAAGATTTTTGAGGAACTTAACTCCGGTGGTGCAGAACATGCACTTGTCTAAGTCTGCGCTCTCTCTCATGAAGTCAGTGGGAATCTTTAATTGGAATCACTGCAAGGCTGTATGTTTTTTAATGCACTAGCAGATACAATTTCCCATTCAGTCATCGCACAGTTGCGGCTGGTACACCATAAAGGCTGAAGGCCAAATCCTGCTGTCATTGCACACAGCAGCCCAACTTCAGCAGGGATCATAAACATATATTTATATTACATGAGTTAGCTAGTTGCACAATTTTTGAGGTTTTTGCTGAAGAGAAATTGGAGAAGGTGGGCTTCCCTTCTGCTGATTGATCACAGCCTTTGCATTTCCAATGACATGTATTTACGTGCTGCAGAATGAGGCCTGTGTGGGGTGGGAAAGATTTTTATGGATTTAAGCTTGCTTAAGAAAACATCAACCATTCTAATTTTAGACAAGTTGCATTCCATATCCATCTGTTTAGTGGATCAGTCTGATGTTTACTGTTTAGCAAATTACGTTTCGTCTTTTTTTTTAAAGTTTCTTTGAGGGCATTGCCTGCTGTCAGCTAGTGTAGAACAGTGCCAAGGACTTCCAGACATACCCTTAGGGCCAAACTGTGCTAGCTTCACATACCATAGTCCCATCAAAAGCAAGGAAAGCTGGACATGAACTGCAAACCCCCTGATGTCCGGTTACAAGTCCTGCCTCATTTCATAGAGACCGATGACTTCCTGGAAAAACACATGGTGCCAATTCATCCCAGTTAAAAATGTACTGAAGTCAAGGAAATTATATTAGACATGACTGTGGTCTACTAAATCCAGCCCTGTGCATAGGCAGAACTCCAAGGGGAAGTAACTGGAGTTCCTGTTATGGAGCTTGGAATGAAGCCTACGTAGTGAACTATGACAAAATGTCAACTTTGTGTAAAGTCTGCTGGTGGGTCTGTGTACAGGTTTTTTAAGAAATCTTTGTTGAAACACACCAGAGAATAACGAACTTGCACCTTGATAGAATAGCTTTATTTGTATATACTCCGTGTAAAGTTTAAACCAGAGGATACGTGTCATTCCTTGTACATATCTAACTAGAATGGTGGCAGTGCTGTGCACTGCTGTTTAGGAGATCCAGGTTCTCCAGTCTTGGGTTTCCAGCTGCAAAGGCTGCAGGTGACTGCTTGGGACCAGCCAAAACAGGAAGGATAGATGCGTACCACCCGCTGCCTCAAAATGAAGGAGCAGTAATGGGAACAGATGTTGGCTATGGAGAAGATTGCTTGCCTCTGCTCCTGGCTAAAGGACAAGTGCCTCCTTCACTGTCATCTCAATGTTCAAAGAGTGTGGGGAACATTAACACCTCTATTTCGATCAGTCTTTCATAGGGGTCTGAGCTTATAAGGAACCCACGTTTCGGGTGTAATGTGGGAAGGTCCACGAAAAAGCAGTGTGTATATACACCTACCTATCTGTCTGTCTGTTATCTGATATCCCAGTGTTTCTGTATTGAATGGTTTCAATAACCTGTAAACAAGTTACTGCTCCTGTTGTGTTACTGCTTTGAAATTCTTTGCATGCACTCTGGCATATAATTCTTTAAGAAGAGAAATTATACATATTATATATATATTGTAGCTTGCAAAATATTCATGTTGAAGAGCCATGTTTTGTGCAAATTGTACATTAATGTTGTGAGCAATATTGCAAAATGAACTTTTATTAGTTGTTGGCATTAAAACATGTTTTTATTGATAGGAAATTTGTCACATTATTTTGAGCATATGTATGTATCCCAAGCTTTCAAACTCAGGCATTAGATCAACTACTGAAGGAGAGTTTTTCTGTGCAGTAGAAATAGCACAGGCTTTCAGTAAATAGGCAGGTATACAAGTCCCATTCTCTTTAATGCAAGTTGCAAGGGTGATTCTTCATGCAGTTTGTCAGACCAATACTTCTCTTTTTGTCAGTGCTGGAATTCATGTTTGGTATGAGGGCACTGTTGCCCTCATCTTTAACAGAACTAAAACCCCAACCTTGCAAAACAAAGTGCTTAACTCCTACTGCCCTCTGTCTCTGCAGGTGCTTAAATATAAATGCAATGAGGACTTAAGAAACTTCCAATTTCCTGCCGGATAGCCAATGTTATATTTTCAATTGTTCTTGCTACATAGTTTTCAGTTTAGGGGCTAGATAAAAGTGTAATACCACTACGGCTTTAGGAAAGTGTTTGGAGCTTGACCTTGAAACTTTTACCCAATTTCTGACCATCATTGGTGGCTTTGTTTGCTCAATGTTTACCTCTGAGAAATGTATGCTATTGATTTAAATGTTTAATATATTGACTGCCTTTTTTGTATATTTGTTATCATAAAGGTTTGGTTTAAATGCTAACAATTGTGGTCTATTTTCAGACTTTAAATAACATACGGTTCTGTATTCAAAAGGCAAAGTTATTAATTAATATAGCAATTTGGTATTTTATTCCTATTTTATACAGCTACCCCCATAGGTTATTATCAGATGGCAATGAATATTGCTGAACAGCAGGTGGAACTCCTTGGAGCGTGTTTATGAGCCATCTCTGTTCAATAAAAAGTCCATTGTTTTCTAGCCTAGGAAATGGCAGTTGTGAGCGTTTTTGTTGTTTCTTCTCTTCTGGTGCGTCTCAGTGTACTTCAGACAGCAGCAGCACTAGGGTTCTCCCAGGAACCAGCTCCCAGACACCACATGCATTTGGGATTTTACATCTGGAAGTCCTGGTACTGTTCCCCCCCAGTCAGTATGGTGGCTGTGCATGTGAAGAAGTGACACGGAGGCTGTTCCCAAAAACTTTTCTTTGAGCCCTGGCAAAAAATGGGCACCTGAGACCTGGGAATGGAGCTCTGTGAGGCTTAAAATTAAGCATCTGCAAATGCATAGTAGCCAGACGGTTTGGATGCACAGAGACCCCAAAGGCTTGCTTCATTACACAACATTGCTGCCAGTGCATACAAGTAAGTTGGAAATGGGTGTCTCAAGGAGGAGTCAGAAGTAAATAGAGAGAACTGATTAACTCTGGCATGAGCATAAAAATCAAACTTTGGGAAATGTATTTTATTTTGACATATTTTTTACTCTTTATTTTTTAAAATTAATTTACGTTTTCTGCCTTATCTATTTTAGTGGATTGGGAGTCAAGTCCCTTCTTCATAATGTACCAGATTTTTAAGAAACAAGTTGATCCGGGAAGCAAAAGGTGGCAATATCCTTTCAAGTGCGGCCTGTACTTGAGTCATGGGAGCGAGATACTGCTCACACCAGACTGGGAGACTGACCAGACCAGGATCGCGACACTGTCAGGTGCCTTTGGGCTCTGCAAGCTCTCCTGTCCAGGAGAGAGTTTGAAAAGCAGCTCATAGGGAACCCTACAGTTGTCAAAATTTTGTAAGAGACATTGGCACCCTTGCCTGCCTCCCTGCTATCTGGAAAAATACAAAGCAAGCTTCACATGTAGCAAACGGCTATGATCTGTCTCCTTTCCCAGCCTGTGATGCTGGGACAATCTAAAAACATTACTTCTGGGCATCTGAGTTAACACTTCACTGAGAAAAATAAGGAAGTTCAGATGCAATTGCTAACACCATTCCTCTGGGCTCTGTGATCTCATCTAGGCTTTTGCTACACTCCACATTTTTGAGGTTTTTCTGGACAATCTTAACACATAGAGACTGAGGGCTCTGGCACACTTTTACTGAGCTAATTAAGGTGCAGGACAGTCTTGCCCACTGCTGTGTTTTTCTCCTCTACATGACAAAAATGGGCAGCAATGTCTAAACTACCGCTGCTACATACCTAGAGGAGCATCAGGTTTTGGCCTGAGGCAAAAGGACTGTCAGAAGTGCTTGATACAGGTCTACTGATGGCAGAGGCATTTGTGTAACATAAAAAGGAACATTGTGTGTCTCCATTTGACTACTTAGAAACTAATAGTAACATTTAAACCATTTATAAATATTTTTTTTTTTCAAAATCTGCACAGCAGCTTATACAGGCATATTTCTAGGTCTGTAGCAATATCAGCTGAATTTTTCCATGCAAGCTGAGCCTTATATTTTAATAAACATTACAGCAGCAGCTTTCATTTTGTCTAACGACTGTTTCAAGGACAATGTTGTTGTGGAGTCAGCATGTGGGTTGGCTATCTCTAATCTTTGCTGTGAAGAGGTAAGACTACAAGGTAAAGGATGTCTGAGATCCTGCACATACCCTTGGAGGCTGGGAGGCTGTCATACCCTATGGCTGGCTACCTTCCTAGAGCTTATCAGTCCCTCCACAAGCCCAGTGGCTTGTGAAAAAGTCAGAATTTCCTCCTGGAATAATGAATATTTGAAGCAACCAGTACTAAGCAATATCTTTACACATGGAGGGAATAAAGATGTGCCAGCATTGAGACAAATACTGGCCCTAATGTCTCACATCTCTCCCATGGTGGTGGAGGGTCCTCAGGTGTTCTGATGCATCCATCTCCCTCAGAAGCATGATATAGCCCTGCCACTCACGGATGTGCCACTTCTGCTGGTGCTCACCCAAGCATGCACTGGCACTGTGGACCTCTGGTTGGCAAAGCCTGGAGCTGGAGTCTGTTTTGGTGCCTGAGGAGCCCACACAGACCCCATTTCCTGCCTTCTCTGAGAACAAGCACTATGGGGCAGAACTCACTTAACTTGGCCGAGTCCCAGCACATGGAGCACTCCCAGTTGTTTGGGATTTTTTTCCCCGTACCCATACGTTTACTTTTCCTTTACTAGTAAATCCTTAGCACGATGTATTGCTCTATGCTTCTTTTCAACTTCCTTCATTTTCTCTGTGTAAACTGGCCATGAACGGCTTGCTAGGTCCTTGACTGTGTCCTACCTTCGGGAACATCTTTGTTCTTCCTCTCCCACATGCCTCTTTTCCTCTCAACTCCTGGATTTCTACCAGTGCATTTAAAGTTTTTTTTTCTGTATTGGCTGTATGTGGTGAACATGACTATTCTCCATATCCAGCCATCTTTTCTTCTGCCTGCTGAGAGGGCACTGATGGTATTTCTTTCCCTTCCCTTATGTCAGTTCCAGCATTATCTAACAGGAGTCATTGCAGTGCTGGTGGGATTCTCATTCCCAAGCCCTCAGCACATGTTCTGGTGAAGCAGATGATCCGTAAGCGTGCCTATCTGCCCTGATAATACATTCACTGTATCCCAATAAGGATTTAATGCATTTAACGTGTTTCTGGTTCACATTGAGATCACACTTATTACTAGACGTAGTTAAAAGATAAGTGACAGCCATAGTTTATTCCATAAAGTTAAGCAAAGAGCACCAAAAGCCATATATAAGATCTGGGAGAATAAGCCTCAGCGCAAGGATGTTCTTACTTCTAAAGTGAGGAAGTTCGTGCTCTCCCAGAGAACTCTTTAAGGAAATCACGGATGAAAGAATACCAAAGCAGCCTTGTTTCAACTACCTGAAAACCTAACTTTCTGCCTAGCTAACAGTTCAAGAGTTCTTCCCCTCAGGCTATGCTGCTGTCTGCAAACAGGGTATACAGTCTCCCCTGACACAATGCTGCTCTACTGAGATCTGATCTTCCTTTGGTTTTCTCCCAGTGTTCATGCTCTCTATTTCACAGAAACACACAGGGAATGCAAACAGAGAATCAAAAGGTAACCTTGAGGACTTTTATGGCTGCCCTTGGTGTTTCAAAGTTACTCTTAAGTACTCCTTGCTTTCTTTCCTAAGTTAGAGGGTTTCTTGATGTTGTGACTTTGCTTTCAGCTGTTCTGCATCTCAGGGACTGCAACACTAGTATTTGGCAGCTCATCTGAGAAAACGACATTTTTTTTCTGAGTGAGGTGTATTAATCTTTCTTTTTCTCCTCTTCTCATCTGAAGAGGTCGGCTGAACCACAGAATAACTTCCCTCAAAACACATAAAATTCCCTTTGTTTTCTTGCTTACAGCCTGTATGATTTGCAGTATGAACCTTTACATGGCTTTGTAATATCTTCCAGCTGTCATATTAGAAATGTTTACAATGTCTCTGACAGTTTCACAATTCAAGGTGTATCAAGATCCCTGCAGAGCCTTGGATGTTGAAACTCTTCAAGTTTTCGAATAGTTATGGGACAGCCTGCTAGCACCAGCTGCTTTAACACCACCTCTTCGTCAAATAGCTCCCTCGTCCAGTTTTTCTTTAGTGTGAAGAGGAATTCCGTAGCTTCTAGGCACCTTGACACATCCCCTAAAAAAGAAGCTGTGCTTTCCCTTTCAAGGAGCCATTGACTTTTCTCACTGACCTCGCTCCTGTTGACCTGGTAAATCAGAACAAAAGTTTGCTCTGCTTAGCTAGGACTTAATCCAGTTGAACCTGTCTGAATGTTTATGACCTTGAACACAAAAAAACAGGCATGGGCTTCTTGCTAATGAGAACTAGCTAGCACTTGCGTCCTCAGGTGAAAAGCAGTAGTTTGGGACAGGTCAAATGTGGATCCAGAAACAGAGGCAATGTTTTAGTGCTCTTTGTTTCAGGCAGAAGTTTCTGGCACCAGAATCAGTTATTAAACTGAAACAATGAAAATCACTATTGTCAAGTCTTGCCTTACCTTGCTGTGTTCCGTCATGATAAAAAGAAACTCAGCTCTGCTCATCAGAAGATAAGAAAAAGGTCTGAGAGACATTCCAGGCACAAGCCAGCTCTGGATAAGAAATCCTGCTGTGTCTGATCAATCTCCAATGATTGAGGAGGGGGAGAGAATGGAGGAATGAAGCCTTGAAGTTCTTAGAAGCTTATTTTCAGAAAAGACACAAGGCCAGTCCAGAATAGGCTGTGGCATTGAAAATGTTTGATGACAATTCTTTTGGTCAGAGACCTTTTATTTCCACAGCATCTGAACTGGATCCTTGCACCCTTCCAGGAAGAGCCATTTGAGTTCTTAGCTCCTGTTGTATGTATCTTTCATCATGGCTATTTCTTCCAACTAGCAGGAATTCAGAGGCGTCTGTCAGCACTATGGCCTTGTTCCTAACTAGGACAGCTCTTTGGGTTCTTCCAAAAATACCTCTAATGGTTGTGTCAGAATTCCATCCAAATTAAGAAATGAACATCTGCTTTCTTTCCTAATCCTCACACTTCAGTGGCTGAGTCATCTCTGGACACTAAATACAAAGAAGACCATTTTTTTTCTGGTGTGTTGACAACCTATGACTATCCCTGCCTGATTCCTTGGGGTGAGTGGGCAGTAACTGCAATAGAGCTCAGTTATGGTCAGTAACTGTCTTGGGTGTCAGCAGGAAGCATTCTGCCTGGGGTACCACTCTTTCGATCCCATTGCTGTAATTTCCAAGGCACTGTGGAACAATAATATATTTAATTGAACAGTCCTTCTTTCTCAAGAAAACCCTGAGACCCAGCTCCCAGCACCTAGCAAGTGCAGGATGGAAAGAAGTATTGGAATCACCCTGCATTTATGGAGTAGGTCTCAAAAGAGAAGAAAATTATTACTACTAATTCCAGTTCTGTAATATCCATATGCACATTTTTCTACTTATTTTTCTTCTTTCCTCCTTCTCCAAGTCTCTTTTTTGCTACTTCTATTGTTGAGCCTTACCACAGCATGCTATATTGTGATTACTGGAGGGAAGGTAGAGCACGTGTGCCCCCTCTGGGTATTGCCTTGCTAAAACCAAGTCTGGCTCAAGTGTTTGGTATGCAAACCTCCACACTATAAGTCTATATATCTTAAAATAACCCATATTCGGGAACCACAGACACTAGGAAGTAACCTTGCTTTCCTCCTTTTGGCTACATAACATTCCCCTCTGCTTGTCCTTTGGGAATAGCTTCCGCTCACGCAAAAGTTCCCTCAGAGTCTGGAGGAAGACTGACAGTCAAGCTGTAGCCAGCTTATGTGTGGGCAGACAAGGATTTCTTGAACACTATAAGAGGTGACCAACAAAGCAAATAATAACAACCCAGCAAAAAGGCAACTATACCAAAATGCAAGACATAATTATGTAGACCACCCAGGGAGGGCTAGAATGTGAGGAATAGCTAGAAGGTATATTTGTTTCTACAACAAAATACGTCAAATGGATTAAATGAACAGGGGCACAAGAGGCAGCAATATTTTGATAGAAATTTATTTCTCTCTCATGCCAGAACCACAAAAGAATCAGGATAAAATAAAGAAAATGCTACAGCAATGCTGTCTAGTGACATATGTATGAAATAATTTAGCCATTCCATCTGCCAAGCTGAAGTTCAGTTGCCAAGTCCTTGAGCTTTACCACAAGAAACTCTCCTTCCCCTAACCTCAGCTTCCCATCAACATAATTTGCAGTTATCCCCTGAATTAAGTTTCAGTGATGGAAACAGCAGTGATTTTTGTGTGTCAATAAGAGACTACCTTCCCCTATATTCCAACTGGCATTTTATCAATTTTCTCTGACTTAATGAGTCAGCTGATACAGGATGCTGACATTTGGGAGGGCAAAAATCAGCAGCTTTTGCGAAGGTGCCAGTCCCTCGCCACTTCCTACAACTCCCTCTCACCATTGACTCTGTGCTTCAGTTTCTTCTGCTCGGATAAATTTTGGAGACCGTTAACAAAAAGGTTTTTCTGTACCTTGAATTTTTCACAGCTTGGTGCTGGGACATTTCAGAGACAAAGTGGAAATGAACATCAGCAGGGCAGATCTCTCCTCACAAGCCGAGATCCAGTGTGGGAAACACAGAATGATTTGCGTTGGAAGGGACCTTAAAATCACCCAGTTCCAACCCCCTTGCCATGGGCAGGGACACCTCCCACCAGACCAGGCTGCTCAAGGCCTCATCCAGCCTGGCCTTGAACACTCCCAGGGAGGGGGCATCCACAGCTTCCCTGGGCAACCTGTGCCAGTGTCTCACCAGCCTCAGCGTGAAGAATTTCTTCCTAACGTCTAATCTAAGCCTTCCTCCTTCCAATTTAAAGTCATTCCCCCTCATCCTATCTCTACTTGCCCTTGGAAAAACGTCCCTCTCCAGCTTTCTAAGCAAAGGACTCAAAGAGCCTATAAACAGGCAGCACTTTGCGCCCAGGAACAGTGGCTGTATCACACGGCAAAGCGTTAATTTCTGCTACTAAAGGGGCCGTGGGGCTCCGGCCGGTCCCAGCCCCAGGTAAAGAGGGCAGCGGTGCCAAGCAGGACAGCCTGGGCTAAATAGGAGATGTGACAATTAATTTTACGAAAACGGGGGCAACCGCTGCTGAAGGCAAAACGGTTCTCCCAGCAGGTTCGGTCAGAACCGTTTCCCACCCCTTGGCCCGGGAGCGAAGGGCAGCAAAGGGAGACAGCTAAGCCGAAACACGAGAGAAAAACGCTCCTCCGCCCACCACCCTTTAAAGGCCGCGCAGCCCCTGCCTCCTTAGGCCCCGCCCCTCGGCCCGGTCTCCCTCAGGCCCCGCCTCCGTGCC